>CM033740.1:21060719-21398660 GCA_019671005.1 Hibiscus mutabilis | reverse complement strand
AATATTCAAGATATTTTAAAGGATGATAAGGCAAGGTTAAAAATTTCATTTCCATGTCTTGAAATGGTAGGATTTAACATGGACCATTGGATTTAAGTTGATTTTTCTATGTAAAATATGAGCCATTGGATGAAAAACGGCAAGATTGTAATTTTAGAACTTTACAAGGGCAAAGTTGGTAATCACTAACTTCTTGGTTTATTTTTGACCCTTGGATGAACATTTTGACATGTGACAAGATGAGAGGCATTGGATTATAAGGGCAAAATGGTCATTTTGTCATAAAATATATTTTTAATTCATTTTCTTTAAAAAGATGACAAATGGCTTAATTAAAGAATGGAAAATTTCATGAAATTTCTACATCTTCTCCTCCATTTGCCGTGAGTCTCCAAGACAAGGTAAGGAAAATTTTAATTCATTTTTGAGCTTGATTTGGGTATTTTTGGATTAGGACATGAAGCAAAGAATTATTCTCCATTGAATTCTCTTTCATTTGGTATAAGTTTTGAATGGTTTCCATGCTTTTAAGTTGATATTGGAGTTTAGGGTGGATGAAGGACAAGTTGGAATTTCATGTTTTATAGATTATTCAAGTGGGATATGAAGTTGTGATGTTGTTTTTATGCTTCAATTGATAAAAATTTCATGGATTGTATTTTAGAGATCATTCGATTATATTGAGAAATTTGGGGGAAATATTGCAAAAAATTTATTTGTGATGGGAATGATTGTAGAAGTGTGGAAATGATGTTTAGAAGTTAAATTCATGCTTGAATCAAGTTGGAAATATTGAGTTTGGTGACCCTTCATATTCGGCTTCTAGGGAAAATTTAGGGAAAATTATGAAAAATTTCCCTAAGGCTAGAAATGATGTAGGAATAATACTACATGATTTAGAGTGTTGTTTAGATCAATTTGGAAGTTTTAAAAGTGTTGAGGATCAAATAGCATATTAAGGGAAATATGCGATTGAAATGGAAATTAACTAGAACTTAGTGTGTTAAGCTTGAATATGTTATTAAGTGGTTAAATTTGAAGTTCAATGGCAAGGGACCATTTTGAATAATTTGGAAAGATTGAGATGAATTTTAAAAGAATTCATTTCATGGTTAAATTGTGAGATTTGAAATTGTCTTGTGAATTATTGATGGATATGAATAGTAAAGGGCTTGACATATTATTTTGAAGTTTTAAGGTTAACATTGATGTTGTGAAATGGAATTAGTATCGAATTAGTATCGAAAGGATTTTTAGGAATTTTATTCCTAATATGCGCCTATGTTAGAAAGATACTAACATATGCATTGAATCGTATGTTTTGGTACATGGTGTTTTTGTAGATTGTGATCGAGATCATAATATAAGCAAGTTTAAAGACAAGGAAAAGTTCAAGAGTAAAGCTAAAATCGATAGTAAGGTTTACTAGTGAGGAATTAGGTGAGTGCAATGCATACATAACATAATACATGGATGTTTTATACATCATTAGGAAGACTTGCGATAAGTCTACCTTGTTTATATTAGCATGATATTTATGTCATTAATCATATATTTGACATATTCTAATATGTCAAAAGTTGAATATAAATGCATAGATCACTGGTTATATATGATGTTATATTATGAATGTTATTTCGGGTATGAACTGCCCAATATTAAATTATGTTGATATACATTACCATGGATGAAATAAATATGGAATATATGCCCAAGTATGTCATTGAGGGACGATAGGGTATAGTTGGCATGCCATAGAATCCAGCAGCATGCTGCATATTCGGTTTAGCACTATAGTGTATGTGAAGGACACTTAGTGTATATGGAGGGCACGACCTTATGTGTATTATGGTGGGCACGACCTTATGTGTATTATGGTGGGCACGACCTTATGTGTATTAGCACTTCGATGCATAATTGACTCGAGTACCCAGGGTCCTCATAGGTTTATATTTAGGCTATGATTTATTGGTAAATAATTGATAAACAAGAGAAAGAGTTATGGACTCTCAAAGTTAATGGCAAGTATATTGGTAAGAAATTTATATTCGGTTTATATTATGTTAATATATGATTAACATGATGGTGATACATATCTAGTGATCATGATGCATGAATATTATTACATGATACTAATTATAGTCATGTTGTATTGGATTTTATTATTATTGCCTCACTAAGTGTATACTTAGCGTGTGATGGTTTTCACGCGTAGGTAGAAAGAAAAAATCGGAGTAAGGAGTAGCTGGCATCCTAGTAGACGAGTATAATCATGGTATCAGTAATGACATCTTTTGATGTATTTTCATATTACTAGATGACATGTTTATGTTAAAATTAATTGATATTAAACTAGTTTAAATAAAGTCTTCAATACCTTATAAACTAGATTATGTTTATAATGAATGGTGAGTAGTTATTTTATATTAAAAGGATTAAATGGATTACTACTATGAAATTGTGTAATTAATAGAAAAGAATAAATATAGTATTAAATTATATTTTTAACTTAGGCGGTTTTTAGGCAGTTATATTCCTTATAGATAATAGATATGAACTGCTAAGTTACTGCCTAAAATTGGATTTAATTCGGTTGATAAAAAAATTTAGACAAACGATATTACGCGATAAATCGATAAATGGTTTATTGTGATTTTTAAATAAATGACTATTTTGGATTGTTGGGAAATTCTCTATGTGACACTTTGACTAGTAATGGATATTAAATACTGGTAAGGGTATTACACATTTCATGAAATTCAAACTTCACATACTTGCATACCTGACATGCTTAACAAACAATTAACATATATCCACTTAATCAATCGTATGAACACCAAAGGAACAAAGAAACATATATCCAAAGTTCCGTGCATCATATGCCTTAATGCACACACATTTCTATATCAAAATTTTCTTCATACATAACCAGGCATGTCACTATTCTAGGGTTATAGGGAAGAGTATAGATATTACTCGAAGCTTGAGAAGTGATGACAGTTCTTTGAAGAACATGTATTTTCCCTCAATTTATAGGTCTTATTATTCCCACATTGGAATCTATTGCATCCATTTCGGCATTTTCATGTTTATTTATGCATATTTTCTAACTTAGTTCATGTGGCTTGAGTTTTGTATATTTCTACCTATTTTTGCCTTATTGTCGCTACATTGCTAGTGTCCTGTAGAGGTTGTTTTCACCACTACAGCTAGTTCAACACTTCATGTAATACTCCAATTATTAGCTTAGAGATTTAGTAATAAATTGGCTACACGTCAATTATAATTCTCTTGTCATCTATTAAGATAAACAAGTGACTTAGGACCAAATTGTTATAAAGGTAAAATAAATGGTCACAATTAGTAAGGACTAAACCGATTCCATGTTATAATTAGAAGAATGCATACTTAGAATCATTAAGATTGAGGGTATGGACACTTTTCCAACCAAGGTCAAGCTAGGTGTTGGGGGGGAAGGAGTTCTCTGGAATTAAAGGAGAAATTGGATGAACAAAAAATTATGTTCATCATCTTCCTCCCTTCTTCCCCCTAAAAGCCGAACTAGTGAGAGAGTTGAGAGAAACTTGGTGTTTGAATCATCCTAGCTCAAATCTAAGTTTGTTCGAAAGGAGTCTTGCTAGAAAGGTAATTCTCTTATTTTCCCTTCATGATTCAAGTGATTAATGTTCTTAAATTGTAGAGATATTTTTATATACATGTATATCACGAGAATGCTTGGAAATGTTAGAAAATTGAAGCTACATGAATTTGGTGTACTTTGTAGTTGGTAACTGTAATCCCATAATGAAAATGAATGAATAAATGTGTACATGTGAAATCTGCCCAGAATTGTGTATATATGTATATAAATGGACTCTTTTGAATGAATAAATGTGTACATGTAAAACCTGCCTAGAATTGTGTATATATGTATGTAAGTGGATTGTTTAATGAATAAATGTGTACATGTGAAATCTGCCCAGAAATGTGTATATATATGTATGTAAGTGGATTGTTTTGATTGAATAAATGTATATGTATGAAAATTGCTTTGTTTTGTGTATATAAGCATGTAATTGAACTGTTTTGAACATGAATGGATGCATAAGGGTTGTTTTATAGATATGTGGATTGTTTTAGGTGTATAAGGAAGTAAGTGGATTGTTGGTATGTACGAAAGCTTGTCAGGGGCTGTTTGGTGGAAATAAGTATGCACATACATATATAATGAACTATTTTGGATACACAAGGAAAAATAGGGGATTGTTTTGGTACTTGTATTGTGTGTTTAAGGAAATGAAGTAGTTATGTTTATGTATGCCAATGTTGGGATTGTTTTATCTCAATATATATGTAATGGAATGTTTTGTGAATGTATAAGTGGTTACATGTATTTTGGGGCTGTTTTTATCCATATGAATGTTGGTGAATTGTTTTGTGAATGATTGGAAAGTTAAGAATAGTTTCTAATGCATAGTGAACATATTTGTTATAATTAGACAAAGAAGGGATTGATCAAGTGAGGCATAAAGTAGACCAAGCTGTTGAAAAATAGAAAGAAATTATAATTCAGGAGCAAGATTAGCTTGGATCAAACTGTGAGTGTATTTTAAAGTCTCGGGATAGGCTAACAACCTTCCCGAGCATTTCTTTTTGATTTTAGTTACATTGTTTTATATTGGATTATGTTATCTATAAGCAAGCTTGGACTTGAGGTAAGTCACTATATGTTATGTTTAATGGTGTACAACTCTTGATCATGATAAACATTATGTGATCTTGATAACATGCTTACAATAGGAATTATATATGATACATGTTGATATTAATCTTTGCTATAATGCTATTCGAATAAAAGAAATGATACCATGAGAAATCACATGAATATATACCCAAAATGAAAGGGGTAATAAGCTTATTGATATGATATCATGAAAAGGACCTAGGCTCACTCTATTTTTAATAAGACATGATAAATGTGAAAGCCTTGGTTTTGAGTCAGTCTTAGGTATAGTTGGCATGCCATAGAGTCCATAGAGCTCGTGTTTGGGGTGGACTACGGTCCTTAATTGGCGATAGTAGGAGGGAAGTGTTGTGGTCACTTGGCGACAGTAGGAGGGATTGACCAGTACCGTGAGAACCATTTTATTTGGTGACAGTTGGTTGGGGATTCATGTACCTAGGTTGTTACTTGATTCTCAAGGCTATGTTAATAAGAAATTATGAAATTTATAATTAAATCAAGGAAGTTTTAAAATAACTTGCATAACAAGTAATGCATATATTCTTGAATATAGATCATGCTTTTGGGAGAATAAGAAGGTTGTAATTGTATATGTTTTTTTTCAATTGGGTGAATGATATACCTTTGCATATGAATTGTTGAATAATCATGCCTATAAGCAATTTCCTGATTCGAATGTCTTGCTTTATATTACTTATCTTCTTGATCAAATTATTGTTATGCATGATTAATAGAATGGATGAAAGGATAGATAGATTGATTGTTGTTACTATATGTTACATTAAACTACCTCACTAAGTGAAAACTTATGCAGTCCTTTCATCATATTCCAGGGTAAAGCTTGGATTGCAAGTCATCTTGGGAGCTTGGTTAGATCACAAGTACTCTAAAAGTATGTTTTGTAAACTCTTTTGTTAAGACTCCTAGTTGGGTGGAAACATGTCTTGTAATGCATGTAGATGCATATATAGGTCCTTATGATATGTAAATATTTGTGAGCAATATGCTATCTTGAAAATGATTGTAAATGGCCTATATAAGTATCTGGTTATAAGTGGTTAATACTTGGTTTGTATGGTTGGATGACATGTATTGAGATATGTGAATGGAGGCATGCATGTGATAGCTAGCTACTTAAATGAAAACATGCACATGTTCTAATGATTGATTGAGTTGGAATGGTTACTTGTATGTTAAGTTTGTAGTTATTCATAACATGTTTAAATGGGTAAATTTCTATGTTAGCAAGTTTGTGTAATATAATGGTTGTAATGCTTGTATGTTTTAAAAAAAGGAAATGAGGTGTAATATTTTCTAAGATACAACATTTCAGTGGATATATGAATAGCATAATACATGTTTTAAGGTCTAATAGGTTGCTTAATGATTAGGTGTTAAATTTGGGTTCATGTTCGAATGAATTGAGTTAATCCTTTAAGTGATGTATTGAATATATCTTGTTGTTTAACATGAGTGTTGTAAGTTGTTAGATGTCTGCTTGAGTCTTGTGATATCTTTGTGTATCAATGATGTAATGCCCTGAAAATGGGCCTAGATGTGAATCGTGTTGGACCAAAGGTTCGAGGGAACCGGTTTAGGCAATTCGAATAGTTTTGGGAAAATAAGTTAAAAATTGATTTTTAAGGTAAAATAAAATATGGAAAATGCTCTAAATTACTTAATTAATATTTTAAGTAAAATGGTGAAATCAATTTGAGGAAATTAAATCTGATTTTTGGACATTTAAGTCTAGTGACTAAATTGAAAGATTTCAAAACTGTTTTTGGTGGCTAAATCGAAAAAGGATCAAAACATAGAATCTTTAAGGAGCTATTTGACCATTATTTTTTATAGATTTATCTCTTAATTAAGGGTATTTTTAAAGTATTTTAAAAAGGTTTAATAATCGGATAAATGAGGTTTTAATTAAAAAGATCTTTATTTTCTAAAAATACTTTCTCACGTAACTACTTTTCTCAAAATCTTTTCTCTCAACTTTCTCAGCAACCATACTGCTATTTCTACTTCTAAATCTCCAAGAATCAATCTTTATTGATTTCCTTTTTAGATTTCTATTGATTTCTTCAAATACGTTGGCAAATTCTCTTTGGATTTCATCAAAGCTTGGCCAATTAAGGAGATATCAGCAATTAGAGGTGATTTTTGTTTGTCTCCTCTAATTAAAGGTTCTTTAATAAAATCCCCAAGTTCTTGATCCTTTGTTGTTGATTTATATTGATGAATTGTGATTTAAACATTTATTTGTAAATTTAACTGAGTTTTCTAGGAAAATTAATGGAAGATGAATTGGATCTATTTTGGTGATGGATTTAATTGATTTGCATCTTAAATTAGATGTGTTTTAATGTGGAAAGGATTGATTAATCAATGTAATCCCTAAACTAGAAGGATTGCTAGTTTTTAGGTTGTTTATAGTTGGTTTTTGGTGCGATCTGGTTGTTGTGCTGTTGCTGGAGATATAAGGACGTGATTAGGTTGTTGTTGGATGTTAGTAATGTGTTTAGAATCGTTAGATCCTGGCTGGGCTTTGTTTGAGTAAGGTTTGTTGGTGTTCATGTTGGTTTTAAGAGGTGTTGTTGAGTTTGTTGTTTCTGGGAGGTTTTAATACAAAGAAGTGTTTTAATCCTCTATTTTTGATTGCGTAAAGCAGGGGAGTTGAATACTTTACCTATCGAAGAAGGCGCGGGAGTTACGAAGGCTTGATTCGTGTATCTGCAATCGAGCGTTGGGTTGTTGGTGAGTGGAAAAGTGTCTTACTACTGTTAAAAGGTTTGAAAAGGAGTTGTGGGAGTTTAGATAAGGTTTGACACACCTATCTAAGCTCAGAAGTAAGTATCGGTTGATCTATCTCTCATTTTTGGTATTTTACAATGAAATCTCATGCACATGTTTATGGTTTTTTACTCACCGTATTAAGCACGTTTTGAAATGGAAAGATGATGCAAATAATCTTTAATGATGACTCTTGAGAATAGCATATGATTTATGCAAGTGTTTTGAGATTATGGAAATACATGGTTTAATGTATTTATGTTGGAATGATTTGATGCATATGTAAAACAGTGAGGTAATGTTTGTTATTGAATATATTGGCAAGTGGTTGTGTTTAAAATGTTATCGGATATAGTTGATCGGTCATAGGATTGAAAGTGCACTATAAAAAGTCACCTCATGTGTGTCAAGGGGTGTTAAAGTGTCCGTAATCTCCACCATAAGAAACGCATCAGTTGAGGTGGGTAAATGTTCTGTTTTCTCCTGATAAAGGATTAATACATCCTAATCGTAGAGGTGGGTAAAGGTTTCGTTACTTCAATTTGAACCATTGAGGTGGGAAAGTGTGTCGTTACTCCGGTTGAGGTATGTATGGGAAGTGGTTCTGTGAACAACTTGTGAATCCATGTATCCGATGTGTTTTATGAAACGTAAGGTTGCTAGTTTTGAGTCACTTGAAAGCCAATATATGAGATAATGTATCATGAGAAATGGATTATTTTGTATAATGTGGTTTATACATGTGTTGCTCTTTAAGCTTGTTATAAAGGTGTTGTGGTGTGAAGCTTAAATTGAGGTAGAGATTGAATCCATGATAACAGGGTTGAAAGTGATTTAAATGTGCATATTTTGAGATGACATGAGATGTTTTAACAAGAAATGTTTGCATGTGATTTAGACAAAATGGTTTTAAATGCATTGATGAGTGTTTTGCGGTTTCCCTCACTAAGCTTATTGCTTATGCTCTCTTTTCCTCATAAATGCTGAGAAATAGCTTTCTTAGGCAGCACTCGAGCGAGGAAGGATCCAAGGATTTGATACAATTCAAAGTATGATTTTGAATACATTTTAAGTAGTAATAAGAAGGCAATGTGACCAAGTGGTTTTGGGAGATGTGTTTTGAGATACTCCCTGATGTAATAGTTTGGATTATTGTTTTGGACTTGTATGCTGGTTTTTACTTGTGTTTGAGGGGTTTGGGAACTTTGAGCATGCTTGGGTAGAGATCATGCCCTTAAGGAATGTTTGAATATACTATGGTTGGAGTGCTTTCTTGTTATGTTGCTATGTGTGATGGATGAGTGTCTAAGATGCTATATGATGTTTATAGGTTGAATTAAGGGTGTTAGATTGAGCCAAAGTGTCATATGTTCGACCAAGAGGTCATTACAGGTCTCACTGTACCGGTACAGTACCTCAGGGTGTCGGTACGCGAGGACCTGTTTAGGTTCAAAATGTGCAATTTTGCCTTACCGTACTGATACGCCTGGTAACCATATCGGTACGTGTAGTTATGAAATAGGGAGGGTTTCAGTACGCGAGTCACTATTCTGATACGGTCCTTAGCTACTCGAATCTGGACTTTTGAAATTATACAAGCTGTATCGATACACTTGAGGACCATATCGGTACGCCAATGCTCTTCAAAAACGTATCGATACGGTGGACACCTGTACCAAAACACTGGATGTTATTTAAGTTGGAAATGCTGCTTGATGTTTGAATCTTTGCATTTTAGTCCATGTTTCTTATTTACGCAATTAAATGAGTATGGATGATCATTTCGTATAAATATCTGAAATTATGTTTTGGTCCTTAGAATACGGTTTCGAGCAATTGGATGTTGAAATGACGTACGATTGGGTTGAGATTTTAACAATGACTTGTATGAATACCGTAGGACCAAAAAAGGCATTTAGAAAAGATAAAAGAAAAAATGGATCGGTTTGAATGTAATTTCTTTGGGGTTTATTTCGGTAAACCCTAATGTAGCTCGCTAGATTCCGTCTTGCTACTAGACTAGGTCAATGGGGTTACAAATGAACTAGTTTTTTTATTAGTATGACATAACATGTTAATTAGTTGGTCTGAAGACAAGTATAAAAATAGTTGTATAAGTAAAACAAATTTTGATATTACATTCTTTCATGTATACCCTTGTTTCTTCTAGATTGATGAGATAGTCTTCCCTTAATGTTTTGCTTGAATGTCCTTGATTGTAGTTGATGCTTCTTAGCTTGGTATATCATCTATACCAGTTTAGGGGTATTATATTTTGGTATCAGAGCTTAGTTGATCCTAGGACTAAACCGAGTCTTGTGCATTCTCATTTGTTACACGTGCCACCTAAGAGTTAAATTGATAAGTACTTGTTATCTATGTTTGACAAAAGCTCATTTTTCTTGTGTATAGTCTATAGTGATATTAGGAACACATTTTGACTGGGATAATGAAAACCCAGTTGGCTCCTGCAATGAAGGAGGTAGCGTAAGAATGAACCAGGAGCACCGTGAACCTTAAAGTCTGGTGAACCTCAACAGGTTCAACAAGAAGCTTCTTCAATCCATCTTGTTCAACGGGAGTGTCTCCTTAGTATGAAGGAGATGTTCAATCATCTAGTCACCTTCTTCAGGCAAAATCCTTCAATTCCTCCCATTTCTGTATAGCGGTGATAACAAGAGCCCCGATCAATAAGCTAGCTCAGCATCGAGCTTATACGTTCACTGGTACCAACGATGAAAAGCTAAAAGATGCTGAATATTGGCTAGAAGCTACTACCAGGATTTTAACCAAACAATTACAATGTTCAGATGAACATAAATTGGAGTGTGCTACAGCCCTTATTGCGGATAAGGCACTAAGTTGGTGGGAAACTACAACCCTTACAGCTTCGGCCAATGCTATCACTTGGGAATTATTCCTCAAAGAATTTTAGAAGAAGTATATAAGTGAACAATACCTCGCTAAACGCAAAAGATGTTTCTTGTATCTGAAACAAGGGGGTAAACCAATTGAACATTATGTTAGCGAATTTTGTAAATATTGAAAACACGGGTTTGAATTTATTAAGAACGAGGAGGACAAGTGTCAGATGTTTATAGATGGGCTCAAAGACGAATTAGGCCCTATGTTCACAGCCCTGGGAATTATTGATTTTCAAGCTTTGGTGAACCGAGCTATAGCTACTAAAGCCATGATGAAAGCATCCGAGAAGAGAAAGGTGAATCACTCCTGAAACAACAAAAGATCGAGAGACGATGTAACACCCCAGTTTTGGGCCTAGCGGGCTTGAGGTTTATTAGTCGGTCTGGTGATCGGGTTAGAGATTCGAGTCGGATCCGGGACCATATATTTTTCGGTAAGATAAAAATATGGAAAAATAGTTAAAAATAATATTTTAATATATATTGATTTTTGGTGGAATCAATTTTAGAAAAGGGAATTTGGAAATATGACATTTTGGGTTGGTGACCAAAATGCAATTTTTGAAAACTATTTTAAAGTGACTAAAATCAAAATGGTCAAATCCTTAGAATCCTTAAGGATCTAATCAACCAAGTGTTTGTTGGTGGTTTCTCCCTTCAATTAATTCATTTTAAACGTGTGTTTTAAAAGGGTGTTAAGGAGGATTAAATATCTAAAGTTAGTTATTAGCTTTTAAAAGAAATTCACGTAACTTTGTCCTAAAGCTTTTCTCCTAAAGCTTTTCTCTCAACTTATTTTCTTCAAAACACTTAGAATTTCATCAAAATCTAGATAAGAGGGATTGTTTTCACTCAGATTATTGATTTTAACTTGATTATTTAACTTTGTTTTGCAAAATCTCTTTGAAACTTTATGTTTTCATAGCTTTAAACAAGCAAATTGAGGGAGAAATCACATAACAGGGGTAAGGTCCGTGATCCCCTCTGTTAAATGGTTATTTATTGATATTCACAAGTGTTTGATCCATGATTTATAAGTTGTAATGTGATTTTAATGTTTTATCAATGTTTAATTGAGTTATTTTGGAAATATTGATGAAACATGGTAATTTCTCAAGTGGATCTGATTTCCAGTATTTGAGATTGATTAAATATATATTTTGGATGTGTTTTGATGATGAATAGAATCCTGAAACTCTTGAATCTCTAATTGTTTAGGTTGCTAGATTTGAGTTGTTGTGGAGATAATCGGGTTTAATCTTTGCTAGAAGTAAAAGGATGTTAGGAAAGGGTTTTTTGAGGTTAATTGATGTTGGTTGATGGGTTGAATTGTTTTTTGTGGATGGGTTAAGTTTCAGAAACGTTTGATGATGTTTTCAGTTTATTTCAGATGGTTTCTTAGTGGGTAACCTGAGAGTTGCGGGGGTTTTCTCTGAGGCAGTGGTTTGAATGCATAATGAGGCATCTATCCTCTGGTTTTATGTGTTTAAAACAGGGGATAATCAAGGCGATGAAGCTTGACGTTGTTTTGGTTGCTTGCCGAGAGCGTGTATAGCATTGGCAAGAAAGGAAAAGCGTATCGGTGAGTGGAAACTGGTTTGTAAAGGTTGTTGAGAGTTTAGGGTAAGCGTGAGACGCTTACCTAAGCTCGGAAGTAAGTTTCCCTTATTTTGCTCTTGAATATCGGCTTGGATATGAGCATGTTGTTTGTTTGGTGATAAACATGGTAGGATTTACTTACTGGAAATGCATGATTTTGAGTACATATGCAAAGGATTGAAAGTATATTAAATGCTATTGAGCATTGTTTTTCATCCTAGTTGGGAATTGTGTTATTGCTTAGGCAATGAGATT
This sequence comes from Hibiscus mutabilis, assembly GCA_019671005.1. NCBI lineage: Eukaryota > Viridiplantae > Streptophyta > Magnoliopsida > Malvales > Malvaceae > Hibiscus > Hibiscus mutabilis. The sequence continues at coordinate 21,386,345 of CM033740.1, read as the reverse complement.
TGTATATGTGATGTTTTGGTTTAATGCATTGCAAAACAATGAGTAAATGGTTGTAAATGGTTTGTAAATGATATTTTGGCTATGAGACAAGGTGAGAAAACAATCGTATATAGTTGGCATGCCATAGGATTAAAAGTGCACTATAAAATATGAACAAAATCGATCGTGGCCATGGGTCCTTGAGGTATGGTGGTTTAACAAGGCTACTCGGACTGTTGGGGACCTCGTTTGGGGTTTGTGATTTAACTAGGCAACCCAAATTGATGGTGATCTTGCGAATTAACTAGGTAAGGTCGGTACACTTACAGTTTAACTAGGCAGGGGTGAAATCTCGCGGTTTAACTAGGCGAGGGTCTCAAATCTTGTGATTTAACTAGGCAAGGCTTGGGATATCATGCGGTTTAACTAGGCATGGTATGAGAGATCCATGTATCCGTTGTGTATATAGGATAGAGGTAGTCTATTCGGGTCACTATAAATGCCAATATATGTGAAAGTTCATGTGTTGAACCTTGTTTATAATGCTTTGGGATTTAAACATGGTTTGTTTATAATGCTTTGGGATCTAAGCGTGGATTGTATATGATGTTACATAAAAGTTGTTATGTTTTGATTTGGTTGGAATCATGGAAAGGCTTTGGTTGTAAGAATGTTTTGGAAAATAAACATATAATTTTCAAATGGTTTTAATGCATCATTTTTTATGAGCATCCTCACTAAGCATGTGTGCTTAAGCTCTCTTTTTCCTAATGATGCAGAGCATTAATGTTTGGGACAGCAAAGGCATGGTTTGAAGGGATCCAAGTGATAAACTACTTTTGAGTATGAACTCGATTTATGTTTTCGGTTAATAAGGCAATGTGTTCGCCATGGTTTTTGGGAGTTGTACATCTGTTGCATTATGGTTTTTAGAATGATTCTATGCTGGTTTTTTATGAAGGTTTGATGTTGCTCAGCTTGATGCTTTATGTTATTACTTGCCTATAGTTGTGGTTGAATGAATGTTTAGGTATGCATCTAGAGTTCCCTTGTGGATTGCTATGTTGTATTGATTTGACCAGGTTTAATATGCTATGTTGAGTGTGTTGGCATGATGCATATGCTGAGAATCGCCTAATTGTGCATTTTTGTATGTTTGGCAAAGTGGTCTAAGAAATATTCCCCGAGAGTGGTCCTTTGGAAGTATGAGGTTGTTTTGTTTGCCTAACCTTGCTATGAATGATAGTTTATATATGTTCAAGTGCTGTTATACGTGTATGCAACTTGCTAGGGGCCAATTGCATCTAGAATTGTGTGAAAAACTGGCTAATTGTCCGGCTGAGTTAGTATGCTCCAGAGTTAGTTTCGAATGACCAATAGAGATGTGACGGGTTTCGAATGACCAATACGAGGTAAATTTTGATGTGTTGGTCAATCGGGCCAAGGATATCGAGCAGTCCTTGGGTGTACTAGTTCAGGCTGCAGATGTGAACTTGGGTAAAAGAGTGGCTGACTCTAGCTATTCTAGGAGGCAGAATAGGATGTTCAGGGACAAGAGACTTAAGCCAAATCACATGCGAGGTGGTGGAGTTGGCTAGGGTGCTCAAGAAGCCCGTGTTACACCAGAGTGTGAGCAATGCGGTAGGCGTCACACGAGTATGTGTTAGGGTAATGCTAGAGCTTGTTGGATTTATGGTTCATTTGATCACTTGAAGCGTGATTGTTCTCGGGCTGCGAGAGATGTACCAGCATAGGTTGCTGCACCTACCAGAGGCCGAGGCCGTGGCAGGGGTAATTTTTAAGTGAAAAAGGATGGTCAAAGGGGTATGGCTCATGCTACAGTGGTGAGACCTGAAGGTGGTGGACCCAAATCACCGTGAGGGTTATAGTGACACGGATGTGATCGCATGTACTTTTACTTTGTAATCCTTGTCATTGTTATCTTTGATTGATTCGGGGTCTACGCATTCATAAATCTTTAGTTAACATGCATCTATGCTAAATGTACCTGTTGAGGTCTTAGATGTTGGCATGTTAGTCACAAGTTCTTTTAGCGAGACGGTTACAACAAGAAGGTTGTGTCGGCGTTGTCCTTTGGTGGTGCAAGGTCATGAGTTTACCGCGGATCTGATGGAATTGTCATTCCACGGTTTTGATATCATTTTGGGTATGGATCGGTTAAGTGAGCATAGAGTAGTTGTGGATTGTGAATCTAAGAGGATTTTCTTGAGGTTGGCTGATGATTATGAAGTTGTGGTGGTTGGCGAGAGTGTTAAGTTTTTGTCCAATGTGGTCGCGGCTATTAGAGCAGAGAAGATGATGTTTGATAGCTGCCAAGCTTATTTGGCTATTGTTATGAATCCAGATGCCAAGGGTGTTCGAGTGAAGGACATTCGGACCGTGTGTGACCTCCTTGAGGTTTTTTCCTAAGGAGTTACCGGTTTACCTCTAGATAGGGAGGTGGAGTTTCGTATTGAGATATTTGAGGGTACATCGCCTATGTCCATTGCTCCTTACATGATGGCACCAAATGAATTGAAAGAGTTGAAGTCTTAGCTTCAAGAGTTGTTGGACCATGGGTTCATCCGACCAAGTGTTTCTCCGTGAGGTGCTCTTGTTCTCTTCATGAAAAAAAGATGGTACGATGCGTATGTGCATTGATTATCGTTAGATGAACAAGTTGGTGGTAAAGAACAGGTACCCGTTACCGAGGATTGATGACTTGTTCGATCAATTTTGTGGAGAAGCGGTGTTTTCCAAGGTAGATTTAAGATTGGGGTATTAGCAGTTGAAGGTTAAGGATGTGGATATGCATAAAACTGAATTTCGTACGAGGTATGGGCATTATGAGTTTCTGGTCATGCCTTTCGGTTTGACAAATGCCCGCTGCGTTTATGGACATGATGAATAGAGTGTTCCATGAGTATCTTGATCAGTTCGTAGAGGTGTTCATAGATGATTTTCTCGTGTACTCATGTACTAAGGAAGAACATGATCGGCATTTACAGATAGTGTTGCAAGTGTTGAAGGATAATCAATTATACGCTAAGTTGACCAAGTGCGAGTTTTGGCTTAAGAAAGTGACATTCCTTGGTCTTGTGGTTTCTGCGGAGTGTATTTGCTTTGATCCACAAAAGATTGAGGCTATTGTCAATTGGAAGCCACATAAGTCTGTATCGGAGGTGCGTAGTTTTCTTGGGTTGGCTGTTATTATAGCTATTTCGTTGAGGGGTTCTCGAGTATTGTAGCACCGTTGACCAAGTTGTTACAGAAGAACGTTCCTTATGTGTGGATGGAGAAGCAGCAACACAGTTTTGAGAAGCTGAAGGAAGTTCTGACACATGCCCCTGTGTTGACTCAGCCTGAGTCTGGGAAGGAGTCTGTGGTTTATAGTGATACACCGTATGTTGGCATGGGTTGTGTGCTGATGCAGGATGGGAAGGTTGTGGCCTTTGCATCTAGGCAGTTGAAAGTTCCTGAGCGCAATTATCCAACTCATGATTTGGAGCTTGCGGTTGTGGTATTCGCTTTAAAAATTTGGCGATATTACCTATATGGTGAGAAGTGTGTGATCTTTACATATCACAAGAGCTTGAAGTAATTGATGTCTCAGGAAGATTTGAATCTTAGGCAACATAGATGGTTGGAGTTGCTTAAGGATTACGACTTGACTTGAGTAACATCCTGGTAAAGCCAATGTAGTGGCAGATGTATTAAGTCGTAAGGTTGAGGTTGAGCTTCGAGCTATGTTTACAAGGTTGAGTGTGACATAGGAGGGTAGTTTGCTGGCTAAATTGCAAGTTAAGCCTACGTTATCACATTTGATTAAAGCAATGCAACTGTATGGCGATTCGTTGGTTGAGCATGTTAAGGACATAATGGATGGTAATCCGACGGAATTTCATTTTGATGATGGTGGAGTTTTGTGTTTCAAGGGTGGAAAAGTGGTTTCGAATGATCCGAAGTTGAGGCACACTATCTTGACGGTGGCACACTCTAGTCATTTTGCTATGCATCCTGGTAGTGTTAAGATGTATCGTGATTTGAAAGAGGCATACTACTGGGTTGAAAAAAGATGTGACTGAGTTTGTTTCCAAGTGCGTGGTATGTCAACGAGTCAAGGGTGAACATCAATTTCCATCTGGGTTGTTGCAACCATTGAAAATTCTGAAGTGGAAATGGGAGAGAATACCATGGATTTTGTAAGAGGTTTGCCGTTGACACCGGCTAAAAAGGATTTTGTTTGGGTGATTGTTAACCAGTTCACAAAGTGTGAACATTTCCTACCAGTGCATACAACGTACACCTTGGACAAGTTGGCAGATTTGTATATAGCTGAGATTGTGCACTTGCATGGTGTACCTAAATCTATTGTTTATGATAGGGATCTGAGGTTTACAGCAAGGTTTTGGAGGAGTTTGCACCAGGCCTTCGATTTTGAGGTTGAGTTTTAGCACTGGTATCATCCTTAGTCGAATGGGCAGTCTGAGCGGGTTATCCAGGTTTCAGAGGATATGCCGAGGTGCTGTATTATTGAGTTCAAAGGAACTTGGGAGAAGTATCTGCCTTTAGCTGAGTTTGCTTACAACAACAGTTATCAGGCGAGTATACAGATGGCACCTTATGAAGCGTTATATGGCCAGAGGTGTCATACGCCTTATATTGGGATGAGGTGGGGGAAAAGCATGTTACTCTGCCGGATGTGTTGAAAGACACATATAAGAAGGTTAAGCTTGTACGTGATCGGTTGAAAGCGGCTGTGGATCATCAAAAATCATACACGAATTTGAAGCGTAAAGAAGTTGAATATGCGGTGGGCGATCGCGATTCTTGAAAGTGTCACCATTGAAAAAGGTGATGAGATTCGGACGTAAGGGTAAGCTTAGTCCGAGGTTCATTGGATCATACGAGGTTATTGAGCGTGTGGGTCATGTGGCATACCGGTTGAGGTTGCCTCCCGAGTTGGAGAAAATTCATAATGTGTTTCATGTTTCGATGTTGAGGAGATATCGATCAGATCCATCGCATGTTATACCGGTGGAGGATGTGGAGTTAAGGCCGGATCTATCCTTTGATGAGGAACCCGTATAGATCCTCGATACTAGCAAGAAAGTCCTACGTGGTAAGACGATAGAGCTCGTGAAGGTCTTATGGCGACACCGAGGTGTTGAGGAAGCTACTTGGGAAAGCAAGGCGGATATGAAGGAGCAATTTCAACATTTGTTTTCTCTAGGTAATTTCAAGGATGAAATTTCTTAAGTGGGGGAGAGTTGTAACACCCAGGTTTTGGGCCTAGTGGGTTTGAGGTTTATTAGACGGTTCAGTGGACCGGGTTAGAGATTCAAGTCGGATTCGGGACCGTATATTTTTCGGTAAGATAAAAATATGGAAAAATAGTTAAAATCATATTTTAATATATATTTATTTTTGGTGGAATCAATTTTAGAAAAGGGAATTTGGAAATATGACATTTTGGGTTAGTGACCAAAATGCGATTTTTGAAAACTGTTTTAAAGTGACTAAAATCAAATGGGTCAAATCCTTAGAATCCTTAAGGAGCTAATACCAAGTGTTTGCTAGTGATTTCTCCCTTCAATTAAATCATTTTAAACATGTGTTTTAAAAGGGTGTTAAGGAGGATTAAATATCTAAAGTTAGTTATTAGCTTTTAAAAGAAATTCACGTAACTTTTTCCTAAAGCTTTTCTCTCAACTTCTTTTCTTCCAAACACTCAAAATTTCATCAAAATCCATAGGTGAGAGATTCTTTTCACTCAGATTATTGATTTTAAATTGATTCTTTAACTTTGTTTTGTAAAATCTCATTGAAATTTTATGTTTTCATAGCTTTAAACAAGCCAATTGAGGGAGAAATCACACAATAGGGGTAAGGTCCGTGATCTCCTATGTTAAATGGTTCTTTATTGATATTCCCAAGTGTTTGATCCTTGATTTATAAGTTATAATGTGATTTTAATGTTTTATCAATGTTTAATTGAGTTATTTTGGAAATATTGATGAAACATGGTAATTTTCGAAGTGGATCTGATTTTCAGTATTTGAGATTTATTTAATATATGTTTTGGATGTGTTTTGATGTTGATAAGTTGTTTTTATTAATAAAATCCTGAAACTCTTGAATCTCTAATTGTTTAGGTTGCTAGATTTGAGTTGTTTTGGAGATAATTGAGTTTAATCTTTGTTGGAAGTAAAAGGATGTTAGGAAAAGATTTTTGGAGGTTAATAGATGTTGGTTGATGGGTTGAATTGTTGTTTTATGGCTGGGTTAAGTTTCAAAAACGTTTGATGATGCTTTCGATTTGTTTCGGATGGTTTCTTAGTGGGCAACCAGAGAGTTGCGGTGTAACACCCTTAATGTATACTCGTAGACCGAAAATACACTAAAGATGTTACAAAGTTATTAAGAAAACTTGACTTGAATTTTTTAAAATTTTATCTTGTAGTTTAACCCTTTTCGGTTTTGAATTGAAATCTACATCAGCCTATGGCAACTAGTTTCAACCCTAAATTATTTTACAAAATTTATAGAAATGTTAATGAAATAAAAATATTATTCCGGTTGAAAACTAGGTACCCTGCCTAGACCTTTTCTTGATTTAAAAATTATTACGCGATTAGGGTTAAACAATATTTAACTATGTCATATGTCATAATCATTTGTAGTAAACCATATTCTAAGTCCATACATTCGTAATAGTACGTAAACACATTATAAACTTAAGTTTACAAAACAATTATACTTTAAACTTACATATATACGAGTACACACCCTCTAGACATCAAAATTATAACTTAAAATGTACATACCATGAACTACTATTGTAACTTGATTTAACAAAATAATGCTCCTTCTCGCTACTTTACTTCGGAGAACCTACGTGTGAAATAAACACACACTATGTAACACCCTTAACGTATACTCGTAAACCGAATATACATTAAAGATGTTACTAAATCATTAGAAAAAATCTTGACTCGTAATTTTTTTATTTTTTTATTATTCAAAATTCAATTGTAGTTTAACCCTTTCTCGGTTTTAAAATTAGAAACTATGTCATCTAGATGCAGCTAGTTTTGACCCTGAATTGGTTTACAAAACTTATAATTAATTTATTGAAATAAAAATATAACTCAGGGTGAAAAATATGTACACTGCCTAGACCCTTTCTTGATCATAAATTTTTTATGCGATTTGGGTTAAACTATATTTTAACAGTACCAATGTTCATTGTTACGATTAGCAAACTATATTACTAAACGTTTTCATCACAAAAGCATATGTTTAAGTTGTAGACTTATACTCGAAAACAATTCAACTTTAAAATATTTACATGCCCACTAGATATCAAATTACTATAAGGATGCACTTACTATGGTAACTTGATTTTCCAAAGGTTCAGCTCCTCCTAGCTAGCCAAATCCGGAGAACCTACATGTGACATAAGACACACGCTAAGTACGAACTTAGTGAGACAATTAAATTTATTTAGTTAATCATAAAATAATGCAATACAGTATGCCATATATCATAATTATCATATGAATCGTGTATCTTATTGCACAACCTATTTTCTATCATGGACATGCTTTCATCATGTAAACATTTGCATAACCCATGCTTTATCATGGTTATGTTATCATCATGCATTCATTTGCATAACATATGTTCAATCATGGCCATGCTTTCATCATGTAATCATTTTCATATCATGTATTCAATCATTATCATACTTTTATCATGTAATCATTTGCATATCATGTACTTTATCATATTCATGCCTTTCTCATGAAATCCTTTGCATATCATATACTCTATCATGATCATGCTTTTATCTTGCAATCATTTTCATATCATGTATGTCATGTACTTCTCTGTCATGTAACATGTAACTTCTTTTTCATGTATAATGTAATCATGTAACATCTTTTTCATGTATCATATAATCATGTAATATATGTATCATGTAACATGTAACATCTTGCTATTATTATCATCGTGTCTGGCTAGAGGCCCATGGAAACCCCGTAGCCTATCTGCACCATAGTGCCATGTAGAGTACGTACTCGAGAGGACGTTCTTTGCTCCTCATATAAGGACGCTCTTTGCTCCTTATATTAAAACACCTCGTTAGTGCATTTTGGACTATGGGTTTGAGTTCCCCATGTTGTATCTTGTTTCATTTTAACTTGTTTCATTTCAATCTTGTCATTATTCATGTATACATAATGCAACATTATTTATGCAAACAGTAATTCGTACCTTGTACTCCATCAAGCTTGCCATGTCGAATCATGTGTCACATCACGTATTATAAAGAAATGCAATATCATTTTCAACATAATACAAATATATGCACTTACCTGGGCCATGTAATAGTATGCCTTACTAAATTCTACCCGATCCTTTCCTTCACAGTACCTCGAATCCTCTTTTGATTCGCATCTGAGTTCATTAAACACATGGATACAAATGAACATTTGTTAGATTCACTTCTAACAGTAGTTCAATCAAGCTATCTAATCATTCAATGTATATAGACTTCCAAAAATTTTTCCTTCTTTCCTTATACTTCCCAAAAACTAACTTTGGTCCTTAATAACCATTTTGAACTTTGAATAGTTCTTCCGAGCTTGTTAACCTACATTTAGATACAAAAAGTATCAATTTCCATTTTCTGGCAGTTTGTCCTATCTTCAAAGATTTACTTCTACAGAGCAGAATACATATTGAATCTTAATTTCCTTCATACCGTAAGAATTAGATTCGATAACGGTTCTAACGGTATAAGCCACATAAATTAATAAAATCTACAAAAATTATGAAAATTCCTCAAACTCCCGTCACAGGACTATTCTAACAGAAACTACTATGTAATTTTTCTGACCTTAATTCGATTAAAATTCATATCTTTTAACTCAGAACTCAGAATCAGTTTCCGTTTGTTGGAAACGAAACTAGACAACCATATATTTACATTGGTTTAAAATTCATCATCTAACCATTTTTATTGAATTTATGGTGAATTTTTGAACTCACTGCCAAATTCAATCTTCTACATAGCTTTCCATAATTAACTTCTAATTTATACTAACTTCTTCTTATTTCTCTACTTGTCAATTTAGTCCCATCACTTGCTTAAAACCACCAATTCATCATCTTCTTCATCAAATAATTATTCAAAATAATTCCTTATAATTTTCCTGCTTTGCCAAAATAGTCACTAAAATGCAAAGGTAAGGATTCAAACTTCTTAACTTTGCAAATTAGTCCTCAAATCAACATTACTATCTTAATTCAATTATTTTAACTAAAAATTAGATTTAATCCTCATCCAAGAGTTCATCTCCTATTTGGTCACTTAATTTTGACAAATTGTCAAAATGGTCACTAATTCGATTCAACATCGGTTTAGCATTCTAACATCAATTTCATATCTCCAGCATCATTAATTACATAAATACACTCCAATTTCATAAAGTTCAAATTCGGTCCCTTAACTTTGAAGCTTGTCGAATTGGTCCCTATATATTTAACTTAGGGTTTTGCTTCCAAACAACAAGTCAAGCTTACTAGATCATTAATCCAACATCACAAACCCTAAGTTAGACTTAAATCCATAAACCCTATTCTTCTCCATACAAACCAAAATATGTAGGGTTTAAATCCTAACTCAATAACATGACTTTGACATCATATAAGCTTGATTGCAACTTAAATTCAACCATGGAATCATAAAATTTCAAAAGCCCCAATTTTGTTCATAAACCCTAATTTTCTTCTCATGTAAAATTTTCATCAATCAAGCATGTATTCCATAAATTAATTACATCAAAAGGTAGAGCTTGAAGAGTAGAACAACTTTGCAGTTTGAAATATTACCTGAAAATCGAGTTTCAGGGCTTGAATCGAGCTTGAAAATTTTATCCCTTTTTTTCTTCCCTTAGTTCGAAATATTTCAAGAAAGATGAACAATTTGGTTCATCTTTAACTTATTTAAATCCATATGTTAAAATTAAATGAATTTAAAATTCATTTAATTAGTGAAATTACTAATTTGCCCTTTTAATCCAATGGCCAAGACTTAATCTTATCAAAAATCAATGGCCATGAATTGATCCAAGTTTAATTCAACTTCCAAAATTGCCCTTAATATTTCAAAATTGTCATCCTTGTCAAATGACCAATTTGCCCTCCAACTAATCTTTATTTACTAGTTTGCCATTCTTGTAAAAATTCAACCAAGTCTAGTTGGAATCCTCCCAACTACAATAAAATATTCATAAAATAATATTTTATGAATTTTCCATAACTTTTGGACCAGCCTCTAAAAATTTTCATTCGATCTAATATACCGATAATTTAACCCTTTACTCAGAATTAAATTATAGGATTTATCTTGAATCAAACTAAAAATATTCCCAACACTAGTAATGGAATTTTATAACCTTCCTTTATCATCTCGTAAAATCTAAAAAAAAATTCAATCAATTCGAGTATTCGAATTCCATTTAAACTTTGACTATAATTTCCCAATAATAGAAACATCAGATCAATCCAGAATATTCACATTCGATCCACAAAATGATCTATTTATTTATAAAATAAGAACCCCTAACTTTTGGGAAATTACAACTTTAGGCCTTTAACTTTTCATGTTTAGTCTTATACCACACAAGTTTTGTCTGTTTATCATTTTGGTCACTAAACTTAAATCTTCAATTCCCATTCCAATTTTCCTCAGATTCTAATCAAACTTTGGAAGTACCCAATTCAGCTCACTATCCATCCCATGATACTTTTAAACCTTAGAAATTTCCTTTCCAAAACCCATAATTAAAGAAATCCTAACTTTTTCAAAGTTTATACTTTAGCCCCCAAACTTTCAAAATTTACATTTTGGTCACTGGTTAAAAATTAGGGTATTACATGATAAGTAAGAACTTTGTGAGGCATAATATCATTTAACAAACATAAAGTAAAATAATACTTATCGTATAATATCATATCAAGTTCTCTACCTAAGATAGGATAGTACTATCAAGGATTCCATAATCACTAGATATTAATGTGCATCTCACAAATTTCTAACTTAATCATGGTTCCAATACTCTATCATTATCAAGTAAATTATATGCATAGCATAGATCATATATATAATTTTTTTCGTATACATAACATAATTCACATACATAACATGATTCATATTCATGACATGGTTCATATACGTAACATGATTCATATTCATGGCATGATCCATTTATATAACATGATTCTCATATGTGGCATATTTCATTTGCATGACATGATTTTCATACGTGGCATGATTCATATACGTGATATCATTCGTATACATGATACAATTTAATTACATAACATATTTCATATACATGACATGATTCATTTATCATTGCCCAAAGTACACTATATGAGACAGAGGTACGTGAGTCATCCTTAAATGACACCGTAGTGTCAAACATGACGTGAAGATGAGTACGTACTCGAGGACGCTCTTTGCCCCCCATAAACATGAAGCACCTCGACAGTGGACTCGGGCACAATAGGCGTGGATCCCCAAGGTGCATGTGACATATTCATTTTGTCACAAATCATGAAATTATAACATAACGTGAATAATGCAGCTGTTAGGGATTCTATGGCATGCCAACTATACCATGGACTCTCATACATAATACTTGGGCATTTCTTTTATCATCAATCCATCATCATGAACAATCATATAAATAATCATTTATATCACATGCTTCATCATATATACATATTCATGGCAACATAGATCAACATACATACATATCATGTAACACTATTTATAGTCAAGGTTGACTATTCACTAGTCTTCCTATTTATAAATTAAACATGTAAATGCACTCACCTGTTTTAGTGCAGTACAACCTCACTAAGCTTTACTCGCGATTCTTATCCTTCTTTTTATCACTTGGGTCTCCTTCGTTTTCTTTTGAAACTGTATAAAACCAATTGACATATACATCACTATTCTTGTGTTCAACTTAAACCTAACATTGATAATTTAATTCTTAAACATGACTATTCGAATATAATTTTTTTTGAAATTCCCAAATTCTTTACAAGTTGCCGAATTAGTTCCTAGATCTTTAGTGACCAATTTGGACATTAAACAATTGTTCAAACCCATTTTTGAACAATTTCCATAATTAATTACTTATTTTGGACTATCTCCGTTTTAGACCTCAAACTTCATAAAAGTGACATTTTGGTCACTACATTGCTTTTGTACATTAAATTATTGTACAATTAAACCTTTCATTTAATTCTAACATCCATACACATTTTTCCTTTAACTTCCAAACTTTATTCACTTTGGTCCTTCACTCATTCTTTATTTTGGAATAAGTCTCCTTATCTTTCCTTTCTTGACATTTCAATCCTTTAACTTTCATAACATGCTTGGATCTTCAATTTTATCAAAATTTCCATAAATTCAAGACCAATCCTTAATTTTTCCTAAATTGCCGAATTGGTCCTTGAATTTCCAAATTTTTCATTTTGGTCCTTAATCATCAATTCAAGCTACTTTCATCATAATTCAATGATTCCAATGCTAAAATAAAATTTACAATAATTTTCCCTAATTTCCCAAAATTTTGAAATAGACCCTAAATTTACAACTTGGGAAATTATTCAATATATCATCAAAATAGGTCTCTAACATGGAATTTATCCAATTTCAACCTTAATTCCATGTTTAATTCATCAATTTAACTACCTACAAGTCTAATTCCGTCATCAACTTCAATTTCCACAATCAATCTTCATCCATAACATAACTCATACTTGACTTTTATCATGCAAAAATACTATCAAAATGAAGAGAATTGAATGTATAACAATTTTACCTAAATAAACTTTGCTTGAAACTAGTCTTGAATTCTTCAAAATTGGCTTGAAAGTTTGAAACTTATTTCTCCTTCTTTGTTTGTTGGTTTTGAACAGCCCTTGGGGAAATAAGATGATTTTTTATCATCTTTTAACCAATTTAATCCACATGTCATATTAAATGAATTTAAAATTCATTTAATTAGTGTAATTACCATCTTGCCCTTTTAATCTAATGACCATGATTCAATCTCATAAAAATCAATGGATATGATTTAATCCATGTGTAAATCTTCTTCCAAAATTGCCCTCAAAGTTTCAAAATATTTCAAAAATTCCATCCATGGCAAATGTCCAATTTGCCCTCCAACTAGACTTTATTTACTAACAAGACTTGAAAATTGCCATTCCTTTAAAATCTAACTAAATCTAGTTAGAATCCAACTAAATATAATAAAATATACATAAAATAATATTTTATGAATTTTCCATAATTTCTTGGAACTGTCTTTAAAATTTCAGTTCAATCCGATATACCGATAATTACCGGGAAATTTTATCGGATACCTTTTCTCTTAGAAATCTAATCTCCACAATCCATTTCGAATATTATTGACTTAAAATGAATCCTTTTATCAGTCAAAATATGGAACCTTCGCAGGTCACCCATCCCTATACTGCTCTGGTTTGAACACGCTTAACAATTTCATTCGATCCAAAAATTCTAATAATATAAGCCTCGTATAAAAAATTCAGGTAACACGAAATGCCACTCTTGGGGGTGGACTATTCATTTACGGGTTAACTTACACAACTTTTAGAAATTACACTTTGGTCTTTGAACTTTTCCAAAGTTCACACTTTAACCCCTAAACTTTCAAAAATTACATTTTAGTTACTAAACAAAAATTGGGATATTACAATTCCTCCCCCCTAAGAAAATTTGTCCTCGAATTTTTAAACGTACGTTCCTTTCAAACAATTTTGGATACTGCTCTTTCATTCTTTTTTCGGTTTCCCAAGTGGCTTCCTCAACTTTATGATTCTTCCAAAGGATTTTAACCAGTGGAATTTTCTTGTTTCTTAATTCTTTAACTCCATATGCTAGGATTTTCACTGGTTCTTCTTCATAAGTCAGATCCGGTTGCAGCTCGATTTTCTGAGGAGAAGTTACATGTGAAGGATCATATCGATACCTCCGAACCATGTATACGTGAAACAAGTCATGAATCTTACTCATATCCGGAGGTAATGGCAGTTGATAAGCCACTGGTCCAACTCATTTTAAAATTTCATATGATCTAATAAAACTAGGGCTAAGCTTCCTTTTTCGCCCGAATCGTAGCACTTTCTTCCAAGGAGAAACCTTTAGGAACACTTGTTCTCCCTCTTCATACTCAATATCTTCTCTTTTTATCTGCATAGGCTTTTTTTCGATCCGTGGCGGCCTTAAGATTATGTTGAATAATCCTTACTTTATCTTCCATACCTTGCGTTAAATCAACTCCTCCAACATTTGAGTTATTCTGAACATTTTGATCTTGCAATTCGAACCAATTAAGAGGAGTTCGACACTTTCTTCCATATAAAGCTTCAAAAGGTGCCATCTTAATACTTGCTTGATAACTGTTATTATAAGCAAATCCAGCCAATGGCAAGTACTTTTCCCACGATCCCTTAAATTCGATCACACAAGCCCGTAGAATATCTTCCAAAATCTGTATAACCCTTTTAGATTGTCCATCTGTTTGTGGATGAAAGGTTGTACTAAAATTTAATTTAGTACCTAAAGCCTCATGTAATGCACCCCAAAATCTCGAAGTAAACCTTGGGTCTCTGTCTGATACTATTGATACTGGGACACCATGTAGTCTTACTATCTCTCGAACATAGAGTTCTACATATTTATCCAGTGAATAATCTTTTCAAACTGGGATAAAATGAGCAGACTTTGTCAGTCGATCCACAATAACCCATATTGAATCCTTTTTTCTTGTTGTAGTTGGCAATCCAGATATAAAATCCATCGTTACTCACTCCCATTTCCATTGAGGAATAGAGATAGGCTGGAGCAATCCAGAAGGTACTTGATGCTCAGCTTTTACTTGCTGACATGTTAAGCACTTTGTCGTGAATTCCGAGATTGCTTTTTTTATTCTTGGCCACCAGTACCGAGTCCTCAAATCTTGATACATCTTGTTACTTTCTGGAATGGACTATATTGGGCTTCTATTAATATCTCTTTCTTCAGATTTTCATCGTCAAGAATATATACTTTACCTCTGTAAAATAGACAACCATTAGGTTGATCTCATAATCTTGTGTTTCTCCTACTTCAGCTTGTCTCCTTCTTTCGAGACATTCTTCATCTATAATCTGTAATTCCTTGATTTGATCCAATAAAGTTGGCCTTATATGAAATTCTGCTATCAAGGAACCATCTCATTCCAATGACAACTGTGCATTAATGATACGCAAAGTAGAAAATGTCTTTAAGAGCATCTGCGACTACATTAGCTTTCCCAGGGTGATAATCAATAACCACATCGTAATCCTTCAAAAACTCGACCCATCTTCTTTGTTACAGATTCAGATCCTTTTGTGTCATCAAATACTTTAAACTCTTATGATCCGTGTAAATGTGACACTTTTCACCATACAAATAATGTTGCCAGATTTTCAAAGCAAAAATCACAGCTGCCATTTCCAAATCATACGTTGGATAGTTCTTTTCATGGGTTTTGAGCTGCCTTGATTCATAGGCTACCACAAGACCCTCTTGCATCAATACGCAACCCAAATCACAATGACATGCATCACTTTACAAAGTATATTCTTTTCCTGGTTCTAGCTGGATTAGAACTGGTGCTTCAGTCAGGACTTTCTTTAATCTTTTGAAACTTTCCTAGCACCTCTCTGTCCATAAAAAATGGAATACCCTTTCATAGCAGCTAGGTAAAAGGCATAGCTATGATGGAAAAATTCTGCATAAAGCGCCTATAATATCAAGCTAATCCTATGAAACTCCGAACTTCAAAGACATTTTTGGCGCTTCCTATTCAAGAATAGCTTGTATTTTCTTGGGATCAACTCATATTCCTTTTGATGACACTACATGTCCAAGGAAAGTTATTTCTGACAACCAGAACTCGCATTTAGAAGACTTGGCATAAAGTTGCTTATCTCTTAAAGTTTGTAGTACCACTCGAAGATGATGATCATGCTCAGCTTCTGTCTTCGAGTATACCAAAATGTCATCTATGAAGACCACGACAAACTGATCCAAATAGGGCTGGAATACCCTATTCATTAGGTCCATGAATGCAGCAGGGTCATTTGTAAGTCCAAACGACATTACCAGAAACTCGTAGTGTCCATAACGAGTTCTGAATACTGTCTTTGGTACATCTTCTTCTTTAACTTTGAGTTGATAATACCCTGATCGAAGATCTATCTTTGAGAACACCGCTGCACCTCTGAGCTAATCAAATAGATCTTCAATCCTTGGTAGTGGATACTTGTTCTTAATGGTTACTTTATTCAACTGTCGGCAATCTATACATAATCGTAGGGAACCATCTTTCTTCTTTACAAATAGCATCGGAGCACCCCATGGTGATATACTCGGTCGAATGTAGCCCCGGTCTAGCAATTCTTGTAATCGAGCATTTAGTTCCCTTAACTCAATTGGCACCATCCTATATGGTGCCATTGATACCGGCTCAATTCCAGGATAAATATCGATCCCAAACTGTATTTCCCTATCCGGAGGCAACCCTAGTAACTCATCCGGAAATATATCAAGAAATTCCCTTACAGTTGGGATGTCTTCAATCTTCTTAGGAGACTTTTGAGTATCCACCACATAAACTAAACATGCTTCACATCCATTACATAACATCCTTTGAGCTGTCGTTGCAGAAATTACTGACTCTAAACAGTTAGTTCTTTCTCCCACAAAGATTGCTTCAGAACCATTGGGTCCCTAAAGTATCAACCTTTTCTTCTTACATTTTACATCTGCATCATATGCAGATAACCAATCCATTCCAAGAATGACTTCAAATTCATGGAATGGAAGTTCCATTAAGTCTGCCGGGAACTTAATCCCTTGAATTTCTAGAGGACATTTCTTACATATTCTAGTCACTTGTGCACTATGTCCAAGAGGATTATTGGCAATCACATCACTAGATATTTTCTACATAGGAATCTTTCTTTGTTCTACTATTTTAGTGCTAATGTATGAATGAGTCAAACCCGGATCAATTAAAGTAAATACTAGTTCACCCAAGAGTCGGAGCGTGCCTACAATAATGTTCGGGTGATGCTTTTCTTCATCCGTGAAAATGTTGTACACTCGAGCTGGGGTCCTAAAGTCTCTGTTTGATGCAAGTTCAGAGGGTCCCTGAGTCGATGTCCTGTGTTGTCCACCACCTCGACCTCTACCTCTTGGATGAGCAGCTACAGATCTTTCAAATTGATTAGACTTCTTTGCCTGTTCCTCTAGACAATCTTTGATAAAGTGTTCAGTGCTACCACATCTGTAGCAAACTCCTTAACCCACTCGGCAAACTCCCATATGTCGCTTTCCACAAGTTTTGAACTCTAAAATTGAAGGCCTGTTCGACCCGACAGCTAAAGTTTGAGCATTTTGCCATTTCTTTGATGAAAGATTCTTTCGAGTAAATCCTGACTCATTTGTGCCTTGAGATCGATTACTCCTACCTTGTTTAGATTGTGTTGAGGTAAAAGTCTCGCCGGATCTCTTGAAAGCTCAAAAGACTAAGCTTTGACTCATTCCATATAGGCTCTTTCCATAGCCTTCGCTCTATTCACCGCTTCTTGGAAGTTTGACAGATTCATGCCCAATAAAATCTCCTTGGGCCTTGGATACAGCTTTTCTATAAACCATTTACATCTAGACTTTTCAGTCGGCATCAACTCAGCTACGTACCGACTCAGTCTATTAAAATCTAACTCGTACGAGTATCTTGTTTAAGATCCAGGAACTGCTATAGTATTTCTCTTTTGAACTGTTCCCCGATATACTTAGCTTTAAATGCCTCATGGAAAAAATATCCAATTTATTTCAGCAGCGGGTACTAACTCCATGACATTGGACCACTAGATACGAGGATGTCCTCTTAGCAAGGAAACAGCTCCTTCCATCATTTCAAAATTGGTGCAACCTATCCCTTCCATTAGGATCTTAACATCATTTAACCATAGGTCGGCAGCCATCGACCCATCTTTTCCATGAAATTATGGGGCTTCGAGCTTTTTAAGTTCATTCGCTATCGATGCTTTATCTGGCACGGGTGCCGAAGCTAGTACCGGTGCCGGGGGCTAAAGTCTATTTACCATAGCTTCAAGAGCTTGTACTAATGCCCCATATTCTTGTTCCAAAGCTCTTTGTTGCACCAATGGGTCTTCTAGGGCAAGAGCGGGAGGTGGAGCCTGCTGAACATCATTGCTCCCACTCTGAACCTCCTCATGATCCCTGCGATCTCTTGCTTGACGTGACCCCACAGTACTCGACATTATTGTATTCTGTGATAACGTATTCATATATATAAGGAGCAAAATCAAGTTACACCGATAGTACATCAATAATATTGACATCCTAGGGGCATGTACTTAATAACAAATCACTTTTGACTTAAACCTCAAAAATCTGCTAAACCTATAGCTCTGCTACCAATAAAATTGTAACACCCTTAACTTATACTCGTAGACCGAAAATACACTAAAGATGTTACAAAGTTATTAAGAAAACTTGACTTGATTTTTTTTTAATTTTATCTTGTAGTTTAACACTTTTTGGTTTTGAATTGAAATCTACATCAGCATATAGCAGCTAGTTTCGACCTTGAATTATTGTATAAAATTTATAAAAATGTTATTGAAATAAAAATATTATTCAGGGTGAAAACTAGGTACCCTGCCTAGACCCTTTCTTGATTTAAAAATTATTATATCATAATCATTTGTAGTAAACCATATTCTAAGTCCATACATTCGTAATAGTACGTAAACACATTATAAACTTAAGTTTACAAAACAATTATAATTTAAACTTACATACATACGAGTACATGCCCTCTAGACATCAAAATTATAACTTTAAATGTACATATCGTGAACTACTATTGTAACTTGATTTAACAAAATACTGCTCCTTCTCGCTACTTTACCTTAGAGAATCTACGTGTGAAATAAAGACACGCTAAGTACGAACTTAGTGAGGCATAATTTCATTTAACAAACATAAAGTAAAATAATACTTATCATATGATATCATATCAACTTCTCTACCTAAGATAGGATAGTACTATCAAGGTTTCCATAATCACTAGATATTAATGTGCATGCCACAAATTTCTAACTTATTCATGGTTCCAATACTCTATCATCATCAAGTAAATTATATGCAAAGCATAGATCATATATATAATATTTTTTGTATACATAACATAATTCACATACATAACATGATTCACATTCATAACATGGTTCATATACGTAGCATGATTCATATTCATGGCATGATCAATTTATATAACATGATTCTCATACGTGGCATATTTCATTTGCATGACATGATTTTCATATGAAGCATGCTTCATATACGTGATATCATTCGTATACATGATATGATTTAATTACATAACATATTTCATATACGTGACATGATTCATTTATCATTGCCCAAAGTACACTATATGAGACCAAGGTACACAACTCCTCTTTAAATGACACTGTAGTGTCAAACATAACGTGAAGATGTGTATGTACTCGAGGACGCTCTTTGCTCCCCATAAACATGAAGCAGCTCGACAGTGCACTCAGGCACAGTGGGTGTGGATCCCCAGGGTGCATGTGACACATTCATTTTGTTACAAATCATGAAAGTATAACATAACGTGAATAATGCAGCTGCTAGGGACTCTATGGCATGCCAACTACACCATGGACTCTCATACATAATACTTGGGCATTTCTTTTATCATCAATTGATCATCATGATCAATCATATAAATAATTACTCATATCACATGCTTCATCATATATACATATTCATGGCAAAATAGATCAACATACATACATATCATGTAACACTATTTATAGTTAGGGTCGACTATTCACTTGTCTTCCTATTTATAAATTAAGCATGTAAATGCACTCACCTGTTTTAGTGCAGTACAGCCTCACTAAGCTTTACTCACAATTCTTATCTTTCTTTTTATCACTTGGGTCTCCTTCGTTTTTTTTAACTGTATAAAAGCAATTGACATATACATCACTATTCTTGTGTTCGACTTAAATCTGACTGCTAATTTAATTCTTAAACATGACTATTCGATTATAATTTTTTTTTTGAAATTCCCAAATACTTTACAAGTTGCCGAATTAGTCCCTAGATCTTTAGTGACCAATTTTGACATTAAACAATTGTTCAAACCCATTTTTGAACAATTTCCATAATTAATTACTTATTTTGGACTATTTCCTTTCTAGTCCTCAAACTTTATACAAGTGACATTTTGGTCACTACATTGCTTTTGAACATTAAATTAACGTACAATTAAACCTTTCACTTAATTCTAACATCCTTATACACTTTCCTTTAACTTCCAAACTTTATTCACTTTGGTCCTTCACTAATTCTTTATTTCGAAATAAGTCTCGTATCTTTCCTTTCTTGAAATTTCAATCCTTTAACTTTCATAACATGCTTGAATCTTCAATTCTATCAATTTTTCCATAAATTCAAGACCAATCCTTAATTTTTCCTAAATTGCCAAATTGGTCTTTGAATTTCCAAAATTTTCATTTTGGTCCCTAATCACCAATTCAAGCTACTTTCATCATAATTCAATGATTCCAATGCTAAAATAAAATCTACAATAATTTCCCCTAATTTTCCAAATTTTCAAAATAGTCCCTAAATTTACAACTTGGGAAATTATTCAATATACCATCAAAATAGGTCTCCTAACATCATAATTCAATCAATTTCATCCTTAATTTAGCTTCCTAACCAAAACCCCCAAATTTTAGGGTTAGGGTTTATAATATCTAACATGGAATTTATCCAATTTCAACCTTAATTCCATGTTTATTCATCAATTTAACTATCTATAAGTCTAATTCCATCATCAACTTCAATTTCCACAATCAATCTTCATCCATAACATAACTCATACTTGACTTTATCATGCAAAATACTATCAAAATGAAGAGAATTGAATGTATAACAATTTTACCTAAATAAACTTTGCTTGAAACTAGTCTTGAATTCTTCAAAATTGGCTTGAAAGGTTGAAACTTCTTTCTCCTTCTTTGTTTGCTGGTTTTGAACAGCCCTTGGGGAAATAAGATGATTTTTTTATCATCTTTTAACCTATTTAATCCACATGTCATATTAAATGAATTTAAAAATCATTTAATTAGTGTAATTACCATCTTGCCCTTTTAATCTAATGGCCATGATTCAATCTCATAAAAATCAATGGCTATGATTTAATCCATGTGTAAATCTTCTTACAAAATTTCCCTCAAAGTTTAAAAATATTTCAAAAATGCCATCCATGGAAAATGTCCAATTTGCCCTCCAACTAGACTTTATTTACTAACAAGACTTGAAAATTGCCATTCCTTTAAAATCTAGTTAGAATCCAACTAAATATAATAAAATATTCATAAAATAATATTTTATGAATTTTACATAATTTCTTGGAACTATCTTTAAAATTTTAGTTCAATCTGATATACCGATAATTACCGGGAAATTTTATCGGATACCTTTTCTCTTAGAAATCTAATCTCCACAATCCATTTCGAATATTATTGACTTAAAATGAATCCTTTTATCAATCAACATATTGAATATGGGACCTTCCCAGGTCACTCATCCCCGTACTGCTCTGGTTTGAACACGCTTAACAATTTCATTCAATCCAAAAATTCTAATAATATAAGCCTCGTATGAAAAATCCTGGTAACACGGAGGTGAACTATTCATTTAAGAGGTTAACTTACACAACTTTTAGAAATTACACTTTGGTCTTTGAACTTTTCCAAAATTCACACTTTAACCCTAAACTTTCAAAAATTACATTTTAGTCACAAAACAAAAATTGGGATATTACATGCGGGGTTTTTCTCTGAGGAACTGGTTTGAATGCATAATGATGCATTTATCCTATGGTTTTATGTGTTTAAAACAGGGGATAATCAAGGTGATGAAGCTTGACGTTGTTTTGGTGGCTTGCCGGGAGCTTGTATCGCGTTGGCAAGAAAGGCGAAGCGTATCTGTGAGTGGAAACTGTTTTTAATGCTTTACAAAGGTTTGTAAAGGTTGTTGGAAGTTTAGGGTAAGGGCGAGACACTTACCTAAGCTCGAAAGTAATTTTCCCTTATTTTGCTCTTGAATATCGACTTGGATATGAGCATGTTGTTTGCATGTTTTGGTGATAAACTTGGTATGATTTACTTACTGGAAATGCATGATTTTGAGTACATATAGAGGGGATTGAAAGTATATTAAATGCTATCGAGCATTGGTTTTCATTCCGGTTGGGAATGGTGCTATTGCTTTGGAATGAGATTTGTATATGTGATGTTTTGGTTTAATGCATTGTAAAACAGTGAGTAAATGCTTTGTAAATGATACATTGTGTAACACCCCTTACCCAGACTAAGAGAAAACCGGACTAAGAAGTGTTACCAAATAGAAAATCAGTCAAACATATGATGTCATAA
This sequence comes from Hibiscus mutabilis, assembly GCA_019671005.1. Classification (NCBI taxonomy): domain Eukaryota; kingdom Viridiplantae; phylum Streptophyta; class Magnoliopsida; order Malvales; family Malvaceae; genus Hibiscus; species Hibiscus mutabilis. The sequence goes on along the minus strand of CM033740.1, from coordinate 21,363,704 downwards.
CACTTATCAGACCAAAATAAGAAATCAAAATCAGGGTAATTTAAAACATTTAATGTGTTTCATAGGTCCAACTTTCTCTTAACTTGTGAACAAACAAGTATTCATTCATTAATCAATACTAAGCAATTGCTAGCTTGAAGTATGCTCGAATCTTTAGGTATTTCAGATTTCAAGATTTAATACAACCAAACACATAAACATGGAGCAAGTGTTCATACATTACATCTAAAATTGCTTAACCAACAAGCGGACACGAACCGACAAGCAGACACGATGCATCATAGATCATTTACAAAAATTCTTGTTATCTATTCGTCCATTTATTCTAACCAATAAACAGACTATTCTAATAATACGATTTCTATCTTGTGTATACCTCTTGTTAATGTACACTTTTAGTTATGCAACTTTCTTACATCAAACTGATCGATCAACGTAAGATTCTTATAGGAAATTGATCAATATGCCATGCACCATACATATCAATCACTAGATCCTCATATAACAATCATTTCTTCAAGATTTAATCAAATATAACTCTACTAAAACTTAGCTATCAACATTTACTCGATCATGCAATTTAATAAAGCATACAAACAAGCAATCATAATTATTATAGGCCATTTACAACAGGTGATAGTTACACTCAAATACTAAGAATCAGGTTATATCAAACTTGAACTAATCATATCTAGATACATATAATTGACACATAGTAAGACCTTATTCGAATTTGTTGGTAAACCTTCCAATTAATTAATTTAACCATCAATCTAATCATACGTAAAACATTACCATTTTAGGGTTAACATAAGTTACTATAGACATATGTATAATAGCCCACTTACATACATGACATTAAGGTAGTCTACTAGCTAAAGGCACATATAGATATTTAATCAACCATACCATCATACTAACTATCATAACTTATTTCACAAGAAACCATAGAATAATTAAAGCCCATTACAATGCTCTGAATAATTATAAAATTTATAGACATATCAAATCAAACAGGGGTTTATAATGCACAATGCACTCTTAACAATTATGTGCCACCATCTAGGACTTCTTTAAGAGTGTACTAACATACACCTCAACGCTTGTGATCTCGTCAAAGCTCAGAAAATACTCATAAACAAGCACAACCTGGAAAGCATTAAAAGGATAGAGTAAGTAAAGACTTAGTGAGATAGCTTAAAGTGATTATTAATATGAACAATAATCTATCCTTTCACATTCTAAACTTGGACAAGAGGTTGATCAAGAAAGAACAAGGCACAACAAGTACTTATTCTTATACAAAATATTTGAATCGGGCATAAGCATAAACACACATAATGCACAAACAAAGCATACTCAAGTATACATGATTGCTCACGCAGTACATGTCTGATCCCCCAGTTTAATACTTGATTATAAATAGAAAGGTAATAAGCATAACATATCATGTTCAGGAGTTACCTAACACTTAAGGTATTATAAACAACAAATCCAAGTCATGGTTTCATATCACACGAGTTATCCCTCTTAGCATATCATAGACAGAAGTTACTAGTCACACAAACTGATTAACCTAACATATCATAGAGGGATAATACATACCACCCAAGCTATTTAATATAGCATATCATAAACAGATGATACTTGTTATGCAAGCTATTTAACATAGTGTACCATAATATGGTTACTTTTCTTATGAATTATCAAATATTAATTTTATGAATATTGCTTTTTATCTCACAAGTTATCATATTAACATATTTTCACGTAGGTTATTTGGCACAAAATAACAATATATCATGTCATTTTTATGGGATTCGTATATATGATCAAAACACTCGAAAACTGTCTAGGGCATGCTTAATTTAAATCAAAACAATTCATTAATCATATGTATACAATTATGCACTCAAAAAGTCCAAGACATGTTACCTTCAATCAAAACAATTCATTAAGCTTATGTATACAATTATACACTCAAACAGTCCAAGACATGTTACCTTTAATAAAAATAGTTCATTAAGCTTATGAATACAATTATACACTCAAACAGTTCGTTAAGCTTATGTATGCAATTATACACTGAAACAGTCCAAGACATGTTACCTTTAATCAAAACAGTTCATGACATGATCATCTCTTGTCATAACAACCTAATACATTTCAAATGTTATATTGTAATATCCCAATTTTTGGACTAGTGACTAAAATATAATTTTTGAAAGTTTAGGGGTAAAGTGTAAATTTTGGAAAAGTTAAGGGACCAAAGTGTAATTTTCAAAAGTTATATAAGTTAACCGCATAAATGAATAGTCCACCCCCAAGAGTGGTATTTATGTGTTACTGGATTTTTCATACGAGGTTTATATTATTCAAATTTGGATCGAATAAAATTGTTAAGCGTGCTCAGGCCAAAGTAGCCCTAGGATGGGTGACCTATGGGAAAGTCCCATATCCAATATTTTGACTGATAAAAAGGATTTATTTTAAGTTAATAATGTTCGAAATGAATTGTGGAGTTGAGATTTCTAAGAGGAAAGGTATCTGGTAAAATTTCCCGATAATTATCAATATATCGGATCGAACTAAAATTTTAAAGACAGATCTAAGAAATTATGGAAAGGTAATAAAGTTTTATTTTATGAATATTTTATTACACTTGGTTGGATTCTAACTATATTTAGTTAGATGGTGATGGAATCTCAATTTTCAAGACTAGTTGTAAATAAAGTCTAGTTGGAGTGCAAATTGGACATTTGTCATGGATGGCATTTTTGAAATATTTTGAAACATTGAGGGCAATTTTGGGAGAAGATTTATACATGGATTAATCATAGCCATTGATTTTATGAGATTGAATCATGGCATTATAATAAAAGGGCAAGATGGTAATTTCATATTTAAATGAATTTTAAATTCATTTAATTAAACACATGGATTAAATAGGTAAAAAGATGATAAAAAAATCATCTTATCCCCCAAAGGCTGTTCGAAAATCTGGAAAAAAAGAAAGGAAGAAGAAGTTCAAACTTTCAAGCCAAATTTGAAAGATTCAAGGCTAGTTTCAAGCAAGTTTCAATTAGGTAAATTATTCTACACTTCAAGCTCTTCAATTTGATAGTATTTTTGCATGAAAAAGTTTAATATGAGTTATGTCTTGAATGAAGATTGATGATGGAAGTTGAAGTTTATGATGAAATTAGAATGGTAGTTAGTAGAAATGATGATTTTGATATGGAATTAAGGTTGATTTTGGATAAATTTCATGTTGGAAGACATAAACCCTAACCCTAAAATTTGGGGGTTTTGGTTAGGAAGTTAATTTGAGGATGGAATTGATTGAATTATGATGTTAGGAGACTTATTTTGATGATATGTTGAATAATTTCCCAAGTTGTAAATTTAAGGATCATTTCAAAATTTTGGAAAAATTAGGGGAAATTATTGTAAAAATTATTTTAGCATTGGAATCATTGAATTAGGACTAAAGTGGCTTGAATTGGTGATTAGGGACCAAAATGAATCTTTTTGGAAATTCAAGGACCAATTCAGCAATTTAGTAAAAGTTAGGGATTGGTCTTGAAATTGTGGAAAATTGATAGAATTGAAGATTTAAGCATGTTATGGAAGTTAAAGAATTGATATGTCAAGAAAAGGAAATTTTGGGACCTTTTTGGAAATAAAAAGTTAGTGAAGGATCAAATTGAATAAAGTTTAAAAGTTGAAGGAAAATTTCTATGGATGTTGGAAATAAATAAATGGTTATTTGTACATGAATTTATGTACAAAAGTGAAGTAGTAACTAAAATGTTACTTTTATAAAATTGAAGGACTAAAAAGGAAATAGTCCAAAATAAATAATTAATTATGAAAATTGTTCAAACATGGGTTTGAACAATTGTTTAATGTCCAAATTGGTCACCAAGGACCTAGGGACTAATTCGGCATTTTGTAAAGTATTGAGTAAAATCTTCAAAAAAATTTATATTCGAATAGTCATGTTCAAGAATTAATTTGCGGTATTAGATTTAAATCGAACACAAGAATGGTGATGTATATGTCGATTGGTTTTATACAGTTTCAACAGAAAATGAAGGAGAACCAAGGATAAAAAGAAAGATAAGAACTTCGAGTAAGCTTAGTGAGACATACTATTTATGGCCTAGGTGAGTGCATTTATATGTTTTAAAAAAATATGCAATTAGGAAGACTTGCGAGTAGTCGACCTTAAATTAAAACGATATTGCATTTCTATATGATTTCATCATGTTGAAAATGGCATTATATTTCTCTATAATACTTTGCTCGACATGACAAGATTGATGGAATACCAGATACGAGTGATTGTTTGCATATATGATGATGCATTATGCATACATGAGACATGGAAAATGATATGATATAAATGAACAAGTTAAGATGGTACAAGATATACCTAAAAATAGTATTGCCATATATATATATATGTGTGTTGAGCTACTACATGTTGTAATAAAAAGTAGATTACATGGAATATGAAATATAAATTATTTTTCTAAGAAATCATGATGATCCATGTTTGCCATAAAAATTTACGATGAACCATGAAACATGAAATGTTTTTTATATGATTGAATATGATAATTGATTGATGATAAAAGAAATGCCCAAGTATTGAGTATGAGAGTCCACGATATAGTTGGCATGCCATAGAGTCTTTAGCAGTTGCACCCCTATGTTTATGTTATCAAACAGTTATTGTGATAAAATGATTGTCACATGCACCCTGGGGATCTAAGCCCACTGTGCCTAAGTGCACTACCGAGGTGCCGCACCTTAGGGATCTAAGCCCACTGTGCTTGAGTGCACTATCGAGGTGCTTTATGTTTGTGGGGAGCAAGGAGCGTCCCTGAGTACGTACTCAACTTTAAGTTATGTTTGACACTACGGTGTCATTTTAAGATGACTCGCGTACCTTGATCTCATATAGCGTACTTTGGGCAATGATAAAGGATATGTTACGTATATGAATCATGTTAAGTATATAAAATATGTCAAGTATACGATTCATACCACGTATATGATTATGCTACATATATGAATCATGACATGTACACGAATTATGCCAAGTATACAAAATATGTCACATATAAAAGAAAATATGCCATGCATATGAATTATGCCATGTATATGAATTTCATTACAAATATGAACCATGCCATGTATATAAATCATGTTATGCATGAAATTCATGTCTTGTATGTGAATTATGTTGCTTATGTGAATTATACCATGTATATGACTAAATTTATGATGATAGAGCATTGAAATCATGAGCAAGTTAGGAACTTATGAAATGTACATGGAAATTTAGAGACTATGGAAATCTTGATTTAACTATCTTATCTTAGGTAGAGAAATTGATATGATATCATAAAATAAGTATTACTTTACTCTATAATTGTTAAATAAGATTATTGCCTCACTAAGTTCGTACTTAGCGTGTGTTATTTCACACGTAGGTTCTCCCACGTAGAAGGGCATGAAGGGGTTATTATTGGAAAGTCAAGTTACATTAGTAATCACGATATGTACATCTTAATTTATGGTTGATATCTAGTGGGCATGTACTTATATGTATGTGGGTTTAAAAGATGCAAATGTTTTGTAAACTTAAGTTATAATGTGTTTACGTATTAATTACGAGTGTAGGAACTCAGAATATGGTTTTACAATAAATGATTAAGATTTATGACATAGTTAAATCTAGTTTAACCCTAATCGCGTAGAAATTTTAAAATCAATAAAGGGTCTAGGCAGGGTACATAGTTTTCTCCCTAAATTGTATTTTTATTTCAATAACATATTTATAAATTTTATAAAGCAATTCAGGGTCAAAACTACCTGCTATAAACTGATGTAGTTTTCAATTTAAAACTGAAGAAGGGTTAAACAACAAGATAAAGTTTGGTATGTAAAAAAAGTAAAATTTCAAGACAAGTTTTCTTAATAACTCAGTAACATCTTTAGTGTATATTCGGTCTACGAATATACGTTAAGGGTGTTACATATATCCTATATAAATACGTTACTTATCCATTATATTTCAAGCATAGCATTTCATAGCCAAGATACTTGAACCTAATATGAGCCTTTAGCTTACGGTTCACACCAAATTTCCAAAGTAAGTTTATTACTTATCATACAAGTTTTTAGACCAAAATGGTTATGTAATTAAACATTGTAATAACACGATATAACTTAATCAAGAGCTTGATCAAAGTCACGTAGGTTCATTTTTACTTATTATATTTTATTGCCAGAATTCACTAATTGAACTTAAAGCTTTCATTATTTCCCCTTCTTGCTTGGCGCTCATCATAGCATATACAAACATAAATTACATGTCATGTAAACTATCTACCCTAGTATATCATAAACGAAAGTTACTTGTTATACAAGGTATCATAGTAATCCTCCAATTTATTATTTGAAATTTCTATATTTTATCTTTAACTTAACAAGTCGTGTACTTAAATTACTTAATATAGAAGCTATCACACTTAGCATGTCATTGACTAATGTTATGTGATATACAAAGTATCAATCATAGAATCACAAAAGCATGTATAATTATCATATAGTTATTAAACAAAATCTCTTATAACCCAAATACTTTTCATATGATTCTTCCTTCATAGTTTCATTTTATTACTAGCAATTTCACTATTTTATCCTTTTTCATAGGATCAACTTATCATATCATAAACATAACTTACTTGACACTTAAGAAATCAAACATATAACATTTATAGCATATCATAGATATAACATCACTTAAACATAATATATCATAGTCAAAATTTGCTTGTCAGGTAATTTCATTATTTTGTTTTAATATAGCCTTGAAATCGAGCATCAGCCTAGGTACTTGAATCCCCAACCAATGTCTCCCATATAACACAGAATGGTACTCGCAATACCAGTCAATTCCTCCTACTGTCGCCAAGTGACCACAATACTTCCCTCCTATTGTCGCCAAGTAAGGACCGTAGTCCATGACCGTAGTCCACCCCAAACACGAGCTCTATGGACTCTTGGCATGCCAACTATACCTATGACTGACTCGAGACCAAGGCTTTCACACTTATCTGATCTTAATATAGATAGATTGAGCACAGCTCCACATCAAAATATCATATTAACAAAGCTCATTGCCCCTCTTATTTAGGCATGTATTCACCTCATGTGAATTTCTCAATACATTTTTTTCAACTTATTCGAATAACATATCTTAATTAAATTAGAATCAGAATTAAACATGGATTCATAGTCGAACTATCAAATAACAAGACTTATTTATCACAAAAATATGAGCTGAACTTTGAGTTCGTCTACTCATAGTAGGGTTTGTATCTTACCATGACAAACTCATATGTATTTCATATAATCACATAGCAAAGCTTCAAACTTATAACATCAAACACATATATTCTTATAATCAATTAAACAAAGTTTATCATACCATATAATAGGCTCGTGTTCAGTCCATTTAAATCTCTTAACATATCTATCAACTTATTTGAACAATAGCACAACATGAATTTCCATTATGCATACTAAAGTGTAGGTAGTTTTCTTTTAATTTGAAAATGCCATCAGTTCAAGCATGGTCATCAGAATAATCCTTACTATTAGGTACTTACCTTGAATCCAAGCTTAAGATTCTGATATAGCTTAATTTAATGAATAAGAAATGTAAAATAAAGCAATTAAGGATGCGCGGGATGGTATGATCCTATCCCGAGTCTTTAAACTACACTCACATTAAATTTTGAGATACTTATTTTCATGAATCATGACTTTTTTTGTCTATCTATGGTTGAGTCTACTTTGGTCCTTATAGCTTCCACTCCTTGATCTAACATACAAAAGTGTAGCCACGTGTTACAATATAATTCATTACACAAGCCTATCCATAACCTTATACAAGCAACCAAAACATTTCCAAATGTCCAAAACAATTTCTATTGACACTATCAACCATTTGTTTGCAAAATAATACACAAATCATGAGTATATCTAATTCTAATCAAAACTGTCTCATTTTGTTGTACACACACAAGTACACATTCAAAAATTCTCAAATGTTCATAGAATATACTGAACATTCCATTGAACTTATGCATATATATAGGTAATAGCCTAATTATGTTCACATATTTCTATTTACCTCAAAACAGTCTCGATTATTACACTTGGATGCAATTCAGTCCTCTACTCATTATTTCATAAATTTCATACTTCAAAACAACCTCCTAAGGTTCTTATAAGTGTAAATTCCGCCCTGCTTCTTTTTGTTCAAATAAAAGCTTCATAACAGACCCTATAAGTCTAATTTTTACCCGATAAAGCCTTGTTGAAAACAAAACAGATTTTTTTCTTGTTTACTGATCAAAAGGCCAATCTTTTCTTAGCTTATTTATAAAACTATCTTTTCCAAAACTCACATACACATTAGTAGTTAAATGCCTTCATCAGAACAGCCATTAAAATTCCTATAACAGTCTGACTTATAGCCATGCACACATATGTTTAGATAATTCAATTTCAAGTTCAATTCAGCTAATTAGACAATCAAAGACTTATTTCCAACAATTTAGCCTCTTAAGGTGTTTCAAAATTTTACAATGTCATATATGTTCAATAATACAAGTTCCTATCATGGATTCAAACTCTAATATCATCTAGCATATAAGAACCTTCCACTGATACAAACACAATAATTGAGGAAAGGATTTAGATACATACCCTCCTCTAGATAATCAAACTATGGTGCATAATTGAATTACTAAATTAGCTTTCTCTCTCTCCCTCACAAACTTATGCTTCGGTCTTGTATATGGGAGAAAGGAAGAAGACACAACCTAGCGTATCTTTCATTCTCAAATTCTAGTTCAACAACTTCCCCCTTCACACACACGTTTTCCAAATTGAATGAAAAGTGTCTATGCCATTTTATTTTTCTTGAATTTTGCATGCAACGTTCAAGTTTTGAAACATACTCTTTTAGATTCTTATAATATGGTTCTTAACTTGCCAAAATTTTTGTATTGAGTTCTAATTTCGCAATTTGATTATTCTTAATGATATTTCAATTAATTTAAGCTATATCGAATCCTACCAAGAATTCTAAGCCATAATTTGGGGTATTATAATTCTCCTCCCCTTAAAAGAAATTCATCCTCAAATTTTAACAGAATTCGATTTAGAGAGTTTCTTATCTGCTTAAACATAATGCTTACTTAGTTAGTAGCATTTGGAAGACTCTGCCATCTCTAATTCATCCTTACTCTACCTCGTTCAATGGAGGACCCAACCAGAATCTCCTTATCCCAGTTCAAAAGTGCCTCAAACATTCTTACTATCTATTAGCACACAAATGAGCTTTTATCACACGTAGATCACAAGTACTTATCAAATTTAACTTCTAGGTGGCACAATAACTTATAATGATGCAACGAGTTATGGTTTAGTTCAAGAATTGGCTAAACCTAAGCTCTGATACCAATAAATGTAACACCCCTTACCAGTCTAGGAGAAAACTGGACTAAGAAGTGTTACCAAACAGAAAACTAGTCAAACATATGATGTCATAACACTTATCAGACCAAAATAAGAAATCAAAATTAGGGTAATTTAAAATATGTAATGTGTTTCATAGGTTCAACTTTCTCTTAACTTGTGAACAAACAAGTATTCATTCATTAATCAATACTCATCAATTGCTAGCTTGAAGCATGCCCGAATATTTAGGTATTTCAGATTTCAAGATTTAATACAACCAAACACATAAACATGGAGCAAGTGTTCACACATTGCATCTAAAATTGCTTAACCAACAAGCGGACATGAACCAACAAGCGAACACGATGCATCATAGATCATTTACAAAAATTCTTGTTATTTATTCGTCTATTTATTCTAACCAATAAACAGACTATTCTAATAATACTATTTCTATCTGGGGTATATCTCTTGTTAATGTACACTTTTAGTTATGCAACTTACATCAAACTGATCGATCAACGTAAGATTCTTACAGGAAATTGATCAATATGTCATGCACCATACATATCAATCACTAGATCCTCATATAACAATCATTTCTTCAAGATTTAATCAAATATAACTCTACTAAACTTAGCTATCAACATTTACTCGATCATGCAATTTATTAAAGCATATAAACAAGCGATCATAATTATTATAGGCCATTTACAACAGGTGATAGTTACACTCAAATACTAAGAATCAGGTTATATCAAACTTGAACTAATCATATCTAGATACATATAATCGACACATAGTAAGACCTTATTCATATTTTTTGGTAAACCTTCCAATTAATTAATTTAACCATCAATCTAATCATACGTAATGCATTACCATTTTAGGGTTAGCATAAGTTACTATAGACAAATGTATAATAGCCCACTTACATACATGACATTAAAGTAGTCTACTAGCTAAAGACACATATAGATATTTAATCAACCATACCATCATACCAACTATCATAACTTATTTCACAAGCAACCATAGAATAATTAAAGGCCAATTACAATGATCTGAATAATTATAAAATTTATAGACATATCAAATCAAACAAGGGTTTATAATGCACAATGCAATCTTAACAACTATGTGCCACCATCTAGGAGTTCTTTAAGAGTGTACTAACATACACCTCAACGATTGTGATCTCCTCAAAGCTCAAAAAATACTCATAAACAAGCACAACCTGAAAAGCATTGAAATGATAGAGTAAGGAAAGACTTAATGAGATAGCTTAAAGAGATTATTATTGTGAAACAATAATCTTTCCTTTCATATTCTAAACTTGGACAAGAGGTTGATCAAGAAAGAACAAGGCACAACAAGTACTTATTCTTATACAAAATATTCGAATCGGGCATAAGCATAAACACACATAATGCACAAGCAAAGCATATTCAAGTATACATGATTGCTCACACAGTACATGTCTGATCCCCCATTTTAATACTCGATTATAAATAAAAAGGCAATAAGCATAACATATCATGTTCAGGAGTTACTTAACACTTAAGGTATTATAAACAACAAATCCAAGTCATGGTTTCATATCACACGAGTTACCCCACTTAGCATATCATAGATAGAAGTTACTAGTCACACAAACTGATTAACCTATCATAGACGGATAATACTTACCACCCAAGCTATTTAATATAGCTTATCATAAACATATGATACTTGTTACGCAAGCTATCTAACACAATGTATCTTAATATGGTTACTTTTTATCTCACAAGTTATCAGATTAACATATTTTCATGCAAGTTATTTGGCACAAAATAACAATATATCATGTCATTTTTATAGGATTCTTATATATGATCAAAACACTCGAAAACCGTCCAGGGCATGCTTAATTTAAATCAAAACAATTCATTAATCATATGCATACAATTATGCACTCAAATAGTCCAAGACATGTTACCTTCAATCAAAATAGTTCATTAAGCTTATGTATACAATTATACTCTCAAACAATCCAAGACATGTTACCTTTAATAAAAACAATTCATTAAGCTTATGTATACAATTATACACTCAAACAGTCCAAGACATGTTACCTTTAATCAAAACAGTTCATTAAGCTTATGTATAAAATTATACACTCAAACAGTCCAAGACATGTTACCTTTAATCAAACAGTCCAAGACATGTTACCTTCAATCAAAATAGTTCATTAAGCTTATGTATATAATTATACATGATCATCTCTTGTCATAACAACCTAATACATTTCGAATGTTATATCCTACATATATACATTACTTATCCATTATATTCAAGCATAGCATTTCATAGCCAAGGTACTCGAACCTAATATGAGCCTTTAGCTTACGGTTCACACCAAATTCCCAATGTAAGTTTATTACTTATCATACAAGTTTTTAGACCAAAATGGTTATGTAATTAAACATTGTAATAACACGATATAACATAATCAAGAGCTTGATCAAAGTCATATAGGTTCGTTTTTACTTATTTTATTTTATTTTATTGCCAGAATTCACTAATTGAACTTAAAGCTTTCATTATTTCCCTTTCTTGCTTGGCGCTCATCATAGCATATACAAACATAAATTACTTGTCATGTAAACTATCTACCCTAGTATATTATAAACGAAAGTTACTTGTTATACAAGGTATCATATTAATCCTCCAATTTATTATTTGAAATTTCTTTATTTTATCTTTAACTTAGCAAGTCGTGTACTTAAATTACTTAATATAAAAGCTATCAGACTTAGCATGTCATTGACTAATGTTATGTGATATACAAAGTATCAATCATAGAATCACAAAAGCATGTATACTTATCATATAGTTTTTAAACAAAATCTCTTATAACCCAAATACTTTTCATATGATTCTTCCTTCATAGTTTCATTTTATTACTAGTTATTTTGTTATTTTATCCTTTTTCATAGGATCAACTTATCATATCATAAACATAACTTACTTGACACTTAAGAAATCAAACATGACACATTTATAGCATATCATAGATATAACGTATCTTAAACATAATATATCATAGTCACAGTTTACTTGTCATGTAATTTCATTATTTTGTTTTTAATATAGCCTTGAAATCGAGCATCAACCTAGGTACTCAAATCCCCAACAAATTGTCGCCCATATAACACAGAATGGTACTCGCAGTACCGATCAGTCCCTCATACTGTCGCCAAGTAACCACAATACTTCCCTCCTACTGTTGCCAAATAAGGACCGTAGTCCACTCCAAACACGAGCTCTATGGACTCTTTGGCATGCCAACTATACCTATGACTGACTCGAGACCAAGGGTTTCACACTTATCTGATCTTAATATAGATAGATTGAGCACAGATTCACATCAAAATATCATATTAACAAAGCTCATTGCCCCTCTTATTTAGGCAAGTATTCACCTCTGTGAATTTCTCAATACATTTTTTTCAACTTATTCGAATAACATATTTTAACTAAATCAGAGTCAAAATTAAACATAGATTCATAGTCGAACTATCAAATAACAAGACTTATTTATCACAAAAATATGAGCTTATCTTTGAGTTCGTCTACTCATAGTAGGGTTTGTATCTTACCATGACAAACTCATACTTATTTCATATAATCACATAGCAAAGCTTCAAACTTATAACATCAAGCACATCTATTCTTATAATCAATTAAACAAAGTTTATCATACCACGTAATAGGCTCATATTCAGTCCATTTAAATCTCTTAACATCTCTATCAACTTATTTGAACAATAGCACAACATGAATTTCCATTATGCATACTCAAGTGTAGGTAGTTTCCTTTTAATTTGAAAATGCCATCAGTTCAAGCATAGAACATCAAACATAATCCTTACTATTAGGTACGTATCTTGAATCCAAGCTTAAGATTATGATATAGCTTAATTTAATGAATAAGCAATGTAAAATAAAGAAATTAAGGATGCCCGGGAAGGTTTGATCCTATCATGAGTCTTTAAACTACACTCACATTAAATTCTGAGCTACTTATTTTCATGAATCACGACTCCTTTTTGTCTATCTATGGTTGAGTCTACTTTGGTCCTTATAGCTTCCACTCCTTTTTGTCTATCTAACATACAAAAGTGTAGCCACGTGTTACAATATAATTCATTACACAAGCCTTTCCATAACCTTAAACAAGCAACCCAAACATTTCCAAATGTCCAAAACCATTTCTATTGACACTATCAACCATTTGTTTGTAAAATAATACACAAATCATGAGTATATCTAATTCCAATCGATACAGTCTCCTTTTCTTGTACACACACAAGTACACATTCAAAAATTCTCAAATGTTCATAGAATATATTGAACACTCTATTGAACTTATGCATATATATAGGTAACAACCCAATTATGTTCACATATTTCTATTTACCTCAAAACAGTCTCGATTATTACACTTGGATGCAATTCAGTCCTCTACTCATTATTTCATAAATTTCATACTTCAAAACAGCCTCATAAGGTTCTTATAAGTGTAAATTCTGCCCTGCTTCTTTTTGTTCAAATAAAAGCTTCATAACAAACCCTATAAGTCTAATTTTTACCTGATACAACCTTGTTGAAAACAAAATGGATTTTTTTCTTGTTTACTAATCACAAAGCCAATCTATTCTTAGCACATTTATAAAACTATCTTTTCCAAAACTCACATACACATTAGTAGTTACATGCCTTCATCAAAACAACACTTAAAGTTACTATAATAGTCTGACTTATAGCCATGCACACATATGTTTAGATAATTCAATTTCAAGTTCAATTCATCTAATTAGACAATCAAAGACGTATTTCCAACAATTTAACCTCTTAAGGTGTTTCAAAATTTTACAATGTCATATATGTTCAATAAAATAAGTTTCTATCATGGATCAAACTCTAATATCATCTAGCATATAAGAAACTTCCACCGATACAAACACTATAATTAAGGAAAGGATTTAGATACATACCCCTCCCCAAGATAATCGAACAATGATGCAGAATTGGATTACTAAATTAGCTTTCTCTCTTTCCCTCACAAACTTATACTTCCGTCTTGTATATGAGAGAAAGGAAGAAGACACAACCTAGTGTATCTTTCATTCTCAATTGTTGGTTCAACAACTTCCCCCTTGTTATGCCCCGGTTTTAGGACTTAGCAGTTTTGTGGTCTATTAGATGGTCTGTTCGACCAGGTTAGAGATTCGAGTCGGATTCGGGACCATTTATTTTCGGTGATGATAAAATTGTGGAAAATGTTTGAAAATAATTATTAATTGTTTATTTAATAATGGTGAAATCAATTTTGGAAAATGAGTTTTAGAAGTGGGACATTTTGGGTAGTGACCAAAATGAAAGTTTTGAAAACTATGATTTTATGGTGACTAAAATGAAAAGGGTCAATTTCTTAGAATTTTTAAGGAGCTATTTTACCAATTTGTTTCTGATGGTTTCTCCCTTAATTAAGTCTATTTTAACATGTGTTTTAATTATTAATTAAAGGAGATTTTTGTTAAAAGTTAGTTATTAATTTCCAAAACAAAATCACGTTATTTTTCTCTCAACTTTTCTCTCCATTCTCTCCTCAGCCAAACACTCAAGTTTTCATCAAATTCTAGATGTGAGATGGTTTTTAACTTGATCTTATGGATTCAGATTGTTTAATTAAGATTGTTTGCACAAAATCTTACATTAAACTTGTGTTTTCTTAGCTTTTATCAAATCAATTGAGGGAGAAACTTCACAATAGGGGTAAGGTCTGAGATCTCCTCTATTGTATGGTTCTTTACTAAAATTCCCAAGCATTTGATCCTTGATTTTGTGTTTATAATATGATTCTAATGATTTTCTATTGATTAATTGAGTTAATTGAGGAAATTAATGGAAAATGGGTTGATTTGCGAATTGGATCTATTTCCAATAATTAAGGATGGTTTACTTCATATTTTGGAGGTTTTATAATGTTGATAAGTTGTTGTTATCAATGGAATCCCGAAACTCTTGAATCTCTAATTGTTTAAGTTGTTAAAATTGAAGTTTTGTGGTGTTTTTTTGTGGTTGCAAGGTTGCTTGAGGTGTTAGCGTGGTTTAGATTGGTTTCTAGAAGTGGTTTGATGTTAAAAGTGATGTTATATTGATAGATGTTGGCTGGTTTGTGTTTGGAAGTGTTTGGGTGATGTTTTCGGATATTGTGGAGGGTTATTTGTGATGGTTATGTGGGAATTCGAGAACGATTGGAGTTGATGTGTTTTGAATGCATAATGATGCATTAATCCTCTGTTGTTTTCTGGTTAAAACAGGGGAGGTTGCATTGGAAGCTTCGGACGTGTGATTCGCGTTGGCGAATCAAGGTTTCATGTATCGGTGAGTGAAAACGTGGTTTAAAGCATTTTGATGTTTTGAAACTGGGGTTTGGGAGTTAAGGTAGAGCTTGAAACGCTTACCTAGACTCGAAAGTAAGTATAAAGTGGTTTTACTCTCTCGGCCGTGCTTGTCCGAATGGTTTTATGCACTTGGTTTTAATGTTCATCTTACCTACTATTTAAGCATGTATTAAAGTATTGCATATACTGTTTTTGAGCATGAAATGCTGAAGGATGCACATGGTAAGTGATCCTTGTAAGTATGGTTTATACTTGTGTTTTAAAGTATGGTTGTTGCTTTGGAAAAATGGCATGGTTTAATGCTTGTTAAAAATAGTGAGGTAAATGTTAAAGGGTTAATTATATTGGCAAGTGATGTGATTTTAAAATTGTTATCGGATATAGTTGGCCGGCCATAGGATTGAGTGCACTTTAAATAAGTCGCCTTGGATGTTGAGGGGTTTATACGGTGTACCGAATACTCCATCCAAGTACCCTAACGATTGATGGGTTATATGGTACCAAAAACTCTCATTAGTGGGTTAAGCATCTAACCGATGAGAGGGGTTGGTGTCCTCGTGGGTTGAAAGTGTACCCAGTTGTTAATGTACGGCGATTGTGATTGTATTGCTATTCTGGTTGAGATGGCTTGAAGTGTTGGGTTAACACTTGTTGAATCAGTGTATCCGATGAACTCTTTTGTTATTGGACTTGTTTAATGATCACTTGTAAGCCAATATAATTGTTAATGTATCATTGGAATGTTTTATGTTGAATAATGTGACTTATTTATGTTTCTCCTTGAGCTTTTCACTTGGTAGTAATGCATGGGAAGGCTTAAGTGGAGGGTTAGCAATGTGACTTGATGTTGATTAATGATATATGTAGCATATGGTTTAATATGCTGGTTTTAATGATATAAAGTGCAAGTTTTAAAAGGGCATGATATTTTAAAGGATGATGTATTGATGTTAAGTAAATGGTTTAAATGCATTGATGGTGTTTTGGAGCATTCCTCACTAAGCCTTCTATGCTTACGCTCTCTTTGTCCATCAATGCAGAGAATTTAAGTCCCAGAAGGCAGCAAGAAGCAAAGGGATACTAGCAAGACTTGGTTATCAAAATATGTTTTAGAATAGACTGTAAGAATAAGGGCATTGGGGTACTTGTATGGTTTTGGGAGATGTCTTGTTGAACTCCCTGTTTGAGCATGTTTATTCGGTTGCTCTTAGTTTGTGAAGGGCCCCTAAGGTTTGTTTTGGTGCTGGTTTACCTTTTTGATATGTTGTATGGATGCAAAATTAGGAAGCATGCCTATAGATCTTCTTTTGATGCATGATGCCATGTTATATTGTTAAGATTGTGATGCTTGAATTCTCATGGTATGCTTGGCATATTGGTGTTGTGTTTCAAGCTTGTGGAAATGTTTTGAATGTGTTAATTGGATGAAAAACCAGCAAAATGTGACATTAAAGGTCCAATCGTACGATATGAGGCAGACGGTATCGGTATAGCTGGGCGTTTCTAGGCTTGAGGGATCAGTACGGGCTAGTGGTGTTTCGATACGCCTAGGACATTTTTGCCTTAACGTATCGGTACGGCATGGGGTGTTTCGGTACGGACTATAGTTTCTGGAATTTGCTTTTTCAACTTGAACCCGTGTACTGAAACACATAGAGCTGTATCGGTACGATCATCAAGGTTTTCGAATGATCAGTATTTTAACTAGGCATATCGATACAGCATGGTGGTGTAATGAAATGGGGTGTTTCAAACCGTATCGATATGGGCACTCGTATCGGTACGAATGATCGTTTAAGTTGTTATTGTCACTTTGGAGCAGTTTTGTTTTCGTTGCAATTTAGTCCCTGAATCTTGTTAGTGTAATTACATGTGATTGAATGATCAGTTTGAGCTGAAATTTTAGATGTATGTTTGAAACCTGATTAATTAAGGGTTGGTAACATAAAAGTGGGCTTTAGTCCTGTAATTTTCTGTAAATGCAATTTGGTCCCTAAGTTGCAATTGGATGTCTAATCGATGCCCGATAGAGCTGAAATTTTAGATGTATGTTTGAAACCTGATTAATTAAGGGTTGGTAACACCTGATGTCTGCATGAACATGTAGGATTAATAATTGGCATCTAAACAAGATAAAAGGAAAAAATGGACCAGCTTTTGTTGTATCCCTCAGGTTTGCTTCAGCAAACCTAATGTAGCTTCCTTGATTCTGTCGGGCATCTAAGTTGGGTCAAGGCAGTTACACCCCTTCACACACACGTTTTCCAAATTTAATGACTGTGTCTATGCCCTTTTTATTTTTCTTGAATTTTGCATGCAAAGTCCAAGTTTTGAAACATACTCTTTTAAGTTCATATAATATGGTTCTTAACTTGCTAAAATTTTTGATTGAGTCCTAATTTCACAAATTGATTATTCTTAAGTATATTTCAATTAATTTACGCTATATCAAATATTACCAATAATTCTAAGCCATAATTTGGAGTATTACATATTGGCTATGTGACAAGGTGAGAAAACAATCGTATATAGTTGGCATGCCATAGGATTAAAAGTGCAGTATAAAATATGAACAAAATCGATCGTGGCCATGGGTCCTTGAGGTATGGCGGTTTAACAAGGCCACTCGGACTATTGGGGACCTTGTTTGGGGCTTGTGGTTTAACTAGGCAACCCAAATTGATGGTGATCTTGCAGATTAACTAGGCAAGGTTGGTACACTTGCGGTTTAACTAGGCAAGGGTGAAATCTTGTGGTTTAACTAGGCGAGGGTGTCAAATCCTGCAATTTAACTAGGCAAGGTTTGGGATATCATGCGGTTTAACTAGGCATGGTATGATAGATCCGTGTATCCGATGTGTATATAGGATAGAGGTAGTCTATCCGGGTCATTATAAATGCCAATATATGTGAAAGTTCATGTGTTGAACCTTGTTTATAATGCTTTGGGATTTAAGCATGGTTTGTTTATAATGCTTTGGGATCTAAGCATGGATTGTATATGATGTTACATAAAGGTTGTTATGTTTTGATTCGATTGGAATCATGGAAAGGCTTTGGTTGTAAGCATGTTTTGGAAAACAAACATATAATTTTCAAATGGTTTTAATGCATCATTGTTTTATGAGCATCCTCACTAAGCATGTGTCCTCAAAAGTTTCTACTTGCAATTTCTGCCAGAAGAATCATGAGGATCAGTGTAGAAGGCAAGCAAGTGCTTGTTTCTTATGTGGAGAAACAAATCATTTCATCAAAGATTGTGCTCAGAACCCGAATAAGCTTCCAACTCAAGTATCAAAGAATTCGAATCATATTCAGACACCAAGGGGTAAAGGGCCTAAACAAGCTCAGTCTGGTAAATATGGAAAGAATCAGGGTCAAGTTTCAAATGCTACTTATCAGGAATCTCCAGCACCTACTCGAGTGTACCATGTTCGAGGCCGAGAAGAAGAAGACTCTCCTAATGTAATCGTTGGTACAATTAAATATTATACTCATATTGTTTATGCTTTATTTGACTCTGGTTCAACGTATTTCTTTATATGTTCTTTTCTAACTGAAAAGTTTGCCCAGAATATTTGGTGTACCTTGTAGCTGGTAATTGTAATCCCATAATAAAAATGAATGAATAAATGTGTACATGTGAAATTTGCCCAGAATTGTGTATATGTATGTAAGTGGATTGTTTTGAATGAATAAATGTGTACATGTGAAATCTGCCCAAAATTGTGTATATTTGTATGTAAGTGGACTGTTTTAAATGAATAAATGTGTACATGTGAAATCTGCCCAAAATTGTGTATATATGTATGTAAGTGGACTATTTTGATTGAATAAATGTATATGTATGAAAACTGCCATGTTTTGTGTATATAAGCATGTAATTGAACTATTTTGAAAATGAATGGATGTATAAAGGCTGTTTGATAAATATGTGGATTGTTTTAGGTGTATAAGGAAGTATGTGGATTGTTGGTATGTACAAACGCTTGTTAGGGGCTGTTTAGTGGAAATAAGTATGCACATACATGTATGATGAACTTTTTTGGATACATAAGGAAAAATAGGGGACTGTTTTGGTACTTGTATTGTGTGTTTAAGGAAATGAAGTAGTTACGTTTATGTATGCCAATGTTGGGATTGTTTTATCTCAATATATATGTAATGGAATGTTTTCTAAATATATAAGTGGTTATATGTATTTTGGGGCTGTTTGTATTCATATGAATGTTGGTGACTTGTTTTGTGAATGATTGGAAACTTAAGAATAGTTTCTAATGCATAGTTAAAATCTTTGTTATAATTAGACAAAGAAAGGATTGATCAAGTGAGGTATAAAGTAGACCAAGCTGTTGAAAAACAGAAAGGAATTGTAATTCGGGAGCAAGATTAGCTTGGATCAAACTGTGATTGTAGTTTAAAGTCTCGGGATAGGCTAACAACATTCCCGGGCATTTCTTGCTGATTTTAGTTACATTGTTTTATATTGGATTATGTTATGTATAAGCAAGCTTGGACTTGAGGTAAGTCACAATATGTTATGTATAATGGTGTACAACTCTTGATCATGATAAGCTGTATGTGAACTTGATAACATGCATACAATGGAAATTATATATGATACATGTTGATAGTAATCTTTGCTATGATGCTATTCTAATAAAAGAAATGATACAATGAGAAATTCACATGAGATGAATACATACCCAAAATGAAAGGGGTAATAAGCTTATTGATTTGATATCATGATAAGGTGTTATGCTCACTTTGTTTTTAATAAGATATGATAAATGTGAAAGCCTTGGTTTCGAGTCAGTCTTAGGTATAGTTGGCATGTCATAGAGTCTATATAGCTCATGTTTGGGGTGGACTATGATCCTTAATTGGCGATAGTAGAAGGGAAGTGTTGTGGTCACTTGGCGACAGTAGGAGGATTTACCAGTACCGTGAGTACCATTTTATTTGGTGACAGTTGGTTGGGGATTCATGTAACTAGGCTGTTACTTGATTCTCAAGGCTATGTTAATAAGAAATTATGAAATTTATAATTAAATCAAGGAAGTATTAAAATAACTTGCATAACAAGTAATGCATATATTCTTGAATATAGATCATGCTTTTGGGAGAATAAGAAGGTTGTAATTGTATATTTTTTCAATTGGGTGAATGATATACCTTTGCATATGAATTGTTGAATAATCATGCCTATAAGCAATTTCCTGATTTGAATGTCTTGCTTTATATTCTTAGCTTCTTGATCAAATTATTGTTATGCATGATCAATAGAATGGATGAAATGATAGATTGATTGATTGTTGTTACTATATGTTACTTTAAACTCCCTCACTAAGTGAAAACTTATGCAGTCCTTTCATCATATTCCAGGGTAAAGCTTGGATTGCAAGTCATCTTGGGAGCTTGGTTAGATCACAAGTACTCTAAAAGTATGTTTTGTAAACTCTTATGTTAAGACTAATAGATGGGTGGCAACAAGTCTTGTAATGCATTTAGATGCATATATAGGTCCTTATGATATGTAAATATTTGTGAGCAATATGCTATCTTGAAAATGATTATAAATAGCCTCTATAAGTATCTGGTTATAAGTGGTTAATACTTGGTTTATATGGTTGGATAACATGTATTGTGATATGTGAATGGTGGCATGCATGTGATAGCTAGCTATTCAAATGAAATCATGCACATGTTCGAATGATTGATTGAGTTGGAATGGTTACTTGTATGTTAAGTTTGAAGTTATTCATATCATGTTTAAATGGGTGAATTTCTAAGTTAGCAAGTTTGTGTAATATAATGGTTGTAATGCTTGTATACTTTAAAAAAGGAAATGAGGTGTAATATTTTCTAAGATACAACATTTTAGTGGATATATGAATAGCATAATACATGTTTTAAGGTCTAACAAGTTGCTTAATGATTAGGTTTTAAATTTGTGTTCATGTTCGAATGAATTGAGTTAATCCTTTAAGTGATGTATTGAATATGTCTTGTTGTTTAACATGAGTGTTGTAAGTTGTTAGTTGTATGCTTGCATCTTGTGATATCTTTGTGTATCAATGAACTAGTTTTTTTATTGGTATGACATAACATGTTAATTAGTTGGTCTGAAGACAAGTATAAAACATAGTTTTGTAGGTAAAACAGATTTTGATATTATGTTCTTTCATGTATATCCTTGTTTCTTCTTCATTGATGAGATAGTCCTCCCTTAATGTTTTGCTTAAATGTCCTTGATTGTAGGTGATGCTTCTTAACTCGGTATATCATCTATACTGTTTTAGGGGTGTTATACTGCATTTGCCAAGTGTCCAGTCTACTTAAGGATAAGGACGAATATGCCAACTGTCCAGTTTGCTACAATAAATTTGTACGACGCTTGGCATGCAAATAACCTGCAGGACAAGTGCCCTTCCTTGGGTGGCCTATAAAATGACTATTTTGGAGGAGAGAGAGGGTCACACCATTCTTATTTTTCATATCATCTTCAACCTCCGAGCTTTTATCCTCCTCCCATGTCGGCTTAAGCATGTTTTCTAGAGATCTGAGGTAAAGTAAGGCATATCTATCCAAGGAAATGAGGAGTCAAGTGCTGAATCGAGGAAATATCTTGTTATCTTCTTAAACTTCTCTTAATTTTGATTTTTTGGAGATTTACTTGTATTTATGTTCGTATTGATACTGGTTTAATTTTCTAGAGCTTGTTAAACTTGTTTAAACTATTTTCTTAGTTTAATATATATCATTGTTGGCTTTTTCTTAAGCTTTAATTATTGGATCTGTTTTACTTTTTGCATGAGAGTGTTTAACTAGTCACTGACATCGATGGATGCAGTGTCAAGTCAAATTAATGAGTTTTATAACGAAAGTTGGTTGGATGCGATAAAAGTTGATTCGTTTGTTCGAAGGGCTATAGTCTCGACTTACAATGAAAGTTAAAGTTGATATATATCCCTAAGTAAATGGTTGAAGGTTGAACGAAATCCAATACTCAAGTTGACTACTACATCTCTAATTAAACCAATATTTACCTTGAAGAGTACTTGACCTTTCTGCCGAGCTGAACCAAGGAGATCCAGCTTTATTCTATTAATTCTCTATCTTTTATTACTCTTTGTTATTGCAACTATATTGAATCATTTACCCTCATTTTTATTCTGCTACTGCAACCACCATTGCACCCACAACTACCACTTACATAGTACTGTATTGTAATCACATAATTTTAAACGTAATACACTATCCTCGTGGGATCGATATTCAAACAATATTTCCTTATTTTTATTCTTGCATCGATAGTTTAGCTTGCACTGACATTTTTACACCGATCAAGTTTTGGCGCCGTTACCGGGGATGGCGTTATTATGTCCTTATGTTTCTAGTTGCAATTCTATTTTTTTATTTAAATTTGTAGTTGTTTCTAATAGTTGGCGCCGTTACCGGAGATGGCGTTATTATTTCCTTATGTTTCTAGTTGAAATTCTATTTTTTTATTTAAATTTGTAGTTGTTTCTAATAGTTTTAATTTTGTTTTTCCTTTTCTTTTCATTACTTTGTTTAGGTGTTGTATGACCAAAAGTGCTACTACACCACTCTTCGTATTAGATCCAGAAGTTGAGAGAACGTTTTGAAAAAGATTCATGAAAATAGTGCAAATGCCATACAACCAAACAACAACGAAGGAATTCCTCATGCTCAAGAAAACCCACCACTGCACCCACCAGCCCAAAACAGAACAATCTGTGAGGTTGTTGTTCCCTAGTTGGATGACTTGCAACTGAGCATTGTTAGTCTTCCTATTTAGGCTGGGAACATTGAGTTAAAGTCAGTTATGTTCCAAATGCTCAACTCTAATGGGCAGTATGTAGGTCAACCACATGAAGACGCTAGAGAGCATCTTTAATCTTTTCTTTTAATTTGTGTTTCATTTAGCTAGTAAGGCGTTTCTGATGATGCCTTACAAATGCAATTGTTTCCCTATTCTTTGTAGGGTAAAGCTCGCACATGGTTTAGAGGATTACCTACCGGCTTTATTACATAATGGAATGATCTTGCAACGCAATTTGTTTTGCACTTTAATCCACCTACAATGAATTCACGCCTGAGGAATGACAATACAACCCACTATTAGTTAGATGATGAGACTCTTCATATTATATGGGAAAGATATAAATTTTTGTCGCGATGATGTCCTAACCATGGCATTCAACAGAAACTCATATCGAAATATTTTATAATGGGTTAAATGCGTCCACAAGACATCTTGTCAATGGATCATCTAATGCCCCATTACTTGATTGCACCTACAATGTCATTGTTGGTGTATTGGAGCAATTTGCTCAGAATGATTCACAATATCCTATCTCAAGATTTGCATCATGCAAAGCTTCACCGAGAGTGTTTGAGCTTGATGATCTACAAAATCAAGAATATGGAGGGGACAAGAGAAGTTACTCATATCCAGTTAGCTCAACAAACAACCACCCCTATATTTTCCTGTAAGATTTGTGGCGGAACCATAAATTTAAGAATTGCCCACAACATGCAAAAAAATGCTAGTTTTGTTATCAACATGCACGGTAACGACATTAGTGTATCTTACAATGAAACTAATCGACAACCTTAGAGTAACTCTAATCCTACATAGAACCAAGGAGTATTTCGCTCTGGGAACAACTCCTTTCAAGGCAATTCTAGTGTGTGTCAAGGAAATTTTGATTACTCCCAGCAATAGCGCATGCTACAGACTCCATTGTAGCCATAATAGAAACGAATACAACCAAAACATATTGTTTCACAATCTCAACAATCACAGTTTAGCATGCAATCACAATATGGAGCACCATCTCAATCTCCATCTCATATGAGTCATTATACCCCATCAAGTATTTTTGATTTATTTGCTCTTCTTGAAGAGATGATGCGTGATCATTTGTCTCGCATTGAAGCAATAGTACAAGGTCACTCTTCATCAATATGCACTTTGGAAGCTCAATTGGGACAGTTAGCTACTTATATGAATGCTAGACAGCTAGGCGCATTACCTAGCAACATATAGTGTCCGAAAAACAAGGGTAAAGAGCATTGCAAGGCTGTTACTCTATGTAGTGGAAAACAGACTACTGACTTGACGCAACCAGTACCAATGTCTACTCATGAACAAGGAGAGTCATTTTTACTTGATCATATAATAAATGATGGAAAGAAAGAGAACAAATCGAGTGATATCCCTCCTACTATTACTTTAGTTCTATCTAATTTACAACCAAAATTGTCATCGCAATGTTCTGTGTCAGCGGAGCAGTCAGATAACCTATCTCCACCTTTTCCTTAAAGATTTAAGAATATTGAGTTGGATAATCAATTTCAAATATTTCATGATACTTTGCAACAACTTACAGTTCAAATTCTTTTAATTGATGCTCTTACAAAGATTATGAACTATGCAAGGTTAATGAAGGATATCCTATCCAAAAAGAAGAAGCTCAACGCAATTGAAACCATTGCACTCATTGAAGAGTGCATTGCGTTAATATACCCCTCTACTGATAAAGATGAAGGATCCAAATAGCTTTATCATACCTTGCTCAATCGGTAATCATTACTTTAGTAAAGCTCTTTGTGATTTGGGGGCTAGTATAAATTTAATGTCGTTATCTACTTTTCAAAAGTTGGGCATTGGAGATATAAAGCCCACTGCAGTCACAATATAGTTGGCTGATAGATCTTTGACTCATTCGAATGGTCAAATCAAAGATGTGCTGGTCTGGGTGGATAAGTTTGTTTTCCCAGCTGATTGCATTATATTAGACTATGAGGCTGACAAAGATGTTCCTATAATTCTTGGTTTCCCATTCTTAGCTACTGGGAAGGCAATAATCGATGTATCAAAAGGAGAGCTTACAATGAGTGTAACCCCCTCGACCCGGCCCAGATGCCCGACTGAACCGAGCGAGCTACATTGAGTTTGTTGAAACAAACCCGAGAAAGATTACACACATTAGGTCTATCTTTTTCTTTTATCTTATCTAGATGCAAATTATAACCTAGGATGATCATATTGGAAGCGGGTGAAATTAAAAAAGAAATGAACATAGGAAAGGCAACCAATTGCATAAAACGCACTTTAGGGACTAAAATGTAAACATAGAAAATTACAAGGGCTTTGCCAAATTTTAGATTAACAATCCTCAATTAGTCAGATTACATGCTTTGTAATATCCCATTTTTGGAATAGTGACCAAAAAGTAAAGAATCAATAGTTAATGGTTTTAGTTCGGTGATTAAAACGTAAAGTTTTAAAGTTTGGTGACAAAAGTGAAAAATAGAGAAACGTTCAAGGACCAACATGGCAATTTTCCCAATAATAATTTTTATTCCATAAACAGATAGATCATCTAAGGGTGTGGATTGAATATAAAAACTATGGTTTGATCTGATGCTTCTATTATTGGGAAATTACGTTAAAGTTTAAGTATAATTCGGGTAATCGTATGAGCTCGGAATTTATGAAAATTTGAAGGAAGTCTTAGGAAGACTTGAAGAACATAGCATTGAAATTTTAAATCATTTTTAATCAATTTAGATTCAATTCTATTCAGTAGTTTATATAGGTGATGGAATGGCATTTTGGAGGATATAAAGATTCATTAATGACATTTTACTCATTTCACCTATACTTTTTTAATAAAATTTGATGGTGGAAGAGGATAAAATATAGGTGTGGGCTTGTGATTGTTTATAACCAAAGGGTAAAATAGTCATTTGACTATTTTAGAGATTTTTATTTTTATAAAGCCAAATTTGAAGACATTTGGCATAAAACAAAAGAAAGAAAAATTAGAAAATCCTTGCTCATCTTTTCTCTCAAGTGCCGAAACTTCAAGGGGTCTAGGTAAGAAATTTTCAATTCAATTTTTGGCTTGATTTGTTTAATTTTTTGCTAGAGACATGAGATATGAAAGTGATCTCCATTGAATTCTCTATCTTTTGGTATAAGTTTTGCTTAGTTTCCATGTCTCTAAGTTGAGATTTAAGATTTGGGTGGTTGAAGAACATGTTGAGTTTTCATGTTTTAAGGTTCAATCAAGTTGGAATTGGTGTTGTAGTGTTGTTTAGATGCTTGAAATGATGAAAACTTCTTAGAAAACCTATAGGGACCATTTCGGCTATAAGAAGAAAAATTATGGAAAATCTTGCAAAAATTTATTTGATGAGGGAAATAATTAGAATGATGTTTTCTAAGTTGAATTATGTGATTAGAATAAAGAAAACATCATTTTAGGACTGTTTTGTGAATTTTGTAAATTGAGTAAAATAAGTAAGAAATTTTGGAAATATTTAAGAATCATAGTTATATTGGTTGCTATGATACAAGGATCATTTTAGTATTAAAAATTTTGGATTATGAGATGAAATTTTAAAGTTTCCAAGTTTTATATTATAAATCCTAAGAGAGAGAATTTAGGGTTTAAAGTGAAATTACAAACTCTTGGTTGCAATGTGTATTTTGAGACGAGATTAAAGTTAGGAAGTATTGTGATTGCAACGAAGTATTTAGTTGAAAATGTTAGGTTTTCCATCTTGGTATGTACATGTATTGGTAAGTGTTGTACATGTACTTAAGGTTGCTTTTGTTATGTATTTAATGTACCCACAGATAATAATCGAGTTCGAGAACTAACTAGTGAAGAAAAAAGAGAGAAAGTGCAACCGAGCTTAGTGAGGCTAGTATAAATTATACTTTTGAAAGTGTCAAGGTGAGTGCAATGCATGTATAGCATGATCTTTATGTCATTCATCATATAACTGACATGTTAAAAATATGTCAAGAATTGAAAGTTTCATGCATGGATCACTACTTATTCATGGAATATTATTTTGCGTATGAATTGCTTAATATATATATATATATATGTTGCTATGTATGAGACTATGATTGACATAAAGCCCAAAGTATGAGATAGGAAATTAAAAGTATAGTTGGATATCCATAGAGTCATAAACAACTGTATAAACATTTTAGCACTCCCGGTAGAGTGCAATTTATTATAACCACTTCAGGTAAAGTGAAAAATAATTATTAATTGTATACTCTAGTAAGTATACAAAAGCACTTAAGTGTTAAGTACTTCCAGTAAAGTGCACAAAATATACTATACTTAAGTAAGTATAGGGGGGATGACTCGTGTACAAAAATTTCCTTAATACAATACTTGGGCTAAATGAATTGAAAAACATGATAAAAAGGCTTGAAAGCTCGATGATGAATATGGCAACGGTATTGGTAAGAATCAAGGTTAATACCATGTAATATATTATTATACATATATCGTGTCATATATGCTAATATGAATAAAATGGTAGGTGATCATATGCATTGTTATTTTATTATATTGATACCTATGTTAAATTGCATTTGAATTAAATGTTATTGCCTCACTAAGTATATGCTTAGCGTATGATGACTTGCATGCGTAGGTTTTAAAGGAGCTTCGAGGGAAGAGTAGCCGAGCATCACTTTCATATTTTGGGATGTATATCTCCATACTCATAGTAATGTAATGACATCCATCCTTTCTTTTGGAAATGTACTAGATGGCATGTATAACTAATGGAGTTGTAATAACTTATCACCAAATGTTATTGGTTAATAGTTACTATAATGTAGATGATGAAACTAGTAAGTCCTATTATGTTTATAAATGAAAATGGACTAATTTTTAGTGAATATGGGTCCTAAGATAGAAAGATTAAAAATCTGTCCAGAAATGTATGTACAGGCAGTGTGTTTGAAAAATCAGTATAAATTCCAAAATTGGAATTAGACAGTGAATATTATATGCATGATCTAAAAATTTTGTCTAGTTTCTCACAAAATTAACGGTGACTAATTTCGAGTTGTATGTCAAAAGTTATGAATTTTTATTCATTGGAAGGTCAGAAAACAGGGTAGTAGAATTTCAATATTTTTGGGGCTGTGACGTGAATTTAATTTATTTGAATTTTTGTATGATGAATTTAGGCTAATAATTTATATGGTTAGAAATTAATGAATCTAGTTTAATTAGAAAATTTTAAAAAGAATTTTCGATGTCTATAAAAAATTTATAAATTTTTAAGTAAAGTAGGACAAGTTGCCAGTTTTCTAAAGAAAATAAGATAATATGATTTAAAATGGGTTAGCAACATCATTGACTTGTATTTAGTGATAAATACGTGAAAAGGGGTGTTACATGCTTGCTTTCCAAATTTTAGCTTAAAACGACCATCCCAACTCATTCAATTGCATTCAATACAATCAGGGACCAAAACAGAAAAATCCAAAACATTGTAAGACACAATAATAGAAATAACTGTTGGGCCCCTAGATGTATCTATACGCAGGGTCATATCAATAATGTACAAAGGCGTATTGATACGCTTTAATGATTCTAAAAACCAGTAGTTCAAGATTGTACTGATACACCAATGCCCGTACTGATACAAGGCCAAAATTCCACTTACCTGTATCGGTACGCCTACCCGTACCGATACCCCTGAGGCATAAAATGCCAAACTTTGATGGTTTTTCATACATACATGGATCCGATCAATTACTAGCATGCCATAAACATATATTCAACTATTTTAGGAATCAAAACATGTCAAGATCTCAAAGAAACATGATCATAACAAAGCATCAAACTCTAAACCAAGTTCTAGAGGCATGCTTCCTAGAAACCATTCAACCAAAGGTTCAAATCATAATCCACGATTAAACCAAATATTAAAGACCATTTACAAATTTGAAACAACATTATAAACTCACACAAAATAGGGAGTTTAACAAAACTCATTCCCAAACAACAATGAACCCCATTGCCTTTACTACTACTAGTCTAGTCCAAAAACCATACTTTTAATTGTTCCAATCCTCGGATTCCCTCGCTTGCTCGCTGCCTCCAATCTTTAGTTCTCTGTATTGATGAACAAAGAGAGCATAAGCACACTAGGCTAAGTGAGGAGTGGTCTGAAATAAAACACCATCAATGCATGTAAAACCATTTACAATATTTTCCACAAACCGCTTTCCAAAACACTTTTAAAACATCATTTTTCACATCATGCCTTAACAAAACCATGCACTTGACATTTCCAAAACATCCACATTAAAACATATTCAATTCTTCTCATGAATTAACAACAATTTTCCAATTGCTAACCTTGATTTAAGCTTTTCCAAGCATACTACCAATGCTAGGCTTAAAGAGTAAAACATGATTAAACTAACATTAAATCATATCATCCATCTCGTGACACAATATCAAATATATTGGCTTACAAGTGATCATTCCCCACAACTCCACTTACAAATTATTCCTCCACAAATCCACTTTGCAATCATAACATAACATCGGATACACGGATTTACAAGTGTTCACCCAACACTTAACATAAAAACTAACGGTATCTAAAGGCCCACCAACTGGAGTTTTGGTACACATAAACCCCTCCACTGTTGTGATACCCGTGATGGAGTTTTTGGTACACCTTATAAACCCCTTAACACCACTCATCGGTAGATGTATAGCCACTAACGGGAGTCTTTGGTACACCATATAAACCCTTCAACCGTTAGGGTACTTGGATGGAGTATTCGGTACACCGTATAAACCCCTTGACATCCAAGGCAAATTTTTATAATGCACTATCAAATCCTATAGCCGACAAATTATATCTAATACACTTCCCATAATCCTATCATACCATCACTTGCCAATATAATTCATTTCATTATCATTTACTCATTGTTTTCATATGCATCATCAAAATCATTAAACCAATGCAATCAACTTTGCCTTAAACAATGTTCAAAAACTTTAACAACACATTGCATTACCTCACAATGCATCATCATCTTTCTATAATCAATTTCCAGCAATAAACCATGCTCAAAACATGCAAATACAGTGAGTAACTTAAGCATTTTAAAAAAGTGTGTAATTCCCAATTTTTGGCCAGTGACCAAAATGTAAATTTTGAAAGTTTTGTGGCTAAAGTATAAATTTAGGAAAAGTTTAGGGACTAAATTGTAATTTTTGAAAGTTATGTATTTTAGTTTCATAAATGAATAGTTTACCCCCAAGAATAACGTTTTTGTGTTACTCGGATTTTTGTTACAGAATTTGCGTTAATGGCTATAAAGCGACAAAGTTCAGAAAAATATTCGGATAATCAAATCGAGCTAAAATTTCAGAGATGGTTCCATGAACCTTAGAAGAGTCATAAAACATTATTTTATGGATATTTGGATGTTAAAAAGGTCGAGAAAAAATTAAATCGATTGAAATGACATGGAATGGAAATTTTGTGAATAAGTTGATTAGTAAAGGGCATTTTGGTCATTTCACCCAATAGGGACATGGAATGAATTTTGAGATTTCATTTATGGATGAATAGTGGATGATTAGAATCCAACTAAGTTTAGTTGGAATGTTACAAAATGGCAAATTAGAAATATAAATCTAGTTTGAGGGTATTTTTGGAAAGTGGAATTATTGAATTAAAAACTCATTTTTAATTATACAAGGAATTTATTGAATTTAAAAATTCATTTTAATTATACAAATCTTGGTTTTATGGTTATATATATTGTTCATCTCTTTGAAATAAACTGAAGGTTTATCAATGAATTTATGTTTTTGAATTGTGATTTAAAATCAAGCAAAACAATTTTTTGAGTTGTGATTTAAACCTTGAAAAAAGATTAGGGTTTAGGGATCCAACCTTAAATTAGGGTTTATGATGATGAGTTAGTAATCTTGCAAGCTTGATTTGTTGTTTGGAATCAAAACTGTAACACCTCGATTTTGGGCTTAGCGGTTTTGAGGTTTACTAGATAGTTTGGTGGATCCGATTATAGATTCGAGTCAGATTCGGGACCGTATATTTTTTAGTAAGATAAAAATATGGAAAAATATTTAAAAATAATCTTTTAATATATATTGATTTTTTGTGGAATCAGTTTTGGAAAATGGAAATCGAAAATATTATATTTTGTGTTGGTGACTAAAATGCAATTTTTGAAAACTATTTTAAGTGACTAAAATGAAAAGGGTCAAATCTTTAGAATCATTAAGGAGCTAATATACCAATTTATTCTGGTGGTTTCTCCTTCAATTAAATCATTTTAATCATGTGTTTTAAAATGTTGTTAAAATGGATTAAATATCTAAAGTTAGTTATTAGCTTTTAAAAGAAATTCACGTAACTTTTTCCTAAACTTTTTCTCTCAACTTCTTTTCTTCCAAACACTCAGAGTTTATCAAAATCCAGAGGTAAAGAACTCATTTCACTCAGATTATTGATTTTAATTTGTTCCTTTAACTTTGTTTTGCAAAATCTCATTGAAATCTTGTATTTTCTTAGCTTTTAACAAGCCAATTGAGGGAGAAATCACATAACATGGGTAAGGTCCATGATCTCCTCTGTTAAATGGTTCTTTATTGATATTCCCAAGTATTTGATCCTTGATTTATAAGTTCTAATGTGGTTTTAATATTTTATCCATGTTTGATTGAGTTATTTTGGAAATTTGGATGAATCATGGTGATTTTTGAAGTTGATTTGATTTCCAGTAATTGAGATGGATTTAATATATGTTTTGGATGTATATTGATGTTGATAAGTTGTTTTTATTAATAGAATCCGAAACTCTTGAATCTCTAATTAGTTAGGTTGCTAGTTTTGAGTTATTGTTGTGATTTTTGAGTTTAATCTTTGCTGGAGGTAAAAGGATGTTAGGAAAGGGTTTTGGGATGTTGTTAGATGTTGATTGAAGGATTGAATCATTGTTTTATGGTTGGGTTGAGTTTTGGAAACGTTTGATGGTGTTTTCGGTATGTTTCGGATTTTTTGAGTTGGCAACTTGGGAGTTGCTGGAGATTGTTGTTAGGCAATGGTTTGAATGCATTTTAATGCATTTATCCTATGGTTGTATGTGTTTAAAATAGGGGATAATCAAGGAAACGAAGCTTGACGTTGTTTGGTTGTTTGTCGGGAGCTTGTTTTGCGTTGACAAGGAAGACAAAGCATATAGGTGAGTGGAAACTAGTTTTAATTGCTTTACAAAGGTTTGTAAAGGTTTTGGAAGTTTAGGGTAAGTGTGAGACACTTACCTAATCTTGGAAGTAAGCTTCCCTTATTTTGCTCTTGAATATCAGTTTAGATATGAGCATGTTGTTTGCATGTTTTGGTGATAAACATGGTATGATTTAGTTACTGGTAAAGCATGATCTTGAGTACATATGCAGGGGTTTAAAAGTAAATTACATGCTAGTGAGCATTGGTTTTCATTTCGAATGGGAATGGTGTTATTGCATTGGCAATGAGATGTGCATATGTGGTATTTATGAAATGCATTGTAAACAGTAAGTAAATGGTTTTGTAAATGATATATTGGCTATGTGACAAGGTGAGAAAACAATCGGATATAGTTGGCATGCCATAGGATTAAAAGTGTAATATAAAATATGAACAAAATCAATCGTGGTCATGGGTCCTTGAGGTATGGCAGTTTAACTAGGCCACTCGGACTGTTAGAACATAATTTGGGGCATGTGGTTTAACTAGGTAACCCAAATCGATGGTGATCTTATGGTTTAACTAGGCAAGGTCGGTACTCTTGCGATTTAACTAGGCAAGGGTGAAATCTTACGGTTTAACTAGGTGAGGGTGTCAAATCTTGCGGTTTAACTAGGAAAGGTTTAGGATATCATACGGTTTAACTAGGCATGGTATGAGAGATCTGTGTATTGGATATGTGTATAAGATAGAGGTAGTCTATCCGGGTCACTATAAATGCCAATATATGTGGAAGTTCATGTGTTGAACCTTGTTTATAAAGCCTTGGGAATATAAGCATGGCTAGTAAAAATGCTTTGGTATTCAAGCATGGATTGTTTATGATATTGTGAAGGTTATTGTGTTTTGATTCGGTTAGAATCATGAAAAAATGCTTATGTTGTAAGCATGGTTTGAGAAAAGCAAGTATATGGTTTTTAAATGGTTTTATGCATCATTGTTTATGAGCATCCTCACTAAGCATGTGTGCTTACGCTCTCTTTTCCTAATGATGCAAAGCATTAGAGTTCGGGGGAGCAAAGGAGAGGTTTGCAAGGATCCAAAAGATAAACTACTTTGAGTATGAACTCGGTTTATATTTCTGGTTAATAAGGCAATGTGTTCGCTAAGGTTTTTGGGGGTTGTAATTTGTTTTCTTATATATTTTGAGTATGTTTTCTATGCTAGTTTTTGTGGATGGTTGATGTTGCCAAGCTTGTTTTTAATACGTGTTGATGTTGTGGATGAATGGTGTCTTAGGTATGCATCTAGAGTTTCCTTATGGTTTGCCATGTTGTGCTGATTGGACCAAGTTCATTATGCTATGTTGAGTGTGTTGACATGTTGCTTATGCTGAGAATGACTTAATTGTACATTTTGGGTCGCAAGGCAAAGTGTTTTTAGGAAGCATGCCTTTAGGATATCATTGGATGAGTGGAAACCAATTGGTTGCTGAGTTTATGTTGTTTAGGTTGCATTTGCATTTAGATATTGTTGTATGAAAGTTCATGGCTTAGTGAAGTGGTAAGGTATTGAGGTAAGCATGCTAAATCAGTCAATTGTGACCATTCAGGTCCAGGCATATCGGTATGTGTGTTCACGTATCGGTATAGGAAGCCATTTCGAGCTTGTGGTACCGGTACGCGAACTAGACGCTGCGATACGGGAGTGTATCATTAGAGTAGCGTACCGATACACGGGTTCATGTATCAGTACGAGAAGGCTGAATTTAGCTTGGGGGATCGGTACACGGGTTTGAGGATCGGTATGGGCCTTTGGTTTTGGTATGGCGTATCGGTACACAGGGTCGTACTGGTACGGGAGTTGGCTACTAGAATTTTTGGAATTCGAATTTGAGAGGGCGTATTGATACTCAGATGGGCGTACCGATACCCATGGCAGTTAAGTTAGTTAATGGCTTTAGTAAAGTTATATTTTCTTTTGTTTTAGTCCCTAAATGTTGTGGAAGCAATTGAATGGGTTTGGATGATCGTATTGGGCTAATTTTTGGCATGTAAGCATATAACATGTTTAATTAAGGGTTGGTAACATAAAAATTAGTAAAGTCCCTATTTTGGTCAAAATTGTATTTTTAGTCCCTAATCTGTTATGGCCAATCGGATATCATTACAATGCC
Source organism: Hibiscus mutabilis (assembly GCA_019671005.1). Taxonomy (NCBI): domain Eukaryota; kingdom Viridiplantae; phylum Streptophyta; class Magnoliopsida; order Malvales; family Malvaceae; genus Hibiscus; species Hibiscus mutabilis. The sequence goes on along the minus strand of CM033740.1, from coordinate 21,328,445 downwards.
CGACTGGGATGAGTTCTCACCAACAAACAATATGAACATGTAGGGAAGCGTTAATGCATCTAGACAAGTTAAAAGAAAAAATGGACTAGTTTTGGGTTAAACCTTTTTAGTTTGCTTCGGTAAACCTAATGTAGCTTTCTAGGATCAGTCTTGCGACTAGGCCGGGTCGAGGGGGTTACATTTGGTGGTATTAGAGCAAGGTTTGCGAAAAGTTGGGATGTTGTAGCCTGTTTAATTGATGTTGTTTTAACTGCACGATTATTGTGTAAATGTTTAGTGATTGTTTAATGTTCCGTTGGGGTATGATTGGGGACACATTGCCTATTATCGAGGATTTTAAATGCGTTTTAAAATTAACATGGATCATTTGCCTGATGCTAGCCTAACTCTAATGTGTTTTGATGCTTTTGTTAGCATAGCTCGATGTGAGACACGATCTATGGCTAATACTACCGGGATTGGGCAGAATATTGTGACAGAAGAGAATCTTCCTCGTGTTTTACCTCCTCCTCCTTCTGTAGTTCCTCCAGATGATGTTGGGGGTGAGAGAAGCACCTTAGGTTCATCAAGTACCAGTGTATGACAATTTGAATCTGTTAGTATAGGCGATAACAAGAGCTTTTCAAGTAACGATGGCTGGAGTACAGACACAGGCATCGGCACTTGCGGTGGTGGCAAATCAAGGTTTACCCTTGGGGAGTTTGAGGAGTTTGGGAGGTGTGGAGTTTCAAGGTTTGAGCCCTGAGGCAGCCGAAGGTTGGCTAGAAAAGATGGTCCATATTATATATCAAATGGGATGCAATGACGAGCGTAAGCTAGGTTGCACTGTATCTATGCTGCAGAGGGATGCATACCATTGGTGGGTGACCTCTATTGCTGGCATTCCTGAGGCGGATGTTACTTAGGAGTTATTTCGGAGAGCTTTCAATAGGAAGTACCTTGGTGCTCAGTACTTGGATATGAAGAAGCACGAGTTTATGTTGCTATCTCAGGGAAGCTTGTCTGTTGCTGAATATGAGGTAAAGTTTATCCAGTTGAGTCAGTATGCACTAGAGTTGGTTCCAGATGACTAGCAAAGATGTGACAGGTTATGTTATGGTCTTGTTAAGGACATTAAGACGTACCTCATGGTCGTAGATTACACATATTTTGATGTGTTGGTCAACTGGGCCAAGGATATTGAGCAGTCCTTGGGTGCACCAATTTAGGTTGCGGGTGTGAACTTGGGTAAAATAGTGACAGATTCTAGCTATTCTAGGAGGTAGAATAGGAGGTTCCGGGATAAGAGGCATAAGCCAGATCATAGGCGTGGTGGTGGAGTTGTCCAAGCTGTTCAGGGAGTTCGTGTTACATTGGAGTGTGAGCGATGTGGTAGGCGCCATGCGGGTATGTGCTGGGGTAATACTAGAACTTTTTGGGTTTGTGGATCATCTGATCACTTGAAGCGTGATTGTACTCGGGCTGCAAGAGATGTACCAGCGCTGGTTACTGCACTTGCTAGGGGCTGAGGCCGTGGCAGGGGTAATTTTCAAAGACGCGAGGATGGTCAGAGGGGTATGGTACATGCTGCAGTGGCGAGACCTGAAGGTGGAGGACCAGCTCAGGTCTTTTCTCACCGTGAGGGTCATAATGACATGGATGTGATCGCAGGTACTTTTACTTTGTAATCCTTGTCATTGTTATCTTTAATTGATTCAGGGTCTACGCATTCATATATCTTGAGTGAACATGCATCTTTGCTGAGTGTTCCCGTTGAGATCTTAGATGTTGGCATGTTAGTCACAAGTTCTTTTGGGGAGACTGTTACAACAAGAATGTTGTACAACCGTTGTCCTTTGGTGGTGCAAGGACATGAGTTTGTTACAGATCTAATGGAATTGTCATTCCATGGTTTCGATATCATTTTGGGTATAGATTGGTTAAGTGAGCACAGAGTAGTTGTGGATTGTGAATCCAAAAGGATATCCTTGAGGTTGGCTGATGACTATGAAGTTGTGGTGGTTGGTGAGAATGTTAAGTTTCTGTCCAATGTGGTTTCGACTATTAGAGTGGATAAGATGATGTTTGATGGCTGTCAAGCTTATTTCGCTATTGTTGTGAATCTAGAAGCTAAGGGTGTTTGAGTGCAGGACATTCAGACTGTGTACGACTTTCCTAAAGTTTTTCCTAAGGAGTTGCCGGGTTTACCCCGGATAAGGAGGTGGAGTTTTGCATTGAGACTTATGACGGTACAACACCGGTATCCATTGCTCCATATAGGATGGAACAGAAAGAATTGAAGGAGTTTAAGTCACAGCTTCAGGAGTTGTTGGACCATGGGTTCATTCGACCAAGTGTTTCCCCGTGGGGATCACCTATTCTCTTCGTGAAAAAGAAAGATGGTACGATGCGTATGTGCATTGATTATCATCAGTTGAATAAGTTGACGGTAAAGAACATATATCCGTTGTCGTGGATTGATGACTTGCTCGAACGGTTTCGTGGAGCAACGGTGTTTTCCAAGATAGATTTAAGATGGGGGTATTACCAGTTAAAGGTTAAGGATGTGGATCCGTACGAGATATGGCCATTATGAGTTTCTGCTCATTCCTTTTGGTTTGACAAATACCCCGGCTGTGTTTATGGATATGATGAATACAGTGTTCCATGAGTATCTGGATCAGTTTATAGTAGTATTCATAGATAATATTCTTGTGTACTCTCTACCGAGGAAGAGCATGTTCGACATTTGCAAATTGTGTTGCAAGTGTTGAAGGATAATCAGTTATATGCTAAGTTGAGAAGTGCCAGTTTTGTCTCAAGGAAGTGACATTCCTAGGTCATGTGGTTTCCGCGGAGGGTATTTGCATTGATCCATACAAGATTGAGGCTATTCTCAATTGGATGCCACCTAAGTCTATATCAGAGGTGCGTAGTTTTCTTGGGTTGGCTGGTTATTATCGTCGCTTTGTTGAGGGGTTCTCGAGTATCGTAACACCGTTGACCAAGTTGTTGCAGAAGAATGTTCCATATGTGTGGACGGAGAAGCAGCAGCACAGTTTTGAGAAGTTGAAGGAGGTTCTGACACATGCTCTTGTGTTGACTTAGCCTGAATCTCAAAGGGAGTTTGTGGTCTATAGTGATGCGTCGTATTTTGGCTTAGGTTGTGTGCTGATGCAGGATGGGAATGTTGTGGCCTTTGCATCGAGGCAGTTTAAAGATCATGAGCGCAATTATTGTAACACCCTTACTAGTACTTAATTCTTGATACTAGTAAGGAATGTCACCTAATATTTAACCGTATTTTATACTACTCAATTTAATGAAAAACGACAATTTTCAAAAATTTCAATTTATCGCGTATAACCAATTACTAATTTTTAGCTCGTCAAATATTTTCCTTTTTCCGACAGCAACTTGGCAGTTTGTATCTACACATTTTAATTAAGAAAACTGTCTAAAAACTGCCTAAATTAAAAATGATCTTGGTTACTCTAAAAATCAAATTTATAACTTTACCTGATTTCCATTACTAGTAATTTCTTTAAACTAGTATAATCCACATTATAAAGTAACCACTCGTCTAGATATTAACATTACAAACCATACTTATACCAGTTAAAGCGAGCTACTATTATTTTATACATGCCAACTAGAGATAATCAAAATACATCAAAGACGTAAATTATCGATACAACTATTATCCTTCTGGACGATGATGTCGATACTCCTTACTCCTTCTCGAGATTACTACCTACGCGTGAAAATCATCACACGCTAAGTATATACTTAGTGAGGCATTATAATTATTTAACATAAATCAACACGCTTGAATTATAACAATAATATAATAAACATGCAGTTTGATCACAATTCCTTTATTTCCCTTATGTTAACTAAATATTAACATAATATAATCCGGATTCATAAATCCTATTAATATCTTTGCCATTATTCGAGAGTTTAACTACTCTCTAATTTATCAACCTTTTATTATGAAGTAAATAATTGCCTAACATAGTTTGAGGACTTGAGTACACCAGTCAAAACTGCACCAAAGTGCTAATAAACCGCATCGAAGTGCTAAGAGATCTCACATAAGTGCTAAAGAACCAAACCTAAGTGTTAATAAACCGCACATAAGTGCTAAGAGATCGCACATAAGTGCTAAAAAACCACACCTAAGTGTTAATAAACCGCACCGAAGTGCTAAACCTCTGGACTCTATGGCATGCCAACTATACTCTATACCTCAATTACTTATTTGGGCATACTTTCCAATTCCATATCTGATTCATCCATGGCAATATAATTAAATATTGGGCAGTTCATACCCTAAATATAACATAAACATACATACCTGATATATCTAGTGATCAAATGCATCATAGTTCTACCTTTGACAATTCTCAATATGTCAAATATAAGTTCATGATATAAACTTAAAACTATCAAGCAATTATTAATAAGGTAGACTTATCACAAGTCTTCCAAATGATAATCATAATATTATCCATGAATAAAAATGCACTCACCTTGACACTTTATACTTTGTCAATATCCAACTAGCCTCACTAAGTTCAACTTTGGTCCCGTTCCTTTCCTCGATTGCTAATTCGATCTTGATTTTGTTCACAATCTACAAGTGTATTAAAAATACCATAAGTACATTCTAAATTATATGTTAGTATCTTACTAACACATATATAATATAGGAATAATTTTCCTGTAAACACCCTAATATTTTCCAAATATTAGTTTCATGACATAAGTCATTTCATCCTCAATACCTTATATTTCTTCAAACATTTACTCAAAGAAAGATTTATAAGTCATTCTAACATTTATTCCAACATAATACTTCCATGAAAATATGTTTTCACTTTAGTCCTTAAATTCTTCCAAATTGCTGAATTATTCCCCAATCTTTTTAAAATTTCTAAATTGGTCCTTACGGTTTTACAAACTTCCAAAATGGTCCAAATGACATTTTAAAGCTTGTAAAATCATAATTTCAACATTTCCAAATTTATGGAAATTTTTCCATAATTTCCCCTAATTCTTTCAACTTGCCGAATTCATCCCTATAATTTTCCAAGTTTCCAAATTAGTCCAATTAACACTTAAACATCGTTTCCAAGCTTTCACAATCATTCCCAAATCAAAATCAATCCAAATTCAAATTTTCTACCAAAACCCTAACCTTAAACAATTTAGGGTTTAGCTAATTCCATGTAATTTTAATCATCATACAAGCTTTAATATGATTCCACAACATCATATCCATCAAAAACTAACCTTAATTCATCCTAAATCAACATCCCCTTCATCCATCAATTCCTCAAAACTAAGGTTTTAAGTAAGGAAAGCATGAATAAATGGTACCAAGAGATAGAGAATTTCATGGAGATCAATTATTTGTTTCATGCTTTCTTCCAAAATACAAAGAAATAAGCTTGAAAATTTAAAATAAAATTTCTCCATACCTTAGAGAGGGTTTCGGCCAAGCTAGGAAAATATGAAGAGAATACTTGATTTTTCCTTTGTTTTAATTTAGGCCATTTGTCCATTTTTTAAAGAATATTAACTAAAAATTCTTTTTATAGCAAAATGACTACCTTGCCCCTTTAATCCAAGGTTCCATAAATTGCCACATGTCACTTTAATCATCCAATTGGCCAAATTAACCGAAGGAGTTAGTTATTACCAACTTTGCCCCTGGCATCTTCAAAAATTACCATCTTATCATTTTTCATCCAATGGCTAAGATTACACATGGAAAGGTAATCTTTAATCCAATGGTCCATATTAATTTCCATTAAAATAAGGAATGAAAATGACCATTTTAACCTTGCCTTATTTTAATAAAATATCTCCTAAAATATCTCATAAAATATTTCTCATTTATTCGATAAAATCTGATTATCCAGATTTTTCCCAAACTTTAAAGCTTTATAGCTCTTAATACAAACTCTGTATCAAAAATTCGAGTATCACTAAAATGCCACTCTTGGGGGTGAACCATTCATTTACGGGACTAAATTACATAACTTTTGAAAATTACAACTTAGTCCCTGAACATTTCAAAATTTACACTTTGGCACCAAACTTTTTGAATTTTACATTTTGGTCACCAAACTTTTCAATTTTTTCATTTTGGTCACTAACAAAAATTTTGGGGTATTACAATTCTCCCCTTAAGAAAATTCGTCCTAGAATTTTCCTAAGTACTAGATTGAAAAAGATGCGGATACTGCTTTTTCATTGATTCCTCAGGTTCCCAAGTAGCTTCCTCTACTTTGTGATTTCTCCATAACACTTTGACTAGAGGAATATTTTTATTTCTTAGCTATTTTTCTCTGTGAGCTAATATCCTCATAGGTTCTTCCTCGTATGTCAGATCCTGTTGAATCTCGATTTCTTCCGGTGTAATGACATGCGAAGGATCTGATCGATACTTCCTCAGCATGGATACATGAAAAACATCATGGATCTTACTCATCTCGGGTGGCAATGCTAACTGATATGCCACTGGACCTACCCTTTTTAGAATCTCATAAGGGCCGATAAATCTTGGACTAGGTTTGCCTTTTCGTCCAAAGCGTAACACTTTTTTTTTCCAAGGTGATACTTTTAAAAATACCTTATCTTCGACTTCAAACTCGATATCTTTTCTTTTATGATCTGAGTAAGTTTTTTGTCTGTCGGAGGCAGCTTTGAGATTGCCTTGAATAATTCTTACCTTATTGTCCACCATTTGAACAAGATCTGGTCCAATAACTTTTCGATCCTCAAGTTCTAACCAATTTAATGGCATTTTGCATTTCCTCCCATATAATGCTTCGTACGGAGCAATCTTTATGCTTGATTGATAACTATTGTTATATGTGAATTCTGCCAATGGGAGATACTTTTCCCACGAACCCGTAAAATTTATTATACACGCTCTAAGCATATCCTCCAATGCTTGGATAGTTCTCTCCGACTGCCCGTTCGTTTGGGGATGAAAAGTAGTACTAAAATGTAATTTAGTTCTGAATGCCTCGTGTAAAGCACTCCCAAATCTTGAAGTGAACCTGGGATCTCTGTCCGATATAATAGACATAGGAACACCATGCAACCTAACAATCTCCTTGATATATAATTCTACCAGCTTGTTCAAGGAATAATCCATGCAAACTGGTATGAAGTGTGCCGATTTAGTCAATCGATCTACGATCACCCAGATTGCATCCTTTTTACTTGGCGTCAATGGCAAGCCCGTTACAAAATCCATAGTAACGCTTTCCCATTTCCACTATGGAATGGAAATTGGTTGAAGTAATCCAGATGGTACCTAATGTTCTGTTTTTACTTGTTGACAAGTCAAACACTTGGCAACACATTCTGTGATGGTTCGCTTCATGCCAGGCCACCAAAAATGACTTTTCACATCTTGATACATTTTGTTACCACCTGGATGCATTGTTAAAGGGTTGTAATGGGCTTCAGAAAGTATTTATTTCTTCAGCTCATCATCCTCAGGAACGTATAAACGTCCTTTATAACATAAGCACCCATTAGATTTCACTTCAAAGTCCTTAGATTCACCACTTTCAATTTGCTTTATTCTTTCCAAGCACCCTTCATCTTTGGCTTGTAACGTTTTAATTCTCTCTATCAAAATTGGCTTGATTTGAAATTCCGCCACTAATGCACCATTTTCCTACATTTTCAACTAGGCATTTAGGGCTCTCAAGGTAGAAAATGTTTTCCGGCTAAGTGCGTCTACTACTATATTATCCTTTCCCGGATGATAATCAATAATTATATCATAATCCTTGATTAATTCTATCCATCTTCTCTGCCTTAAATTGAGCTCCTTTTGGGATAACAAGTACTTTAAACTTTTATGATCAGCGAAAATATAGCATTTTTCACCATATAAATAGTGTCGCCAAATTTTTAGAGCAAACACCACTGCATCCAACTCTAAATCATGAGTGGGGTAGTTCCTCTCATGAGTTTTGAGTTTCCATAAAGCATAAGCTACCACATTTCCTTTTTGCATCAATACACATCCCAAACCATTATGGGAGGCATCGCTATATATTACAAATTCCTTTCCAGGTTCTGGTTGCACTAAAATAGGAGCTTCTATTAGAACATTCTTTAATTGATCAAAGCTTTCTTGACATTTTTTTGTCCAAACGAACAGTACATCTTTTCTTAACAGCTTGGTTATCAGAGAGACAATCATTGAAAAAAATTTCATAAACCGTCGATAGTAACCAACCAATCCCAAAAAGCTTTTCACTTCGGAGATATTCTTAGGAACTTTCCATTCAAGGATTGCTTGAACCTTCCTATGATCAACTCGAATTCCGTCGGCTAAAACTATATGTCCAAGGAAGTTTACTTCTGATAACCAGAATTCACACTTTGACAGCTTTGCATACAGCTTCTTTTCTCGTAAGATCTGGAGATCAACTCAAAGATGAGCATTATGCTCCCCCTTGGTTTTAGAGTAGACCAATATGTCATCAATAAATACTACCATGAATCTATCCAAATACTACTGAAAGATTCGATTCATTAAATCCATAAACGGTGCTGGTGCATTTGTAAGTTTGAATGGCATTACTACAAACTCGTAATGCCTATATCTGATTCTAAAGGCTATCTTCGGTATATCGCTTCCTTGATTTTTAATTAAAGATTACCTCGATCGAAGATCAATCTTAGAGAGCACATTTTCTCCCTTAAGTTGATCAAAAAGATCGTCAATCCTCGGTAAAGGATATTTATTCTTTATCGTCACTTTATTAAGTTGACAATAATCCACACATAGTCTCATTGATCCGTCTTTCTTCTTTACAAACAAGACTGGAGCTCCCCAAGGTGATATACTAGGCCGTATAAAACCTCGGTCTGATAATTCTTTCAATTGAGATTTTAACTCTCTAAGCTTTGGAGGGGCCATCCTGTAAGGTGTTATTGATATTGGTGCTATTCTAGGAAGCACATCAATACCAAATTCCACCCTGGTTCAAATAATTCTGCCTTTCTCCCTTAAATACTATTTCTGAACCCTATGGTCCTTTTAAGACTGCTCTTTTTAATCGACATTCAACCATAGCATCATATGCTGATAACCAATCCATTCCAAGAATAATTTCAAATTCTTGGAAAGGCAATTCCATAAGATCAACAGGAAATTTTACTGTATTAATTTTTAAAGGATATTTCCTCCATATTCTACTCACTCTAGCACTTTGCCCTATTGGGTTGACAGCAACTATCTCACTCAAAATTAGTTCTGCTGAGATGTTTCTTTCAAATATTACTTTAGAACTGATGTATGAATGAGTAGAGCTTGGATCAATCAAGGTAAAAATAGGTCTGCCAAAGAATTCGATCATACCTGCAACAATCTCTATATCATTTCGATCATCAATAGTTTTGATGTTGTATACCCGAGCTGTAGCTCTACTTTCTTGATTGGGTGTTTATGCAGATGCTCCCAGTTTTCCACCTTTGTTTCCCTTGCCCCTCCGAGGCACTGCAGCAAACTGATGCGAATGAAGCTCTGGACAATTTTTCTTGAAATGCCCAGCTTGTCCACAATGGAAACATGCCCCGATCAACCAACATTGACCATGATGCCTCTTGCCACAATGCTCACACTCTGTTATCGGACGAATTCCAAAACCTAGAGTACCCATAGTATTCATCTGAGACTGCTTCGATTTTCCTATTGCATACCCTTTTTTAACTGAAGAGGCTGATACTGCAGGATGTTGTTGTGACATTCTTTTGCTGCGGTTAAACGATCATGCAACAAATGAACCTCCAGACCTTTTCCTGGCCTGACTCTGCTTTTCTACCTTCTCCTCGAGGTCCACTCTTTCTATAGCCTTGGCTCGGTTCACCATTTCTTGAAAAGTAGTGGAATTACATGAAACTAATATCCTCTTATATTGCGAATCCAAACTAGCAATAAATCTATCAATTCTAGACTTTTCGGTATGAAGGAACTCCGTTGCAAACCAACTTAATCTACTGAATTTGCATTCGTATTCATAAACCGATCTGCCATGTTGTTTTAGATACAGGAATTGATGTCTCATATTTTTGACAAATACGTCTCCAATATACTTTTCTTTGAATTTTTTGAAGGAAGAATTCCGAAGTAACCCGCTCTAGAGGTACTTGTGCAGCTATCGCGTTCCACCATACACCGACTTTTCCCAACAAAATGGATACCACTCCTTCCAATTTTCTCTGATTATCATAAGGGATTCTGCCTAACATGATCTTGACATCGTTTAACCAGTAATCAGCATTCATCGGATTTGCGTCAGTATCACCTCAGAATTCTGGTGCTCCAATTTTCCTTAACTCCTTAGGGACTGATACTGGTGCTCGCAGATTTTTGATCGCATCCAAGGATTGCAGAAATAAGCCTTGATCTTGCACCAACATATTTTTTTGTTCCCGAGCCTGTTGCTCTACATTCTGCTGAGTAGGTTGCTCTAAATTTTGCTGAACCTGAGGTGGATTCTAATTCACCTCATTACTTTCGCTTTGATTCTAATTCACCTCATCGTGATTCCCGATAATTCGACATCTGCTCATGTCACATTATCTTAAATAAGTAAGAGTAATCTACCCAATATCGTGATCATCATAATCCTAACAATATCGACATCTTTTCATACCCTAGTGGCATTATCTTAAATAAGTAAAGAGTAATTACTACCCAATAAACTCGTAGCATCATCATAATCCTATACAATATGTCACCTAATTTTAATACCCTTTACCCTAGAATACACATTTTAATTAAGTAAATGTCACCTAATATTTAAAATTTTGTACTACGCAATTTAATAAATTAAAAATGATCTTAATTACTCTAAAATTGATTTTATAATTTTAATTAAGAAAACTATTTAAAATCTGATTTAAAAATGATCATTACTAGTAATTTCTTTTTCCATTACTAATATAAACCACATTATAAAATAACCACTTATCTAGATATTAATATTACAAACCATATCTAGACTAGTTAAAGTGAGCTAATAATATTTTATACATGCCAACTAGAGATAATCAAAATACATCAAAGATGTAAATTACCGATATAACTATTTTCCCTCTGGATGATGATGCTGGTACTCCTTACTCCTGCCCGGGATTACTACCTACGCGTGAAAACCCATCACACGCTAAGTATATACATTATGAGGCATTGTAATTGTTTAATATAAATCAGCAGGCTTGAATTATAACAATAATATAATGAACATACAGTTTGATCACTATTCCATTATTTCCTTATGTTAATCAAATATTAACATAATATATTCCGGATTCATAAATCCTATTAATAACCTTGCCAGTATTCGAGAGTTTACCTATTCTCTAATTTATTAACCATTTATTATCAACTAGATTATTGCCCAACATAGTTTGAGGACTTGATTACACGAGTCAAAACTGCACTGAAGTGTTGATAAACCGCACCATAGTGCTAAGAGACCGCACATAAGTGCTAAGAAACCACACCTAAGTGTTAATAATCCGCACCGAAATGCTAAATTGTTGGACTCTATGGCATGCCAACTATACTTTTTACCTCAATTACTTATTTGGGAATGCTTTCCAATTTTCCATATACGATTCATCCATGGAAATATAATTAAACACTGGGTAGTTCATACCCTAAATATAGCATAAACATACATACATGATATATTTAGTGATCAATTGCATCATAGTTCTACCTTTGACAATTTTCAATATGTCAAATATAAATTCATGATATAAACATATAACTATCAAGTAACTATTAATAAGGTAGACTTATCACAAGTCTTCCAAATGATAATCATAATATTATTCATGCATAAAAATGCACTCACCTTGACACTTTTTACTCTGTCAATATCCAACTAGCCTCACTAAGTTCAACTTTGGTCTCGTTCCTTTCCTCGATTGCTAATTCGATCTTGATTTTGTTCACAGTCTACATGTGAATTAAAAATACTATAAGTATACTCCAAATTATATGTTAGTATCTTACTAACACATAAACAATATAGGAATAATTTTCCTATGAACACCCTAATATTTTTCAAATATTAGTTTCATGACATAAGTCATTTCATCCTCAATACTTTGTATTTCTTCCAACATTTATTCGAAGAATGATTTATAACTCATTCTAACCTCAATTCCAGCATAATGCTTCTATAAAAATAAATTTTCACTTTAATCCTTAAATTATCCCAAATTGTTGAATTGGTCCCCAATCTTTTCAAAATTTTTGAATTGGTCCCTATGCTTTTACACACTTCCAAAATAGTCCAAATGACATTTTAAAGTTTTTAAAATCATAATTTCAAGATTTCCAAATTTATGGAAAATTTTCCGTAATTTCCCCTAATTATTACAAATTGTCAAAATTATCCTTGTAACTTTTCAAGTTTCCAAATTTGTCCAATTAACACTTAAGCATCATTTCCAAGCTTCACAATCATTCCCAAATCAAAATCAATCCAAAATCAACTTTTCTACTGGAACCCTAACTTTGAACAACTTAGGGTTTAGCTATTTCGATGTAGTTTCAATCACCACATAAGCTTTAATATAATTCTACAACATCATATTCATCAAAAACCCACCTTAGTTCAACCTAATTCAACATCCCCTTCATCCATCAATTCCTCAAAACTAAGGTTTTAAGTAAGGAAAACATGAACAAATGGTATCAAGAGATAGAGAATTTCGTGTAGATTAATTTCATGTTTCAAGCCTTCATCAAAATTCCAACTAAATAAGCTTGAAAATCAAGAAGAAGAATTTTTCTTCCTTACCTTGAGGTGTTCGAAACTTGGCTGAAATTGGGGGAGAAATCTTGAAAATTCTTTTCCTTCCAATTTAGCCACTTGTACTTAATATATAAAAACTGAATTTAAAATTCATTTTAAAGTTTACTGACCTTTTTACCCTTGTAATCCAAAGCTCCATATTAAGCTACATGTCTACCTACCAATCCAAGGGGCCAAAACAATTCAAGGAGTTAGTGATTACCAACTTTGCCCTTGCCATCTTCAAAAATTACCATCTTGCCATTTTTCATCCAATGGCTAAGATTAAACATGGAAAAGTAACCTTTGATCCAATGGTCCATATTAATTTCCATTAAAATAAGACATGGAAATGACCATTTTACCCTTGTCTTATTTTAATAAAATATCTCCTAAAATATCTCATAAAAGATTTCTCATTTATTCGATTAAATCCGATTATCCGGATTTTTCCCGAACTTTAAAGCTTTATAACTCTTAATACAAACTCCGTATAAAAATTTGTGTACCACAAAAATGCCACTCTTGGGGGTGAACTATCCATTTATGGGACTAACTTACATACTTTTGAAAATTACAACTTAGTCTCTGAACTTTTCAAAATTTACACCTTGGCACCAAAGTTTTCAAATTTTACATTTTGGTCACCAAACTTTTCAAGTTTTTCATTTTGGTCACTAACCTAAATTTTGAGGTATTACAATCCAAGCTGATATTCAAGAGTAAAATAAGGGAAACTTACTTCCGTGCTTAGGTAAGTGTCCCACGCTTGCCCTAAATTCGCGACAACCTTTAAAACCTTTGTAAAGCATTTAAAACCAGTTTCCACTCACCGATACGCTTCGCCTTCCTTGCCAACGCGATACAAGCTCCTAGCAAGCAACAAAACAATGTCAAGCTTCGTCGCCTTGATTATCCCCTATTTTAATCACATAAAACAAGAGGATAAATGCATCATTATGCATTCAAACTACTGCCTCAAAGCAAAACCCGCAACTCTCAGGTTGCCCACTTAGAAACCATCCGAAACAAACTGAAATCATCATCAAACGTTTCTGAAACTTAACCCAACTATAAAACAACGATTCAACCCATCAATTAACATCCAAAAACCCTTCCCCAAAAACCTTTTACTTCCAGCAAAGATTAAACTCGAATATCATCACAAAAACTCAAATCTAACAACATAAACAATTAAATATCCATGAGTTTCGGGATTCTGTTGATAAAAACAACTTATCAACATCATAATACATCCAAAATATGTATTAAATCAATCTTAATATGGGAAATCAGATCCACTTTGAATATTACCTTGTTTCATCAATTTTACCCAATTTACTCAATCAACATAGATAAAACATTAAAATCAGCTTACAATACATAAATCAAGGATCAAATACTTGGGAATTTCAGTACATAACCATACAATAGAGGAGATCATGGACCTTACCCCTATTGTGAGATTTCTCCCTCAATTGGTTTGATAAAAGCTAAGAAAACACAAGATTTAAATGAGATTTTGTAAAAACAATGTTAATTAATCAATTAAAAATCATAAATTCAAGTTAAAAAGACTTATCACCTCTGGATTTTGGATGAAAAATTGAGTGTTTGTCTAAGGAGAGAATGAACAGAAAATGTTGAGAGAAAAGTTACGTGAATTTTCTTTAAAAAGCTTAACTAACTTTTTAACTAAAATCCCTTTTTAACCAACTTTAAAACACATGTTAAAATATATTTAATTAAGGGAGAAATCATCAAAAAAAACTGGGTAAAATAGCTCCTTAAAGATTCTAAGAATTTGACCCTTTTCATTTTAGCCACCTTTAAAAGTAGTTTTCAAAAATTGTATTTTGGTCACCAACCAAAATGTCTGATTTTCAAATCTTATTTTCCAAAATTGATTTCACTGTAACACCCATAATGTATACTCGTAGTTGAATATACATTATAGATGTTACTTAAACATGCTACTGAAATTAAGCTTATTTTTTTATCCCTATACGATTCATCGTCTAGTTGATTATTTAAACTATCATTATAATTCAATTTAATGCATCATATACTATCAATAAGTAAATAGTTTACATTCCCACTAGAGATTGCCATAGTTTAAAATGTCTTACTGATGTTCTGCAGATTGTAGCTTGAACATCATGCTTGACTCCTCTTCAAGCTCCAACTTGACCTACTTGTGAAACAACATCACATGCTAAGTATGAACTTAGTGAGACAGTTAAACTTATTTTTTAAAAAAACTTTAAATAATGTAATACAATATTTCATATATAAAGGTTCATTTCGTTTTCTCTATAACATAGCAAGTATATCACAATGTACATATGTCATGTATCATAACTATCATATAAATCATGATATTATTGCATAATATATTCTATATCATGGACATGCTTTCATCATGTAATTGTAACACCTTGGTTTTGGGCTTAAAGGTTTTGAGGTTTATTAGACGGTCCAGTGGATCGAGTTAGAGATTCGAGTCGATTTGGGACCGTGTATTTTTTGGTTAGATAAAAATATGGGAAAATAGTTAAAAATCATCTTTTAATATATATTGATTTTTGGTGGAATCGATTTTGGAAAATGGAAATCAGAAATATGATATTTTGTGTTAGTGACTAAAATGCAATTTTTGAAAACTATTTTAAGTGACTAAAATCAAAAGGGTCAAATCCTTAGAATCCTTAAGGAGCTAATCTACCAAGTGTTTGCTGGTGGTTTCTCCCTTCAATTAAATCATTTTAATCATGTGTTTTAAAAGGTTATTAAAATGGATTAAATATCTAAAGTTAGTTATTAGCTTTTAAAAGAATTTCACTTAACTTTTTCCTAAACTTTTTCTCTCAACTTCTTTTCTTCCAAACACTCAGAGTTTTATCAAAATTCAGAGGTAAGAACTCATTTCACTCAGATTATTGATTTTAATTTGTTCCTTTAACTTTGTTTTACAAAATCTCATTGAAATCTTGTATTTTCTTAGCTTTTAACAAGCCAATTGGGGGAGAAATCACATAACATGGGTAAGGTCCATGATCTCCTCTGTAAAATGGTTCTTTGTTGATATTCACAAGTATTTGATCCTTGATTTATAAGTTGTAATGTGTTTAAATGTATTATCAATGTTTGATTGAGTTATTTTGGAAATTTGGATAAATCATGGTGATTTTCGAAGTGGATTTGATTTCTAGTAATTGAGATGGATTTAATATATGTTTTGGATGTATTTTGATGTTGATAAGTTGTTTTTATCAATAGAATCCCGAAACTCTTGAATCTCTAATTAGTTAGGTTGCTAGTTTTGAGTTATTATGGTGATATTCGAGTTTAATCTTTGTTAGAGGTAAAAGGATGTTATGAAAGGGTTTTTGGATGTTGTTAGATGTTGATTGAAGGGTTGAGTTTGGAAATGTTTGATGGTGTTTTCGATATGTTTCAGATGGTTTTTGAGTGGGCAACTTAGGAGTCGTTTGAGATTGTTATTAGGCAACAGTTTGAATGCATTTTAATGCTTTTATCCTCTGGTTGTATGTGTTTAAAATAGGGGATAATCATGGCGACAAAGCTTGACGTTGTTTGGTGTGTTGATTTTCATTTCAGCAATGTTGGGGTGTTGTGTTTCATAGGTCGAATAGTGGTGCTTGAGGACGAAGAGTTAAGGCGTACTATTTTGAATAAGGCACACACTATTCCTTTTGCTATGCATCCCGGAAGTACTAAGATGTATCGAGGGTTGAAGGAGGAGTACTATTGGGTTGGACTGAAGAGGGATATGGCTGATTTCGTTACACGATGTATGGTTTGTCAGCGGGTAAAGGCTGAGCACCAGTTCGCTTCCGGGTTGTTGCAACCATTGAGGATACCATAATGCAAATGGGAAAGAATCATCATGGATTTTGTGTCTAGGCTGCCTTTGACGCCGACCAAAAAGGATTCCATTTGGGTGATTGTGGATCGGTTTACAAAGTGTGCGCATTTTGTGCCAGTGCATACTACGTATACCTTGGACATGTTGGCTGAGTTGTACATCTCTGAGATAGTGCGTTTGCACGGGGTTCCCAAATCTATAGTTTTGGATAGGGATCCGCGATTCACCGCAAGGTTTTGGGTGAGTTTGCATCGTGCTTTGGGAACCCAGTTGAGTTTTAGTACCTCGTACCATCCTCAGTCGGATGGTCAATCGGAGAGCATGAACCAGGTTCTCGAGGATATGCTAAGGTGTTGTGTTATTGAGTATCATGGAACGTGGGAGAAGCAGTTGCCGTTGGTGGAGTTTGCTTACAATAACAGTTATCATGCTAGCATACAGATGGCACCTTATGAGGCGTTGTATGGCAGGAAATGTCGTACACCCGTGTGTTGGGCTGAAGCGGGGGAAAAGTTTGTGTCGATGCCCAATGTTTTGAAAGGCACAACCGAAAAGGTAAAGTTGATATGTGAGCGCTTAAAAGCGGCTGCAGATTGCCAGAAATCCTATAGCGAATTTGAAGCGTAGAGATATAGAGTACGCTGTGGGTGATAAAGTGTTTTTGAAAGTGTCGCCTTGGAAAAAGGTGTTGCGTTTTGGGCAGAAAGGGAAGCTCAGCCCAAGGTTCATCGAAACATATGAGGTTGTCGAGCGTGTGGGTCCAGTTGCGTACCGTTTGAGGTTACCTTCGGAGTTGGGAAAGATTCATGATACGTTCCACGTTTCGGTGTTGCAGAGTATAGGTCGGATCCATCGCATATCATGCCGGTGGAGGAGATCAAGTTGAGACCAGACCTATCTTACGATGAAGAACCAGTAGAGATTCTTGGTACCAGCAGTAAGGTGCTGCGTGGCAAAACAGTCGAGCTAGTTAAGGTGTTGTGGAAGCACCGTGGTGTTGAGAAGGCCACGTGAGAACGCAAGTCAGATATGGAGAAATAGTTTCCGCACATGTTTCCCCCAAGTAATTTTTGAGGACGAAATTTCTTAAGTGGGGGAGAGTTGTAACACCCCGATTTTAGGGCTTAGCGGTTTGGTGGTTATTAGACGGTTCGAAGGACCGGAGTAGAGATTCGAGTCAGTTTCAGGATCGTATATTTTTGGTGTTGGAAAAATTATGGAAAATGCTTAAAAATCATTATTAATTATATATTTAATAATGGTGGAATCAATATTGAAAAATGGGTTTCGGAAGATGGTCATTTTGGTTAGTGACCAAAATGACAGTTTTAAAAACTATGATTTTCTAGTGACTAAAATGAAAAGGGGTAAATACTTAAAATCTTTAAGGAGCTATTTTACCAAATGGTTTCTGATGATTTCTTCCTTTATTTCAACCTCAACCATGAGTAATAACATCAAGCTAAACACAAATAACCACCATAGAATCATTCTAGAGAATCTTAATGCAATGGATTTACAACTCCCAAAAACCATGGCGAACATATTGCCTTATTAATCAGAAACGTAAACCGAGTTTATACTCAAAAGAAGTTTATCTCTTGGATCCTTGCAAACCTTGCCTTTTCTACCCCAAACTTTAATGCTCTGCATCATTAGGTAAAAGAGAGCGTAAGCACACATGCTTAGTGAGGATGCTCATAAACAATGATGCACTAAAATCAATTGCAAACAACATACATACTTTCCCCAAAACATGCTTACAACCTAAGCATTTTCCATGATTCCAACTGAATCAAAACATAGAAACCTTTATATAACTTTATATACAATCCATGCTTAGATCCCAAGGTATTTTAAACAAACCATGCCTAAATCCGAAAGCATTATAAACAAACCATTCTTAAATCCCAAAGCATTATAACAAACTATGCTTAAATCCCAAAGCATTATAAACAAGCCATGCTTAAATCCCAAAGCATTATAACAAACTATGCTTAAATCCCAAAGCATTATAACAAACTATGCTTAAATCCCAAAGCATTATAACAAACTATGCTTAAATCCCAAAGCATTATAACAAACTATGCTTAAATCCCAAAGCATTATAACAAACTATGCTTAAATCCCAAAGCATTATAACAAACTATGCTTAAATCCCAAAGCATTATAACAAACTATGCTTAAATCCCAAAGCATTATAACAAACTATGCTTAAATCCCAAAGCATTATAACAAACTATGCTTAAATCCCAAAGCATTATAACAAACTATGCTTAAATCCCAAAGCATTATAACAAACTATGCTTAAATCCCAAAGCATTATAACAAACTATGCTTAAATCCCAAAGCATTATAACAAACTATGCTTAAATCCCAAAGCATTATAACAAACTATGCTTAAATCCCAAAGCATTATAACAAACTATGCTTAAATCCCAAAGCATTATAACAAACTATGCTTAAATCCCAAAGCATTATAACAAACTATGCTTAAATCCCAAAGCATTATAACAAACTATGCTTAAATCCCAAAGCATTATAACAAACTATGCTTAAATCCCAAAGCATTATAACAAACTATGCTTAAATCCCAAAGCATTATAACAAACTATGCTTAAATCCCAAAGCATTATAAACAAGCCATGCTTAAATCCCAAAGCATTATAACAAACTATGCTTAAATCCCAAAGCATTATAAACAAACCATTCTAAAATCCCAAAGCATTATAACAAACTATGCTTAAATCCCAAAGCATTATAACAAACTATGCTTAAATCCCAAAGCATTATAACAAACTATGCTTAAATCCCAAAGCATTATAAACAAACCATTCTAAAATCCCAAAGCATTATAAACAAACCATTCTAAAATCCCAAAGCATTATAACAAACTATGCTTAAATCCCAAAGCATTATAAACAAACCATTCTAAAATCCCAAAGCATTATAAACAAACCATTCTAAAATCCCAAAGCATTATAACAAACTATGCTTAAATCCCAAAGCATTATAAACAAGCCATGCTTAAATCCCAAAGCATTATAACAAACTATGCTTAAATCCCAAAGCATTATAAACAAACCATTCTAAAATCCCAAAGCATTATAAACAAACCATTCTAAAATCCCAAAGCATTATAAACAAGCCATGCTTAAATCCCAAAGCATTATAAACAAACCATTCTAAAATCCCAAAGCATTATAACAAACTATGCTTAAATCCCAAAGCATTATAAACAAGCCATGCTTAAATCCCAAAGCATTATAAACAAGCCATGCTTAAATCCCAAAGCATTATAACAAACTATGCTTAAATCCCAAAGCATTATAACAAACTATGCTTAAATCCCAAAGCATTATAAACAAGCCATGCTTAAATCCCAAAGCATTATAACAAACTATGCTTAAATCCCAAAGCATTATAACAAACTATGCTTAAATCCCAAAGCATTATAAACAAACCATTCTAAAATCCCAAAGCATTATAAACAAACCATTCTAAAATCCCAAAGCATTATAACAAACTATGCTTAAATCCCAAAGCATTATAAACAAACCATTCTAAAATCCCAAAGCATTATAAACAAACCATTCTAAAATCCCAAAGCATTATAACAAACTATGCTTAAATCCCAAAGCATTATAACAAACTATGCTTAAATCCCAAAGCATTATAACAAACTATGCTTAAATCCCAAAGCATTATAAACAAACCATTCTAAAATCCCAAAGCATTATAACAAACTATGCTTAAATCCCAAAGCATTATAAACAAACCATTCTAAAATCCCAAAGCATTATAAACAAACCATTCTAAAATCCCAAAGCATTATAAACAAACCATTCTAAAATCCCAAAGCATTATAACAAACTATGCTTAAATCCCAAAGCATTATAAACAAACCATTCTAAAATCCCAAAGCATTATAAACAAACCATTCTAAAATCCCAAAGCATTATAACAAACTATGCTTAAATCCCAAAGCATTATAACAAACTATGCTTAAATCCCAAAGCATTATAAACAAGCCATGCTTAAATCCCAAAGCATTATAAACAAGCCATGCTTAAATCCCAAAGCATTATAACAAACTATGCTTAAATCCCAAAGCATTATAAACAAGCCATGCTTAAATCCCAAAGCATTATAACAAACTATGCTTAAATCCCAAAGCATTATAAACAAACCATTCTAAAATCCCAAAGCATTATAAACAAACCATTCTAAAATCCCAAAGCATTATAAACAAGCCATGCTTAAATCCCAAAGCATTATAAACAAGCCATGCTTAAATCCCAAAGCATTATAACAAACTATGCTTAAATCCCAAAGCATTATAACAAACTATGCTTAAATCCCAAAGCATTATAACAAACTATGCTTAAATCCCAAAGCATTATAAACAAGCCATGCTTAAATCCCAAAGCATTATAAACAAACCATTCTAAAATCCCAAAGCATTATAAACAAGCCATGCTTAAATCCCAAAGCATTATAAACAAGCCATGCTTAAATCCCAAAGCATTATAAACAAGCCATGCTTAAATCCCAAAGCATTATAACAAACTATGCTTAAATCCCAAAGCATTATAAACAAGCCATGCTTAAATCCCAAAGCATTATAAACAAGCCATGCTTAAATCCCAAAGCATTATAACAAACTATGCTTAAATCCCAAAGCATTATAACAAACTATGCTTAAATCCCAAAGCATTATAAACAAACCATTCTAAAATCCCAAAGCATTATAAACAAACCATTCTAAAATCCCAAAGCATTATAAACAAGCCATGCTTAAATCCCAAAGCATTATAACAAACTATGCTTAAATCCCAAAGCATTATAAACAAGCCATGCTTAAATCCCAAAGCATTATAAACAAGCCATGCTTAAATCCCAAAGCATTATAACAAACTATGCTTAAATCCCAAAGCATTATAACAAACTATGCTTAAATCCCAAAGCATTATAACAAACTATGCTTAAATCCCAAAGCATTATAAACAAGCCATGCTTAAATCCCAAAGCATTATAAACAAGCCATGCTTAAATCCCAAAGCATTATAAACAAGCCATGCTTAAATCCCAAAGCATTATAAACAAGCCATGCTTAAATCCCAAAGCATTATAACAAACTATGCTTAAATCCCAAAGCATTATAACAAACTATGCTTAAATCCCAAAGCATTATAAACAAGCCATGCTTAAATCCCAAAGCATTATAAACAAGCCATGCTTAAATCCCAAAGCATTATAACAAACTATGCTTAAATCCCAAAGCATTATAACAAACTATGCTTAAATCCCAAAGCATTATAAACAAGCCATGCTTAAATCCCAAAGCATTATAAACAAGCCATGCTTAAATCCCAAAGCATTATAAACAAACCATTCTAAAATCCCAAAGCATTATAAACAAGCCATGCTTAAATCCCAAAGCATTATAAACAAACTATGCTTAAATCCCAAAGCATTATAACAAACTATGCTTAAATCCCAAAGCATTATAACAAACTATGCTTAAATCCCAAAGCATTATAAACAAGCCATGCTTAAATCCCAAAGCATTATAAACAAGCCATGCTTAAATCCCAAAGCATTATAAACAAGCCATGCTTAAATCCCAAAGCATTATAAACAAGCCATGCTTAAATCCCAAAGCATTATAACAAACTATGCTTAAATCCCAAAGCATTATAACAAACTATGCTTAAATCCCAAAGCATTATAACAAACTATGCTTAAATCCCAAAGCATTATAACAAACTATGCTTAAATCCCAAAGCATTATAACAAACTATGCTTAAATCCCAAAGCATTATAACAAACTATGCTTAAATCCCAAAGCATTATAAACAAGCCATGCTTAAATCCCAAAGCATTATAAACAAGCCATGCTTAAATCCCAAAGCATTATAACAAACTATGCTTAAATCCCAAAGCATTATAAACAAGCCATGCTTAAATCCCAAAGCATTATAACAAACTATGCTTAAATCCCAAAGCATTATAAACAAACCATTCTAAAATCCCAAAGCATTATAAACAAACCATTCTAAAATCCCAAAGCATTATAAACAAGCCATGCTTAAATCCCAAAGCATTATAACAAACTATGCTTAAATCCCAAAGCATTATAACAAACTATGCTTAAATCCCAAAGCATTATAAACAAACCATTCTAAAATCCCAAAGCATTATAACAAACTATGCTTAAATCCCAAAGCATTATAACAAACTATGCTTAAATCCCAAAGCATTATAAACAAACCATTCTAAAATCCCAAAGCATTATAACAAACTATGCTTAAATCCCAAAGCATTATAAACAAACCATTCTAAAATCCCAAAGCATTATAAACAAGCCATGCTTAAATCCCAAAGCATTATAACAAACTATGCTTAAATCCCAAAGCATTATAACAAACTATGCTTAAATCCCAAAGCATTATAACAAACTATGCTTAAATCCCAAAGCATTATAACAAACTATGCTTAAATCCCAAAGCATTATAACAAACTATGCTTAAATCCCAAAGCATTATAACAAACTATGCTTAAATCCCAAAGCATTATAACAAACTATGCTTAAATCCCAAAGCATTATAAACAAGCCATGCTTAAATCCCAAAGCATTATAACAAACTATGCTTAAATCCCAAAGCATTATAACAAACTATGCTTAAATCCCAAAGCATTATAAACAAGCCATGCTTAAATCCCAAAGCATTATAACAAACTATGCTTAAATCCCAAAGCATTATAAACAAGCCATGCTTAAATCCCAAAGCATTATAACAAACTATGCTTAAATCCCAAAGCATTATAAACAAGCCATGCTTAAATCCCAAAGCATTATAAACAAGCCATGCTTAAATCCCAAAGCATTATAAACAAGCCATGCTTAAATCCCAAAGCATTATAACAAACTATGCTTAAATCCCAAAGCATTATAACAAACTATGCTTAAATCCCAAAGCATTATAAACAAACCATTCTAAAATCCCAAAGCATTATAACAAACTATGCTTAAATCCCAAAGCATTATAACAAACTATGCTTAAATCCCAAAGCATTATAAACAAACCATTCTAAAATCCCAAAGCATTATAAACAAACCATTCTAAAATCCCAAAGCATTATAAACAAGCCATGCTTAAATCCCAAAGCATTATAAACAAGCCATGCTTAAATCCCAAAGCATTATAACAAACTATGCTTAAATCCCAAAGCATTATAAACAAGCCATGCTTAAATCCCAAAGCATTATAACAAACTATGCTTAAATCCCAAAGCATTATAAACAAACCATTCTAAAATCCCAAAGCATTATAAACAAGCCATGCTTAAATCCCAAAGCATTATAACAAACTATGCTTAAATCCCAAAGCATTATAACAAACTATGCTTAAATCCCAAAGCATTATAACAAACTATGCTTAAATCCCAAAGCATTATAAACAAGCCATGCTTAAATCCCAAAGCATTATAAACAAGCCATGCTTAAATCCCAAAGCATTATAAACAAGCCATGCTTAAATCCCAAAGCATTATAAACAAGCCATGCTTAAATCCCAAAGCATTATAACAAACTATGCTTAAATCCCAAAGCATTATAAACAAGCCATGCTTAAATCCCAAAGCATTATAAACAAGCCATGCTTAAATCCCAAAGCATTATAAACAAACCATTCTAAAATCCCAAAGCATTATAACAAGCCATGCTTAAATCCCAAAGCATTATAAACAAGCCATGCTTAAATCCCAAAGCATTATAACAAACTATGCTTAAATCCCAAAGCATTATAACAAACTATGCTTAAATCCCAAAGCATTATAAACAAGCCATGCTTAAATCCCAAAGCATTATAAACAAGCCATGCTTAAATCCCAAAGCATTATAAACAAACCATTCTAAAATCCCAAAGCAAGCATTATAAACAAACCATTCTAAAATCCCAAAGCATTATAACAAACTATGCTTAAATCCCAAAGCATTATAAACAAGCCATGCTTAAATCCCAAAGCATTATAACCAAGGTTCAACACATGAACTTTACACATATATTGGCATTTATAGTGACTTGGATAGACTACCTATATCCTATACACATATCGGATACACGAATCTCTCATACCATGCCTAGCTAAACCGCCATGATATCCCAAACCTTGCCTAGTTAGACCGCAAGATTTGTCACCCTCGCCTAGTTATACCGTGAGCTTAAAACCCTTGCCTAGCTACACCGCAAGTTTTCCATTCTTTCCTTGTTAAGCCGTAAGATTTGACAATCCTCGCCTATTTAAACTGTGAGATGTTGTTTTCCTCACCTAGTTATACCACGAGTTTTACTTCTTTGCCTAGTTAAACCGCAAGATGTTATTTCCTCGCCTGGTTAGACCTTGAGTTGTACTTCCTTGCCTAGTTAAACCACAAGATTACCATCAATTTGAGTTGCCTAGTTAAACTGCATGCCCCAAATGATGTCCCAACAGTCCGAGAGGCCTTGTTAAATCGCCATACCTCAAGGACCTATGGCCACGATCGATTTTGTAAAATTGATTCCACCAAAAATCAATATATATTAAAAGATGATTTTTAACTATTTTTCCATTTTTATCTTACCAAAAAATATACGGTCCCGAATCTGACTCGAATCTCTAACCCGGTCCACAAGACCATCTAATAAACCTCAAAAATGCTAAGCCCAAAACTGGGGTGTTATAGAACGCACCGATCGTTGTTGCACCCAACTGGGAGCAACCGTTTGAACTTATGTGTGACGCTAGTGATTTTGTCGTAAGCGAAGGTTTGGGACAACGTAAGGACAAGGTATTTCATGCAATCTACTATGCTAGTAAGACTCTAACTGAAGCTCAAATTAATTATACTACTACTGAAAAAGAGTTATTAGTAGCAATTTTTGCTTTTAATAAAATTTGTTCTTATCTTGTGGGTGCAAAAATTACAATTTTTTCTGATCATACTACTTTGAAATACCCTTTTGCAAAGAAGGATGTAAAACCATGACTGATCCACTAAATCTTATTATTGCAAGAGTTTGACATTGAAAATATAGACATCAAGGGGTCAGAAAATCAAGTTGCTAATCACCTTCCGAGAGCAGCAAAGACAGAAATAAGTTGCAAATTGTCAACGCATTCCCTAATGAAAATCTTTTCATTGTGAATGCAACATCGTGGTATGCTGATATAGTGAATTATTTGGTTTGTGGAAAGACTCGTGTGGGTATAATTGGGCACAAAAAGGCTAACTTTCTTAGAGATGCTATGAAATATTATTGGAATGAACCTTACTTATTTAAGGTTTGTAATGACAATATAATTCGATGCTGTGTCCCTGAGGAAGAGATGAAATCTATTCTACAACATTGCCATAATGGTCCTTATAGAGGGCACTTTGGTGGAATGAGAACGGATGCAAAAGTCTAACAATTCAAATTTTATTGGCCAAAATTTTTCAAAGATGCTTATGAGTTTGCTCAATGCTGCGATAGATGTCAACACACTGGATCCACATATAGGAGAAATGAGATGCCACAGCAGCCAATAATGGAAATCGAGTTATTTGATATCTGGGGATTGTATTTTATAGGTCCTTTTCCTAACCATATACTAGACACGAGTCAGAAATGTCACTACTTTTTAAAACAGTCTTTTAATAAAAAACTAGGGTAATTTAAAAAAATTTGGAAACTTCCTAGTGGTCACCCATCTTGAAATTTCCTTAGCTCAATCACGCCTAATATTAAGACAAATCATTTTATTAAAAATGATTATATTTAAAATTATTCGGATCTATCCTCATAAGGATATGTCAAATCAGGTCATATAATAATTAAATTGTAAACATACATACCGTCTATAAAAGATTTATAAAATATTTATTGACATAGTTAAGGCACTTTGATAAAATAGACCGGTTTATATAGTGCATACCACTATTAAACATATATATAAAAAAATATAGATGTCATGATTACCGAAATACCTGTCAATTATCTTTTGTACATAATGATGATGCAGAAGTTGTTATCTACTAATCCCAATCACATGCGTGTATAACATAAATACACGTTGAGTATATCTCAGTTTATACTCCAATATGCTCTATAACATTTATGGTATACTGCCATTTAAAACTATATCAAATAATTATTCATCTGAATATCATGCTATAAAACATTTGTAAGCATAAAAATATGCCATATATATAAAAATAATTTATCATGAAAAAATTATGTTATACTATATAAAACATTTATCTTTTAGGTTAACTTATCATAAGTCTCCCTATAAAACATGTATGCACTCACCTTAGCCTTGTAATGACGTTGCCTTTACTATTCAATATCACTCCCGATCTTTTTCTTTTCCTTTTCTACTAATACGACCTTGATTTATATCAGAATCTACATTAATATAACATATACCGTTTAAAGTATATGTTAGAACATATTCATTCCATATACAATAATGGAAAGTAAATAAAATAACCATCCATTATATAGAAAATTGATCCAATAAATCTTTCTATATTTGAATCACAACTTCTCATATTTTTCATTAAATCTCCAACTTTTCCCAAAATATCTATTTTAGTCCCTAAGGACTCTTTTAAACTTCCAACCAAAATTTTCAAGTCTAGTCCTTACATTTCTCATCATTTACACTTTAGGCCCCAAACTTTAAAAATTTGCACTTTGGTCCCTAAAGTAGCCGAATACTCAATTTAACCCAAAATGTTGATTTAAACCTCAAAATCAACATTTAAATCACTAGACTTAATTTTCCAACATAATATTCCTCAAATACAAGCTTAACAATCAAGTCCCTAAACTTTACAAAGTTTACATTTTGGTCCCTAATGCAAATTAATTAGGGATTTTCATTTTAGTCACCCTGTATAAAATCATTCTCATCATTTCCATCATCAAAATAATTTTTGCAATAATTTCCCCTAAATTCTTCAAAATTGTTGAATGGTCACTAATTCAATTTAACATCAGTATAGCATTCTAACATCAATTTCACATCTCCAACATCCTTAATAACTTAAATACATCCCAATTCCATACAAATTCAGATTTGGTCCTCTAACATTTAGGATTGCCGAATTGGTCCCTATCAAATTAACTTAGGGTCATGCTTCCAAACAACAAATAAAGCTTACTAAATCATTATTTCAACATCACAAACCCTAAATTAAATATGAATCCATAAACCCTAACCATCTTCATAATAATCAAAACATGTAGAACTTAAATCCCAACTCAATATCATGATTTTAACATCATACTAGCTTGATTTCAACTTGAATTCAAACATGGAATCATAAAATTCCAAAAGCCCCAAACTTTTTCCATAAACCCTAATTTCTTCTCATGCAAAATTCTCATCAATCAAGCATGTTTTCCATGAATTATTTACACTAAAAAATAGAGCTTGAAGATTAGAACAACTTTGTAGTTGATGAGATTACCTGAAAATCGAGTTTCGGGGCTTGAATCGAACTTGAAAAATTTTTCTCCATTTTTCTTTCCTTCTCTCCCTCACATTTCGAAATTTGAAGATGAAGAATGGTCTTCATCTTTTGTTTTTCATCCAATTTGGCCACTTTTCTTGCATAAATGAATTTTAAATTCATTTAGATAGTGAAATTACTAAAATGCCATTTTAATCCAATGGTTGAGATTGATCTTATCATTAATCAAGGGCCAAGATTAAATCTTCCATTTCCTCTTTCCAAAATTTCCCTTATAAATTTTTAAATATTTCAAAATTGCCATTGGGGCAAAATGACCAATTTGCCCTCCAACTAGTTTTTATTTACTAGTTTTCCATTCTTGTAAAAATTCAACTAAATCTAGTTGGAATCCAACCAAATACAATAAAATATTCATAAAATAATATTTTATGAACTTTTCCATGTGTTTTGGATCAGTCTCCAAAATTTTCATTCGATCCAATATACCGATAAATAATCCTTTACTCAGAAATAAACTGTAGGATTCATCTTGAATCAAACTAAAAATATTTCCAACACATTGAAATGACTTTCATAACCTTTCTATATCATATGGCAAAATTTCATAATTTTCCAATTCGATCCAGGTATCTGAATTCCACTTAAACTTTAACTATGATTTTCCCAATAATTGAAATATCAGATCGAACCAATAATTCCACATTCGATTCACATGCTTATATTATCTATCTATTTATGAGATAAAAACTCCTAACTTTTAAATAATTACAACTTTGGTCCTTTAACTTTTCATTTTTCGACTTGTACCATACAAGTTTTGAAAACTTATCATTTTAGTCACTAAACTTTAACCTTGAATTCCCATTCCAATTTTTCTTGGATTTTTACCAAATTTTGTAAGTACTCTATTTTAATCGCTCTCTATCACATAACACCTTAAAAACTCAGAATTTTCTTTTCTACAGTCCATAGTTGAGAAAATCCTAATTTTTGCATTTTTGTCATTTTAGTCACTAAGTAATCTTTTAAGCAATTATCTTAGCATTAAATGACCCTTAAATTTTGGGTTATTGCATAAAGACAGTATTGAAGTTCTTTCACAAACACATATTCACTTGCTTTGGAACACCAATAGCATTGATCAACAACCAGGGTAAACATTTCCACTGCAACCAAGTGGTTGTTGTGTTGAAACGCTATAGAGTAAATCATAGACTAGCCACAATATATCATCCTCAGTCCAATGGATATGTAGAGGTGTATAATCGTGCAATCAAAAGTGTTCTGGAAAAAGTGTCGAACACCACTAGAAAAGATTGGTCCTCTCATCTAGATGATGCATTGTGGGCTATAAATACTGCATACAAGACTCTGTTGTGAATGTCACCATATTAATTGGTGTTTGGAAAATCTTGTCATCTGCCAGTAAAGCTTGAGCACAAGTCCTTGTGGGCTCTTAAGCAAATCAACCTTGATTATGAGGCAGCAAGAAAGAAGTGCTTGCTAGATTTTATCGAATTGAAGGAAATTCAACGCAACACCTATAAAAATGCTTTTATTTACAAGGACAAGAGCAAACGCTGACATGATAAGATTATTTTGCATTGACAATTTAAAGCTGGACAGTTGGTTTTGCTATTTAACTCTAGATTGAAACTACATCAAGGGAAATTGAGGTCACGTTGGTCTAGACCTTTTGAAGTTTTGGAAGAATTTCCACACGGTGCTATCATAATCCAAGTTACAAAACCTGTAACACCCTTAACCCGGCTTAGTAGTAAACCGAACTAGGAAGTGTTACGGAACAAAAATTCAAACAAACATACCATATTGAAGCAAACATGTGACGATTAAGCACATCTCACATAAACACGTAAACAAACAGAATTCAGGGTAATTTAAAAAATTTTATAAGTTGGATAAGTTTTCAACTTTAATTCACATACAGACAAGGTATACATATATTAAGCAAGATACTTCAATCACTAGGCCAAAGCTTGTACTTATAATTTAAGTGTTTCCGGCCATAACATTTATTACTACAAAGCATACAATCATGGTGAACATTCAAACATCATTCCTATAACATGACTACATGACTTATTCAATGAGAAATCATTCAAGACATTAAAGATTATCTACATGGAGAGTTAGCTACCTTTATTTATAAATCTTATGATAAATTGACGCTCACTTCAATCTAACTGATACATATAAACTTTGCATAGCATAATCAAACGAAGTTTAATTGATGCTTAATTGTTACTCGATCTAATCGTTAAGCTAGCCCCTTTTTACTATATTACTCTTACTTAAGGTTTAACTTGATAATTTACATGCTTAGATTTGTAACACACAAAACATCAAGATGATTAATCAACTTAAGGGTCTTATAGACAAATAACCAATATATCAATACCTGACAATCACTAGATTATAGCATCGTAATTACTTGTATATAATTTTTAACTTATTCAAATTATAGGGTGTTCTTTTAATAATTTAGGATTCAAACCCATTTAGGCATCATAATTCAAGTGATTTCTAAGGTGGGTAAACATTCAAGCATATCGCTAGCATAACTAAGCTATCAAGCAACTACTAAAACATGCTAACGATTAAATCATATGAAGCTAGCAAACCACCAAGAAAAATTATAGAGGCCCATTACAAACTTAATTGCTTATTAGGCTTATATATTTGATAAACCACAAAGAAATCTAACTACTCAATGCATGATTGACCATTATGTGCCACCAACTAGGAGTATACTTAGAAATTACAAACAAACATCTGGATCCTTGTGATCTCGTCCAAGCTCTCAAGGAAAAGGAAGACAGAATTACCCTGAAATGTTAGAAAGAAAAGGGTAAGCAGATGCTTAGTAAGGTAGCATAAGGAACTTAAAAGTATGAAACTATAGTTCATTTCAGTCCATCAAATTTATTAATCAAACATAATTCTAAGCTTGGACAAGGGATTTAGCCATTTCAAAACATGTCATTAGAACCAATGTTCACTTACTTACAAGGATATTCCCATAGGTTAATTACTTATATACCTAATTCTCAGACAAAACTCATACTTATATATAAGTGTTCGAGCCAAACATATTTATATATTTATACACGGAGTGTACTAACAATGCACCTTCATATACTTACATGGGTATTCAAACGAGACATAGGCATATATACTTGAATACTCAAACCAAACCTATACATACATACTCAGGTTATTCGAATATGATACATTCATATGCCCACATGGATATTCAAACATGACATATACATTTTAAGCATTCAAAGCAACATAGATATGAAGTCATTCCAACAAGGCATACTTAATCAGCAAAGACATATTCATTAATTAACTTATAGGCTTTCTGGTTTCTTTTAATCCTAGCCTCATGATTCAAGACCCTAATTCACTTGTACATCTTTGTTTAAAACACCCATAGCATCATTAATTTATGCGTACTAGATTAAATATACAAAATAGTTCAAAATGCACTTATTCATATATTTATATATATATTTATCCAAAGGAGTTCTTAGATCATACATGTTCAATTCAAGTCAAAACAGTCTCTTAGACATGTATGCACATTTATACATAGCAAAATAGTCCATATATGTTCAATTCAAGTCACACATTCTTCTAGACATGTATACACATTTTATACATAGCAAAACTATCCATATATTTTCAATTCAAGTCACATAATCTTTTAGACATGTATATACATTTTACACATGGAAAAACAGTCCATATATGTTCAATTCAAGTCGCGTAATCTTTTAGACATGTATACACATTTTACACATAGCAAAACAGTCCATATATGTTCAATTCAAGTCACGTAATCTTTTAGACATGTATACACATTTTACACATAGCAAAACAGTCCATATATGTTCAATTCAAGTCGCATAATCTTTTAGACATGTATACACATTTTACACATAGCAAAACAGTCCATATATGTTCAATTCAAGTCGCATAATCTTTTAGACATGTATACACATTTTACACATAGCAAAACAGTCCATATATGTTCAATTCAAGTCGCATAATCTTTTAGACATGTATACATTTTTTATAGCAAAACAGTCCATATATACAATTCAAGTCGCATAATCTTTTAGACATGTATACACATTTTACACATAGCAAAACAGTCCATATATGTTCAATTCAAGTCGCATAATCTTTTAGACATGTATACACATTTTACACATAGCAAAACAGTCCATATATGTTCAATTCAAGTCGCATAATCTTTTAGACATGTATACACATTTTACACATAGCAAAACAGTCCATATATGTTCAATTCAAGTCGCATAATCTTTTAGACATGTATACACATTTTACACATAGCAAAACAGTCCATATATGTTCAATTCAAGTCGCATAATCTTTTAGACATGTATACACATTTTATACATAGCAAAACAAGCCATATATGTTCAATTCAAGTCACATAATCTTCTAGACATGTATACACATTTTACACATAGAAAAACAGTCCATAAATGTCCAATTCAACTCACATAATCTTCTAGATAGGTATACACATTTTAGACATAGAAAAATAGTCCATATATGTTCAATTCAACTCACATAATCTTCTAGACATGTATACACATTTTATATATAGCAAAACAGTCCATATATGTTCAATTCAAGTCACACAATCTTCTAGACATGTATGCACATTTTACACATAGCAAAACAATCCATATATGTTCAATTCAAGTCACACAATCTTCTAGACATAATCTTCTAGACATGTATGCACATTTTACACATTGCAAAACAGTCCATATATGTTCAATGCAAGTTGCATAATCTTTTAGACATGTATACACATTTTATACATAGCAAAGCAGTCCATATATGTTCAATTCAAGTCACATAATCTTTTAGACATGTATACACATTTTACACATAGAAAATGGTCCATATATGTTTAATTCATGTCCCACAATCTTCTAGACATGTATACACATTTTATACATAGCAAAACAATCCATATATGTTCAATTCAAGTCACACAATCTTCTAGACATGTATACACATTTTGTACATAGCAAAATAGTCCATATATGTTCAATTCAAGTCACACAATCATGCAAAACAGGGCAAGCTTATCAAACAACAAATTTGAACAACTCATAAGATTGTATCATCTAACTTGGGTAGTCAATCTAGATTAATAGTGCATTATTCAAAGATGGGTTCTCAATTTTAATGGAATTAAAAGTGAAGGAGAGAACAAATCACCTTCTTCCTTAAGCAAAATAACCATGACTTTTATGGCTTAAACAAAATTAGAGCTTCTTCAAGCTTTCATGGTTATCTTCAACTTTCTCTCTCTTAATCTCATACTCAGTTTTGGGGGAGAATAAGAACAATGTTTTCATTTCTTTCTTCAAAACCGAGCCACATTATCCCATATGCTTCCCAATGTTTTGACATGTGTTTAGATCCCACATACATATCCAATTTAGCATGCAAACTTTTTATTTTCTTTATCTTCCAATTTAGTCCCTTTAATTTAGTCATGCACTTTTCTTGCTTTAAAATTTGAGTCACTTTCCACTTAATTAATCTAATAATTGACATCAAAATATATCTCTTTTTGCATTATAAATAAAAAAATCTCTTTATTTTGTCTATTCTCTAACAAACCAAGCTATGTATGCAAAGTTCTAGGGGCAAGTCAGGCAATTCTATTGCATCGATTTATCCCCAATAATCACAGCCCTTCATCACATGAATGGGAGAGATGATGAACGGGCATATTTTTGCGCCAAGATCAAACCGTTGAATCTCATCGCATCAGACGGTAACCGTCATGCCTTTTCATTTTCCCTATTCTTTTTCTCTTTATTAAGGAGCTTGGTTCTTCAGTTATTTCTCACTTATTTTCCTACTTTCTTTGTATATTCCAAGCTTTAAAGTTCACATATTTTCTCTACAAGTTCTTTCCTTTTCATCTTCTTTCTTATAATCATCCATGGCAAAGACAAGAGTAGCCCGAAAGACAGCAAAGGAGACCCTTGTTTAGGACATTCAAAGCTTCGAGTCAAACCCTCAACCTAAAGAACCCATTTCTTCAGAAGAAATTCTTGTGTATGAAGTTTTCCAAACTGGGTTAGCTGGTGAATGCTTCACTGAACATATCCAAAAGAGAAGCATCCATCCATAGCAAGGAATCGAACTCTCTGCTGAAAAAGAACCTAGAAAATCCATCCACAACACCATCGCTCTCCACAATTAGGGCAGATTCTACATTCATCCTGGTAGCTACAGTGGTGCCATTGTAAGAGAATTCTATGCAAATCTGTATGAACCCTCCTCAAAACTTGTTTTTGTTAGATAATACTTTATTCCTTGAGGTGCCTCTTTTATTAACAAAGTATATAACATTGCTGTGAGTGTGGTTGAACATTCTCTTTTTGTGGCTGAAATGACTAGTGAGAAACTCACTCTTTTAGTTTAAGATTTATGTATAGCAGGTGCAGTATGGTCGAGGACCAATGCTGGGAACTTCACCGTGCTTAGGAAGTTCTTAACCTTACCTACCAAAGTGTGGATTCAATTCATCAATTCTAGGTTTCTTCCATCTACCCACAGCACAACTTTGTCACTCGATAGAATGTGCCTGATACATTATATCATCAAAGAAAGGAAAATCGATGTGGGGGCATTAATCCACAAGGAGATAAGGGGATGGCATATTGGCTTTTCTTTCTCTGATAATGCATCTTTGTGAATCAAAGGGGCTAAAACCCCATAAAAAATGAGGAGAGAGCTGCCAACAGGGGCCCTATTAACAAGGTTGTTGCAGACAAGATGATTCGTGCATCTAAAGTTCTTACACCATGCTTGGGTACTGCATCGAGGGAGGATAAGGGTAAAACTAAAGTGGATATTGCACTAGAAAATGTCCCATCAAGTGATGAAGTCTGGCCAAAAGTTTTGAAGATAGAGGACAAACTTGATGCAGTGATGAGTAAACTGGGAGTTATTGCAGCCACTGTGCAAACCATGAATCTGGCACAGAGTTTATTCTATGCCTATGTGAAGAAGTGGCACAAGTCTGCATTTGTTGCCCTGAGTCAATTCAATCCAAGTGATCCACCAAAATTTCATATTTTTCCTCATATCATTCAAGATTATGACTTCTCCTCCGATGCTGCTACTAAAATGTCCCAGCAAAGTCAGTGAATTCCCCTAAAAATATCAGTAAAGTTGATGACCCACCACACGAGAAGGCATCGAGTAAGGTCATCAAGGATTGTTTGTTCGACTTTAACGTCCCTGCGAATGTTGATGTACCACCCTCAACTGTCAAAGATGATGAAGTCCTTTTTGAGGACATTACTGCAAATGATATTGATTTTGAAGCTGAGATGATTACTGTAGAGAAATTTTTTTAGAAATATTGATGAAGATGATATTGATTTTGAAGCTAGCTACCGTGAGACTAGCGAAAGTTGTGCCCACAGAAGATGAACAAGATGAAAACCCTCTTGTAATGGTGCTATATAAGCACGACCATAGTTTATCATCTTTGAGAATGTCGCCGATGATGCCAAAGTGGAAGAGAAACCTGAATGAGAAGAGAAAATGCTCCAAGTCTAAAGAGGAGAGTAAGAAAAAGAGCAACGAAAGAAGATGAGCAAGAAAAAGAAAAGACGCTCCACTTCCTCTTCCTATGAGCCAAAAAGCTGAGTTAGTTTTGTTTTTAGTTTTTGTATTCATGCATTTCATGTAGTGTAATTTTATTTTGTATCTCTATTTTGTCACTGCATTTGCATTGTCATTGTAATAGCATATAGTCGTAATTGCATTGCATTCACCATTGTGACTGCCTTATGTTATTGCATTTTGTCATTACATTTTTTCATTGTATTCCTTCTATTTTCTTTTGCATTGGAGACAATGCAACCTTTAATCTTGGGGGTATGCGCCTTGGAGTTGAAATGCACCCCCATTTCAAAATTTTCTAGAAATTTTTTTCTATACAAATGGAAGGTTCCTTCGTTTTGAAAATTCTTTTGCTTGCATTCGATGTATCAATCTTGAATTGTTATAATCTTTGATAAGCATGTTCGATATTCACGATGGATAATCACATCCCTTAGCTTTTCATTGATATATCAGTTGGTTTGATCAGAGAATATCTTGTATCATTCCTTTTATTTTTGGATGACCTTCTCCTGTTGCATCATGTGTGTTACATATCTATATTTGTATATCTTATTAAGCATAAATAAAGGTATTCTAGTGTGAGTGCATTGAAATAAATAAACCTTTAAAGGGGAATACTCCTACGCATGCATTAGAAAAATGAATCTGGCCAAAGGTTGTCGCTGCATGAGTGTTTGTCGTTATAATGAAGTACTTAATGGGGGTTTGTCGCACAACATCTTACTTCTTAGGGTTTAGGGTGCATTCGTTGTTTGTAACCCCCTTAGCCTGGCCTAGCCGAAACTAGACTAAAGGAGCCACATTAGGTTTATTGAAGCAAACCCGAGCTAAAACCCTAAATCGAGCCCTTTTTCTTTTATCTTGTGTAGATGCATTACATTAATGTCCTATGTGAACATGCTTCAGAGGTAGCGTTACATTTAGATTAGGATACAAAACAGGGTCCAATTTATCAATGAGTCATATGAAGGACCAAAAATGTAAATATCACAATTTGCAAGGCTATTATCGCAATTAAGATTACCATACTTTGACTATTCCAATTTCATGCTCGCGGGTTAATTTCCATTCCAAAATAATCAATCAAACTCAATTAATTGCATTCATAAAGATCAAGGACTAATTTGCAAGAGATTTAAACTTTAGCACAAAATATCACAGATTCAACAGTGTGTACCGATACAAGAAGGCCCCGTACCATTACAGACCAACTAAATAATGGCTTCCCGTACCGGTATACGTACATCTGTATCGATATGGTTTGTTGACCAACCCGTACCGATACGGACTTGACCCCGTACCGATCCCCTCTTCACAATTTCAAAAACTCATATTCCAATAGGTAGAGACTGTACCGATATGAAACTCTACGTATCGATACAACAAGCATAAATTCGAGGGTTCGTTTCGAAACGCTATCTTGTGTACCGACACCAAGACTATTTTCTCCTAAGGCTTACCGATATGATGTCTAGGCGTACAGGGTACGCTAGGCTTAATTTCAACGTTTTGAGCCTCAATAGGACCCCACGTACCAAACCTTTGGGTAACCATACCGGTACGCAGAGGCCTGTAGTGACCTCTAGGTCCAACATATGACATTTTGCCTCATTCCAAACTACATTAACTCTTAGCTAAACATCATATAACATCAACAACATACTTGAACTTCAACATATCAACCATATAAGCCAACCTAGCTTATTTAGCATACTCAAACACCAAATCTAGATGCATGCTTCCTAAACCACTTTCAAATCATTAAACCAATCACAACTCAACCACTTAAAATTTATTACAAGTCCAAAACAGCAATCAAAACTTGCAACAAAAGGGAGTTCATCAAAAACTCTCCCAAAACCCCAAACAACAACCACCATTAGTGCAAGTTAAACTATTTCACATCTCTTTTGAAAAACACTTTTCAAAACTCTTTAAAAACATCATTGCAACATCATGCCTTATCAAAACCATGAACTTAACATTTCCAAAATAGCATATTAAACCATATGCAACATGTATCATAGATACTACATCAAAGTCCCATTTGCTACCCTCAATTTAAGCTTTCCCATGCATACTACCAATGCAGGATTAAAGAGTAAAACATGTCTAAACCATATTAAACAACATAATCCATCTCATGATACATAACAATTATATTGGCTTACAAGTGATCATTTACTAAGTTCCCTTTTACCAAAACAAAACATCGTATACACGGATTCAACAAGTGTTCCCTCAACACTTAACAAACAATCTACCGGTAACACAAGGCTCACACACGGGAGTATTCGGTACACATAAACCCCTCCACTGTTGCCACACCCGTGGTGGAATATTCAGTACACATAAACCCCTCAACACCACTCATCGGTACGATGTTTAATCCACTAATGGGAGTCTTCGGTACACATAAACCCATCAACCGTTAGAGTACTTAGATAGAGTGTTCGGTACACCGTATAAACCCATCGACATCCAAGGTGCCTTTTTATAGTGCACTATCAGTCCTATGGCCCGCCAACTATATCCTATTTCATTTACAAACCTTCTCATTGTAGCACTTGTCAATATAATTAATTTTAACATCAACGACATGTGTTTTCATATGCATCATCAAAATCTTTTAACCAATGCAATAAACCTTGCATTAACCAATGCTCAAAAACATTTACAAAACATGCATTACTTCCAAATGCAACAACATTATTTTGTAACCAATTTCCAGCATTAAACAATGCTCAAAACATGCATATACAATGAGTAATTAAACCATGTAAAACAAGTGCATCAAACTATTAGCCAAATTGAGTTCGAGAGAGAATTCATCCTTTACTTACTTTCGAGCTTAGACCAACATTTCAAGCTTGATCTAAACTCCCAAACATAACTTTTGAAAGTTGAAAACAGGTTTCAACTCACCGACCCGCAAAGCCTCGCTTGTCGATGTGACAATCGTGCCTGCAAAGTTTTGAAACCAACGTTCAAGCTCGAGGACCAGCTTCACATGCTTTATACACACAAGACAAGGGTACATTGCATCAAAATGCAATCAACATAACAACAACACTAAACCTCAACATCCTTTATCCAATTTCCCTCCACAACACCCAAAACTAAGAACAAACCCCTTCCAAACTTAACCCAGCCACAACCTAACGATTTAACACATCAATCAACATCTAAAAACACATCTCTAACATCCTTATATCTCCAACATTCAATAAACCAACACAACTCGTCAAAAACACATATCTAGCATGAAATATCCCATTATTGGAATAGTGACCAAAACGCAAAGAATCAAAAGTTAGTGGTTTTAGTTCAGTGACTAAAACGTAAAGTTTTAAAGTTTGGTGACAAAAGTGAAAAGCTGAGAAAAGTTCAAGGACCAACATGGTAATTTTCCCAATAATTATTGTATTCCATAAATAGATAGATCATCTAAAGGTGTGGATAGAATATAAAAACTATGGTTTGATCTGATGTTTCTATTATTGGGAAATTACGGTTAAAGTTTAAGTGTAATTCAAGTAATCGTATGAGCTCAGAATTTTATGAAAATTTGAAGGAAGTCTTAAAAAGACCCGAGGAGCATAGCATTGAAGTTCTGAATCATTTTTAAATCAGTTTAGATTCAATTCTATTCAATATTTTGTATAGGTGATGGAATGGCATTTTGGAGAATATAGAGATTGATTAATGGAAAAATGGTCATTTTATCCATACTTTTTAATTATAATTGATTTGATGATAAGGTTGAGTATAGATGTGGATTTATAATTGGTTATAACCCAAGGGTGAAATGGTCATTTTAATATAAGGAAATATTTTTATTTTAAATTAAAGATTTAATTGCCATTTGGCATTAATCAAAGAAAGAAGAAAATTTTGGAAACTTTGTTCATCTTTGCTCTCAAAGTGCCAAACCTAAAGGGGTTTAGGTAAGAAATCTTTCAATTCAATTTTTAGCTTGATTTGGTTGATTTTTGGCTAGAGTTATGAAACAAGAAATTTATCTCCTTTGAATTCTCTATCTTTTGACATAAGTTTTGCTTAGTTTCCATGGTTCTAAGTTGAGTTTGATATTAGGGTGGTTGAAGAACATGTTAAGATTTTATGTTTTAAAGCTTAATCAAGTTGGAAATGGTGTTGTAGTGTTGTTTAGATGCTTGAAATGATGAAAACTTCTTGGTAAACTTTAGGGACCATTTCGGCTATAAGAGGAAAATTATGGGAAATTTTGCAAAAAATTATTTGATGATGGAAATGATTAGAATGATGTTTTCTAAGTTGAATTATGTGGTTGGATTGAAGAGAACATCATTTTAGGACTATTTTGTGAATTTTGTAAATTGGGTGAAATAAGTGAGAAATTTGGAATTATTCAATTAGCATGGTTATATTGGTTGCTATGATACAAGGATTATTTTAGTATTAAATTTTTTGGATTATTAGATGAAATGTGAAAGTTTCCAAGTTTCAGATTATAAACCCTAAGAGAGAGAATTTTGGTTTTAAAGAGAGATTATCAAACTATTGGTTGTAATGGGTAATTTGAGATGAGATTAAAGTATTGGAAGCATTGTCATTACAAAGAAGTATTTGGATGAAAATATTAATTTTTCCATATTGGTATGTACATGTATTAGTAAAGGTTGGACATGTACTTAAGGTTGCTTGTGTCATGTATTTAATGTACAAATAGATAACAATCGAGTTCGAGTACAAACGAGTGAAGAAAGAAGATAGAAATTGCAATCGAGCTTAGTGAGGCTAGTATAAATTATAACTTTGAAAGTGTCAAGGTGAGTGCAATGCATGCATAGCATGATTTTTATGTCATTCATTAAATAATTGACATGTTAAAAATATGTCCAGAATTGAGAATACATGCATGGATCACTACTTATTCATGAAATGTTATTTTACGTATAAATTGCTTAATATGCATATATGTTTCCATGTAGGAGATTATGATTGATATAAAGCCCAAAGTATGAGATAGGAAATTAAAAGTATAGTTGGATATCCGTAGAGTCATAAACAGCTATATAAACATTTTAGCACTCCTGGTATAGTGCAATTTATTATAAGCACTTCAGGTAAAGCGAAAAATAATTAATAATTGTATACTCCGGTAAGTATACAAAAACACTTAGGTGTTAAGCACTTCCAGTAAAGTGCACATAATATACTATACTCAAGTAAGTATAAGGGGGATGACTTGTGTACCAAAAATTTCCTTAATTCAATACTTGGGCTAAATGAAATGAAAAATAGGTTAAAAAGGCTTGAAAGCTCGATGATGAATATGGCAACGGTATTGGTAAGAATCAAGGTTATTACCATGTAATATGTTACTATAAATATATCATGTCATATATGTTAGAATGCATAAAATGGGAGGTGATCGTATGCATTGTTACTATAATATATTGATACTTATGTTAAATTGCATTTGAATTAAATGTTGTTGCCTCACTAAGTATATGCTTAGCGTATGATGACTTTCATGCGTAGCTTTTAAAGGAGCTTTGAGTGAAGAGTAGCCGAGCATCACTTTCATATTTTGGGAGGTATATCTCCACACTCATAGTAATGTAATGACATCTATCCTTTCTTTTGGAAATGTACTAGATGGCATGTATAATTAGTGGGGTTGTAATAACTTATCACTAAATATGGTGGGTTAATAGTTGTTGAATATGGATGATGAACCTAGTAAGTCCTATATGGTTATAAATGATAATGGACTGAGTTTTTAGTAAATATGGATTCTAAGATAGAAAGTTTAAAAATCTGCCCAGAAATGTATGCAAAAGCAATATGTTCAAAAAATCAGCATAAATTCCACA
Organism: Hibiscus mutabilis; assembly: GCA_019671005.1. Taxonomy (NCBI): domain Eukaryota; kingdom Viridiplantae; phylum Streptophyta; class Magnoliopsida; order Malvales; family Malvaceae; genus Hibiscus; species Hibiscus mutabilis. Next base: position 21,286,622 of record CM033740.1, on the reverse strand, counting down.
ATTAGAGATAAACATTTAATATTATATGCATGAACTAAAACTTTTGTCTAGTTTCTCACAAAATTAACGGTGAATGATTTCGAATTGTATGTAAAAAGATATGAATTTTTATTAGAAGGGAGGTCAGAAAATAGGGCAGCAGAATTTCAGTATTTTGGGGTTGTGACGTGAATTTAGGAATTTATTTGAATTTTTGTATAATGAATATAGGCTAATAATTTATATGGTTAGAAAGCCTAATGAATCTAGTTTAATTAGAAAATTTAGGAATGAATTTTTGATGTCTATAAAAATTTCTATAAAATTTTAAGTAAGGTAGCTCATGTTGTCAGTTTATAAAGGAAAAGAAATAATAGGGTTTAAAATTTGTTAATAAAATCACGGGCTCGTATTTGGTGATAAATATGGGAAAGGGATGTTACATAGCAACCTAGAAAATTAAAGATTCACATAATTTCAAGATTCCAATGTTAAAACCCATCTATTAACATTATTCAACATCAAAATTATCATTAAAATCAATCAAGAACCCAGCAAAACAGAACTTATACGAAAATCCTTTAATTAAAGCACAATTTAATCAATTTTCCACAATTAAAACTTCAATTCAAGTTAGAAAACATGTGCAAAGGATCAATAACTTTGGAATTTCAATAAAGAACCTTGTATTGGAGGAGAAAAACGAACCCCACCTCTAATGGCAGCTTTTCCCTTAATTAGGTGATTTCCAAAGCCAAAATAATAAGAAATCAAGTTTATTTTGTTAGAAAACCATTATAAACTCAATTGAAATCAAAAGATTAACTAAAAGTGGATTTTACCTGAAGATTTTGAATAGAAAAATGGTGTTTGGCTAGAGAGAATTGGAGAGAAAATCTTTTTGTGAAAAGTTAGTTACGTAAAGTTTGTTTTAAAGATTTTAATTATCCAATTATTTCCCCAAGCCTTTTATTTTATTTTAAAATCATTTAAAATAGTCAATTAAGGGGAAAGCCTGATATTAGACTCTTGGGTAAATAGCTCCTTAAAGATTCAAAGTTTTTACCCTTTTACAAAACAGTCACTAAAACAATTTTGAAACTTTATATTTTGGTCACTAACCAAAATGTCCACTTTCGAGACCCCTTTTTGTAAAATTGATTCCACCAAAATCATTTCCATAATAAATAAATGATTTTAGATGATTTTTCCATATTTTTAACCCTTCCAAAAATATTCAATGCAATTTAAATCATGAAACTGACTCGAATCCTCTAATCCGATCCAACAGACCGTCTAAACCACTGGAAAAACTCCTAGGCCCAAAAACGGGGCGTTGCAACTCTCCCCCTTAAGAAATTTCTTCCTCAAAATTTACCTGATGAAAATAGATGCGGAAATTGAGCAACCATGTTCGACTTACTCTCACACGTGGCCTCCTCAACACCGCGATGTCGCCACAACACCTTAACAAGCCACGCATATCTTTACTACTGGAGTCAAGGATCTCCACTGGTTCCTCCTCATAAGACAAATCTGGTCGCAACTCAACATCCTCAACCGGCATAACATGCGACGGATCTGAACGGTACCTTAGCAACATGGACACATGAAACACATCTTGAATCTTTTCCAACTCATGAGGCAAATTCAACCAATAAGCTATAGAACCAATGTTTTCCAGCACCTCATATAGTCTAATAAACCTCGATCTCAACTTCTCTTTACGCCCAAAGCACATCACCTTCTTCCAAGGTGAAACTTTCAAGAAAACTCTTTCGCCAACAGCGTACTCAATCTCCTTATGCTTCAAATACACATAGGATTTATGTCTATCCAAGACCTCTTTTATCCGATCACAAGTAAGCTTTACTTTCTTATATGTGTCTTTCAACACATCAGGCATGGAAACATACTTTTCCCCAGCCTCAGCCCAACACAGGGGTGTATGACACCTCCTACCATACAAGGCTTCATACAATGCCATCTTTATACTTGCTTGATAGCTATTATTGTACGCAAACTCAACCAAAGGCAACTGCCTTTCCCAAGTTCCTCGGAACTCAATGATACAACATCTCAACATATCCTTCAAAATCTGAATCACACATTCAGACTGTCCACCCGTCTGAAGATGATACGATGTACTAAGATTCAAGTGAGTACCCAAATCTCGATGCAAACATCCCCAAAATCTCGTTGTGAACTGAGGATCTCTATCTGAAACAATCGACTTGGACACTCTGTGCAACCTCACAATTTCATCAACATACAAATCCGCCAACCAATCCAAATAATACGTCGTATGCACTGATAGAAAATGTGCACACTTCATAAATCGATCAACAATCACCCAAACGAAATCCTTTTTAGTCGGTGTCAAAGGCAACCCCGACACAAAATCCATGGTGATTCTCTCCCATTTCCACTATGAAATTTTCAACGGTTACAATAGTTAGGAAGAAAACTAATGTTTGGCTTTCACACGCTGATATACCATACACTTGGCAACAAAATCAGCCATATCCTTTTTTCAAGCCCACCCAATAGTAGTCTTCTTTCAAACCCTGATACATCTTAGTACTACCAGGATGTATAGCAAAAGGACTAGCATGTTCTTCACTCAAAACCATCCGTCTCAACTCTATGTCATTAGGCACAACTATTCCCTCCTTAAAACACAACACCCTATCATTATTAAAGTGAAAATTCATAGGATTTCCATCCATGATATCTTTGACATGCGGCACCAACATCTCGTCATATGGTTGTTTTTCCTTAATCAACTACGACAGTGATAGTTTCATTTGCAACTCTGCCAACAATCCTTCATCATGAGTCACACTCAACCTCGCAAACATGGCTCTCAACTCCACAATGGCTTTTCTACTCAAAGCATCAGCCACAACAATAGCTTTTCCTGGATGGTACTCAATGGTCAAATCATAATCCTTGAACAACTCCAACCATCTATGCTGCCTGAGATTCAACTCCTTTTGCATCAGCAAATACTTCAAACTCTTATGATCAGTGTATACAACACATTTTTTCCATAAAGATATTGTCTCCAAATTTTCAATGCAAACACTACCGTAGCAAGCTCAAGATCATGCGTAAGGTAGTTGCGTTCATGCACTTTCAGCTGTCTCGATGCATAAGCCACAACTTTCCCATCCTGCATCAAACACACCTCAACCCAACGTAGTATGAATTGCTATACACCACAAACTCCTTCCCTAACTCAAGTTGAATCAAAATAGGAGTTTGTGTCAAAGCTTCCTTCAATTTTTCAAAAGCCTGTTGAGAAATGTCGGTACACCCCATGGCGTAACGAAAAAAATTATCCGACATATTACGCTAGTGATCCATGTACGAGGAACAAATTCAGGGTGAAAAGGGATGAAATGTTACCTTAAATAAATCTAAAAAATTGTAGGGAGTTAGGAGAATCCAATTCGTCTAATACGATATCGAATCCAAGTCATCACAACAACGTTTCGACTTCTATGCAGTCCACCCGAATGAAACGAACAATATTTTACTTCTCTAACTGTTAGAGAGGTTATTTTTGCAAAAGGCATATTTTGGCTGCTAGACCTTATGCCTTTATATAGCATTCAAAAACCTAATTCTAATTAAATTTGGATTCATTAAATATACAATATATTTAACCGAATATAATTAAATATGTAGAATCTGATTCTACTTTAATTAGGTTTCTTTAGAGATGTATATTTTAATAGTATTTAATAATTACAATAATTATCTAGTATTAAAATATATAAACAAGATTATCTATAATTACAATAATTATAATAATCTTGGTTTTTACTTATTATGTGTACAACAAGTTTGTACACATGCTATCAAATCGATATTTGTTCGTTTCAATCATAGGGTGTGACCCTTGTAGGTTCATGTAACGTTAGTAGTAATATCTAAAACAATTCTAATATTACAAGCAATGAGTGGCATCTAGCAAAGCAACATTGCTACCTAAGTTACAAGAAGTCGTGGTTCGACATAACCTTCGTGATTAGCTTTTTTCATGTATTGCATCCCTTTGTCCTCATATCTAGATTAGACACAAGCCATGGAAAACCCGATTCATCATATCCATGAATTCACACTAGCTTAACTTGGCGCAAAGCTAATTATCCAACTAGGTCTGCAACACAATCCGCAAGTGTCGGTCATGATCCTCCTCGGTACGAGAGTACACAAGAATATCATCAATGAACACTCCTATGAACTAATCCAAAATTTCATGGAACACCCGATTCATCAAATCCATGAATGTTGCAGGCACATTCGTCAGCCCAAACGGCATCACCGAGAACTCATAATGGCCATACCGCGTACGAAAAGCAGTCTTCAATACATCCTTCAACTGGTAATATCTAGATCTCAAATCGATCTTGGAAAACACCGTAGCACCTCGAAATTGATCAAACAAACTATCAATTCGTGATAAGAGATACTTGTTCTTTATTGTCAACTTGTTCAGCTGCCGATAGTCAATACACATCCTCAAGTTTCCATCCTTCTTCTTTACAAACAACACTGATGCTCCCCATGAAGAAACACTAGGTTGAGTGAAACCACGATCCAACAGCTCCTGGAGTTGCGTCTTCAACTCCTTTAACTCCTTGGGTGCCATGTGATATGGTGCAATCAACATCGGAGCCGAATCAACATATGTCTCGATACAAAACTCCACCTCCATGTCTGGTGGCAACCCAAGTAACTCTTCTGCAAAGTCACAAACAGCACAAATATCCTTGGTGTAACACCCTTAACGTATACTCGTAGACCAAATATACATTGAAGATGTTATAAAATCATTGGAAGAAATCTTGACTTGAAAATTTTTATACCAAAATTTAATTTGTAGTTTAACCCTTTATCAGTTTTAAATTTAAAACTATTTCGTCTAGGTACAGTTAGTTTTGACCCTGAATTGGTTTACAAAATTTATAATTGAATTATTGAAAAAAAATATAATTCAGGGTGAAAACTACGTAAGCTGCCTAGACCCTTTCTTGATTTTAAAATTTTTACGGGATTAGGGCTAAACAATATTTTAACCATACCAAAGATTTTGCTATTGTTAACAATTCGTATTTCTAAACTTATCCATCCATCAAAGCATATAATTACGTTGTAAACTTATGTTGTAGACAGTTCAACTTTAGAATATTTACATGCCCACTAGTCTACCAAATTATGGTAAAGACGTACTTACTGAACTTATTGTAGTAAAATGAATTTTCCCAAGTTTTTGCTCCTCCTCAATAGATGATTTCTAGGAAACCTACGTGTGACATAAGACACACGCTAAGTACGAACTTAGTGAGGCAATTAAACATATTTATTGTAAAAACATGAAATAATGTAATACAGTATGTCATATATAAAAGTGCATTTTGTTTTCTCTATAGCATGACAAGTATATCACAATGTACATATGTCATATATCATAACTATCATATAAATCATGTTATTATTGCATAATATATTCTCTATCATGGACATGCTTTCATCATGTAACCATTTACATATCATGTACTATATTATGGCCATGCTTTCTTTATGCAATCATTTGGATAACATGCATTCTATCATGGTCATGTTTTCATTATGCCATCATTTGCATAACAAGTATTCTATCATATATCATGTAACATTTCTATCATGTATGATATAACATATGTAACATCTGAATCATGTACCATCTTGTTATTATTATCATTGAGTCTAGCTAGACGCCCATGGAAACCCCATAGCCTATCTGCAACGTAGTGCCATGTAGAGTATGTACTCGAGAAGACGCTCTTTGCTCCTCATATAAGGACTCTCTTTGCTCCTTATATAAACACATCGTTAGTGCATTTTGCACTATGGGTGTAACACCCTCGACCCGGATGTTGCAACTGGGCCACAAGCCTGAACCACTCCCATAAAAAATTTCTCTTTTAAAAACCAATAAAATCAATTTCATACATCCAAATATGTCATAACCAAAGCATTAAAATCCATGCTTACTTAAAAACATTCAAAAGGAGTTCCAGATACAGTAATAAAACATTTGACCAATACAAGTTAAGTCAAATAGAGTTACAAATACATAGGGTCATACGAATACATAGCTTGATACATCTAAGTACTTGTACTCTATCAAAGGCCAACGTTGGATCCTTGCTTCGATGGTGCTATGCTACACTCGAACTATCTTTCAACCTGCGAACGGAAACAATGATTCCGAACACTGAGCTAACAAGCTCAGTGGATAGACAACCACTCGACCAAGCTTTAGGTGAATCATAATTAAGAGCATGCTATGACATGTTGTCAAGATAGGATAAGCATTGGCACTACCATAACCGCCTAAACACATGCTATAAGCAAACATCACCTCAATAGCAACATAAAAGTAAACAAACTAGGAGTGAGGCCCAATGTCACTTGACACTAGGAGACCCACCCATGCTCGAAATCTAACATCGAGCTGCTTAGAATTTTGCATCGAGCGGTATACTCAGAATCTCACATCGAGCAGGGCTCAGAATCTCACATCGAGCAAATATCATCACCCGGAATCTCACATCGGATGGCCTTCAATTCATCACCTCACTCACTGGGTATTCGGATCCCATCAAACAAAGACTCGTAACCAAACAAGTGCCCTTACCTGGCACGACCACAAATGATCCACCACGGATCCCTAAAACTCGCTTACCAAGCAATTTACTTTCATTTCAATACTAAATCAACCATTTAATCCATATAAGAAAAGAGGAACATACATTCTCAATTTTACCAGTCATTTTATATCATAAGGAACCTATTAGAACATTTGTCATAAATTATAAAACCCCCAAACTCAAAACATAAAAACTTGGGCAGATTGCCCAGCGAGTATCGATACTCTAAGGTGAGTATCGGTACTCCCCTCTAGGTATCGATGCTCCTTGATGGGTACCGATACGCCATTTAGATTCGAAAGAAATTGGCCCTTGCCCTATACTGATACACTTCGTTCCATACCGGTACCCTATATCGATACTAGGATCGCCCCGTACCGATCTTCACCGTACTGATACGCCTACCTTAGCGTACTGGTGCGCAAACCCTTTCTAGGCAATGCAACAGTGGTTAAGTCCTAAGATACGAAGAGGCGTACATGTATGCCTCTCATAGTTCAACCCTTAAGATATGAAGGAGTACCGATAAGCAACCACCCCATACCTGTACTCGAGCCCCGATTTTGAAACCTAGAGCTCGGAATTGTACCAAACCCTCCCTCAACCACCATGGTTAAGTCCCAAAACGTTCCTACACGTTATTTGAAGTCATTAGGTGAGTTTCTAGCCATTTTTACCCTTAAACATCAACAATTACAAGATTTACCATTGATTATCATCCAAGCTCTAAATTATCAAAGCATCATATATCAAGCAACACATACCAAAATGATGATGCACATGAACACCTAGAAGTTAGAAGTGTACTAACCTCGACTTACAACTGAGAAAAGCCCACAACCTTTCACTTCAACCTTTCTTCTTCCCTTGAGCCTTTGAACAATCTCTAACCTCTTTAACTATAAGGAAGTGTTGTAAACGAGTTACAACATGGTTTAGAGATTAAAAGGAGCTTAAGAGACGATTTAGCAACAAGAAATGGGATTAAAAACACCATTCATGTTCTCACTCCAAAACCCCCACCAAAACCCCTTTCTCCACCATTTCAAGCAAAACTTACCTTGGATTGTAGATCATTGGATGCCTAACAACTTTTCCTTCTACACAAATTCGGGATCCCAACACAAAACTAATAAAGGTGGAGCTTTTTCCCTCAACTCTAATGGAGAGAAGATAAAGAGGGTGGAAGAGCTTTTGGGGGACAAGGTGACTTCATCACCTTACAACAATCTGCAGCTCATAATTCTTCCCACTCTCATCTTTTCTTGGTTGAGAAATTACAGTAAAGCCCCTCCCCAAAACCCCATAACTCTAGCCCAAAACCAAAGCTAAGCCTACCAAGGTACAAGGCCCAACAACAAGACCCAAATGCGAGGCCCGTACCTCGAGTTAGCCCGACGCTCAAGTTCCCAAAACTCGGGCCGTTACAATGGGCTTGGATCCCCAGGGTGTATCTTGTTTCATTTTAATCTTGTCATTTTCTTAAGTGAAAATGATTCTTCAATATTTATGCAAACAGTAGTACGTACCTCGTACTCCGTCAAGTTTTCCATGTTGAATCATGCATCATATCACGTATTATGAAGAAATGTAATGTAAATTTTAAATTAGGGTCGACTTATCTCAAGTCTTCCCTTTTTCAACATAATGCAAACATATAGAAATGAACTCACCTTGACCATTTATTAATATGCCCCACTAAGCTCTATTGATCATTTCCTTTATAGTACCTCGAACCTTCTTTTGATTCGGATCCAATTTCATTTATCACATGAATATAAATAAACATTTGTTAGATTCACTTCTAACAATATTTCAATTAAGCTATTTAATCATTCAACATAAAAGATTTCCATAAATTTCTTTCCTTCCTTATATTGTTCATAAACTCATTTTTGGTCCCTAATGACCATTTTGATCTTCAAATAATTCCTCCAAGCTTGCAAACCAACATTAGACACAAATTGTCTCAATTTCCATTTTTTGTCAACTTGCACTACCATCAAAGATTTACTTCTACATGGCACAATACATGTTGAATCTTATTCTCCTTTATACTGTAGAAACTAGATTAGATAACGATTCTAAAGGTATAAGCCACATAATTTAATAAAATCTACAAATATTATGAAAATTCATCAAAGTCCCGCTTACAGTGGCTAAACTGATAGAAACTGTTCTGTAATTTTTCTGACCTTCATTCGATTAAAAATTAATATCTTTTAACTTAGAACTCGAAATCAGTTTCTGTTTGTTGGAAACGAAACTAGATTCGATAAGCTTTTCAACCATATAAACTAATAACCCATATTCAATTTTACGATTTATGGCAAATTTTCAAAGTCGAATTTCAGTATTGAATTTCAGAACAGACTGCTATTATGTTTTCTGACCTTTCATCACTTAAAAATTCATATCTTTTGATATATGAATCGAAATCAATCACCGTTTGTTTTAAAAGAAACTAGATGAATAAATATTTACATCGATATAAAATTCACCATCTAACTATTTTTGTAGAATTTATGGTGAATTTTTCAAACTTACTGCCAAATCTAGCTTTCCTACACAACTTCCATAAATAACTTCAAACTTTATACTAATTTATCCTTACTTTGCTATTTGTCAATTTGGTCCCCTTACTTGATTCAAACCACTAATGTATCACTTTCTTCATCAAATAATTATTCAAAACTAATTCCCTCTAATTTTTCATTCTTTTTGAAATAGTCACTAAAAATGCAAAGATAAGGATTCAAGCTTCTTAACTTTGCAAATTAGTCGTCAAATCAACATTACTACTTGAATTCTATTATTTCAACTAAATTCAGATTTAGTCCTTCTCTAAAACCTCATTTCTGAATTGGTCACTTAACTTTGACAATTTGTGAAAATGGTCATTAACTCGATTTAGCATAGGTTTTGCATTCTAAGTTCAATTTCACATCTCCAACATCAATAATAAATAAATACACTTTAAAATCATAAAAATTAAATTCGGTCCTCTAACTTTTAAGATTTCTAAAATGATCCATGTCTAATAAATTTAGGGTTTTGCTTCCAAATAAAAATTCAAGCTTACTAAATCATTAATCTAACATCACAAACCCCAACTTAAACTTGAATCCATAAACCATAATTATCTTTATAATAATAAAAACATGTAGAGTTTAAATTCCAACTCAATAACATGATTTTTAACATTACAAAAGCTTGATTTCAACTTGAATTTAAACAGGGAATTATAAAATCTCAAAACCCCCAATTGAGTCCATAAACCCTAATTTCTTCTCATAAAAAATTATCATCAATGTTTTCCATGAATTATTTAAACCAAAAGATAGAGCTTGATGAGTAAAACAAATTTGTAGTTCGAAAGATTACCTGAAAATCGAGTTTCATAACTTGAATCGAACTTGGAAAATTTCTCCTTTCTTCCCCTCATTTTTGAAAATATGAAGATGAAGGAGACTTCATCTTTTGGCTCCTTTATTTTCCATTCCATCCAATTATGCCACTTGTAATATAAATGAATTTTAAATTCATTTAGATAGTGAAATTACTAAAATACCCTTTTAATCCAACAGTTGAGATTGATCTTATCATTAATCAAGGGCCAAGATTTACTCTTCCATTTCCTTCTTCCAAAATTATCCTCGTAACTTTTTAAATATTTCAAAAATGCCATTGGGGCAAAATGACCAATTTGCCCTCCAACTAGTTTTTATTTACTAGTTTGACATTCTTGTAAAAGTTCAACTAAGTCTAGTTGGAATCCAACCAAATATAATAAAATATTTATAAAATAGTATTTTATGACTTTCCCATGGCTTTTGGATCAGTCTCTAAAATTTCAATTCGATCCGATTTCCCGATATTCGTAAAATATTTCTACTTTGATTTTACATTTTTCGAACAATCGATTTATTCCAAAAATTATATATTTCAATATTCGGGAAATAAACATTATCATCTCATAAAAACTTCCTTTCTTAAGGACTTAGACTATTTTTTTTAATTCAGTCTATTATCCCGATAATTACCGAAAATCTTCATAGAATAAAATTTATCTTAGAAATCCTTTATCAATAATTCATTCGAATATTCTTTACTCTTACTAAGTCCAAAATATCGATCAAAAACACTTTTATGAGACCTTCCCGAAGGTCACCTATCCTTGTATTTCTCTTGCTTGAGCACGCTTAACAATTTCATTCGATCCAAATTCGGTACCTTTTCTACATCTTAATTCTTAAAACCGATATCAAGGAACCTATTTCAATCCGATTCACTCTTATACTGAATAAAATTACTTGTTGGGGAAATTTACACTTTAGTCCCCAAACTTTTCCAAAGTTTATACTATAACCCCCTAAACATTCAAAATTTACAATCTAGTCACTAGCCAAAATTTGGGATATTACAATTCCTCCCCCTTAAGAAAATTCATCCTCAAATTTTCAATGCGTACTGTTCAAATATTTACAGATATTACTTCTGTATTTTCTTCTTAGCTTCCTAAGTGGCTTCTTCGACCTTGTGATTTTTCCTCAAAACTTTAGTCAATAGAATTTCTTATTCCTTAATTCTGTAATACCATAAAACAATATTTCTACTAACTCCTCTTCATGTATCAAATCTAATTGCATCTCAATTTATTCATGAGTGTTGACATGTAAATAATTCAGTCAATGCCCCCAAAACATAAGTACATATACTATAAACTGTTGCTCACTTCTGGAGATAAGACCCATTAATATACTCTTGGTCCAACACTTTCACGATTCCTTAAGGTATAACAGTTCTGAAACTAAGTTTTCCCTTTTTGACGTATACAAATCATCCTTTATTTTCAAATAAACAATCATAGCTTCTCTTTTGCTCTGACATTTAAGGCTCTCAATAGCTTAAACATTTAAACAACCAATGCTTTATTATATACAGTTTCCGAATGTTACAACCTCTTAGGTATTTCTTGTTCTTGTACTTGTGCCCCTACTGCACTAGTAGCTCAATCTAGGTAAAAATCATAAAAAGTTCATACTTGATTTCATTGTTACTGCTCCAGATATCTTTATAACCCTTATGTACCGAGACTCTTGTTCTTGTCTAGAAACATTTCTATGGAATTTTTAATTAGCCGGAACAATCCTCAACTAAACACTCTTCCTTTGCTTCATTAAGGAACTAATTCCTTTTAAAAAATTTAAATGTTTCTTCTTTTAATCGCTTTTACCTTGTGCACAGATAACCAACTTATCTCAATTACACTTTAGATTCTCAAAAGGTATCTTCAATCCAGAAGGTACTTGATGTTTGGCTTTTACTTGTTAGCATGTCAAGCACTTTGTCATAAATTCCGAAATTGTCCTTTTTCATTCATGACCACCAATACCGAGTCTTTAGATCTTAATACATTTTTCTACTTCCAGGGTACATAGTTGATGGACTATGACAAACTTCAGTCAAAACTTCTTTCTTCAAATCACCATGATCAAGAAAGTAAACTTTTTCTTGATAATATAAGCAACCATTTGACTTAATTTCATATTCCTGTGTTTCTCTTGTTTCAACTTACTTCTTTTGTTTTATCTTCTTTTTATGAGTTTTGAGCTGCCTTAATGCATAGGCTACTACATTAATCTTCTCGAAATGACAATCTATAACTACATTGTAGTCTCTTAGGAACTCAACCTATCTTTGTTACCGTAGGTTCAATTCTTTTTGCATCATTAGTTGCTTTAAACCTTTGTGATCAGTGTAACTAGGACACTTCTTACCATTCCAATGGAATACCTTTTTACGATAGTTGAGTAAGTAGCAGAGTAATAATAGATAAATTCTACACAAAACATTTATAATATCCAGCTATTTTCCAAGAAACTCCAAACTTTATAGACATTTTTCGGTGCCTCCTATTCAAGAATATATTGTACTTCCTTGGAATTCAACTCATATTCCTTCAGCCGATACTACATGTCTAAGGAAAAATTACTTCTGATAACCGAAATTTATATTCAGAAAACCTTACATAAACCTGCTTATCTCTTAATTTTTGTAATACCACTCAAAAATGGTAATCATGTTCATCTTCTATCTTTAAGTATACCATAATATTGTCCATGAAGACTACTACTACAAATTGGTCTAAGTAGTATTGGAATACCATATTCATCAAATCCATGAATACAACAGGGGCATTTGTATGTCCAAATGGCATTACCAAGAATTCGTAATGCCCATAACGAGCCATGAATGCTATCATTGATACAACTTCTTCTTTGACCTTGAGTTGATAATAACCCAATCACAGATCTATCTTTGAGAACACTGTTGAACCTCTAAGCTGATCAAATAGATCTTCAATCCTTGGTAGTGGATACTTGTTCTTAATAGTTACTTTATTCAACTACCGGTAATCTATACATAATTTTAGAGAACCCTCTTTCTTCTCTACAAATAATACCGGAGTACCCCATGGTGATACACTCGGTCAAAAGTAATCCCAGTCTAGCAGTTCTTGCAATTGAGCTTTCTTATCTCAATTGACACCATCCTATATGGTGCTATCGATACCGGTTCAATGCTAAGATAGACATCAATCCCAAACTGTACATCTCTATCCAGAGGTAATCCTAATAACTCATCCAAAAACACATTTGAAATTTTCCCACAATCAGGATATCTTTAATCTTCTTGGGTAACATTTGTATAATCACCACATAAATTAAACACGCCTTACATCCATTTAATTAACAACCTCTAAGCTGTTGTTGTAGAAATCACTGACTCTAAATAGTCAGTTCTTTCTTTCACATTTATTTCAGAATCATCAAGTTCTTGAAGCACTAACCGTTTTTTACACATCACTTCTGCATCATATGCCGATAGTTGATTCATTCCATGGATAACTTCAAATTCATGAAATGGAAGTTCCATTAAATTCCCTGGGAACTTAATCCATTGAATTACCAATGGACATTTCTTATATATTCTAGGCACCCATACACTATGTCCAAATGGATTACTAAAAATCACATCACTAGAAATAGTTTCCTTAAAAATCTTTCTTTGTGTTATTATCTTAGTACTAATGTATGAGTGAGTCAAATCCGGATCAATTAAAGTAAATACAGGCTCTCTGTATAGCCTTTGCTTTATATAAAGAATTATGATAAACCGATAAACTCATACCTAACAACATCTCTTTATTAAACCGATTGCCCATATATTTGGTTTTAAACATTTTTTAAAAGAATTTCCAAATCACTTCCTTAACAAGTACTAACTTTGTGGCATTAGACCACTAAATACGAACGTGTTCCCTTAGCAAGATACAACTTCTTCTAACTTCTTAGTAAATATGCAGTTTAATTCTTCTATAGCATGATTTTAACATCTTTATGCCACAAATTGACAATTATCGAACCACTTTCTCCATTAAATTTAGGAGCTCCTAACTTTTATGCTCCTTAACAATTGACATCCTTACTGGTGCAGGCACAAGGGTCTTAATTCTATTAACCACAACCTTTAAAGCTCATACTAAGGTTTCATATTTTTTTGCTAGAGTTCTCTGCTATACAAGTGGCTCTACTGAGGTAAGAGCCAGAGATGGAACATTCTGTATTTCATTACTTCTACTTTGGACCTTCTTTTGGTCTCAATTATCAGATGTCTAACACAGTCCACCAATACTTGACATTACTTATTTCTTCTATAACTTATACATGATATTTAGGAGCATAATCAAGTTACACAATAGTACGTTAGTAACATGACATCCTAGGGGCATGTATTTAACATCAAATCATATTAAACTCGGTTTAGCCTCTAGAATCAGCTAAACATGTAGCTCTAATACTAATAAATATAACACCCTTAACGCATACTCGTAGACCAAATATACATTAAAGATGTTATGAAATCATTGGAAGAAATCTTGACTTGAAAAAAAATTATACTAAAATTTAATTTGTAGTTTAACCCTCTATCAGTTTTAAATTTAAAACTATGTCATCTAGGTACAACTAGTTTTGACCCTGAATTGGTTTACAAAATTTATAATTGAATTATTGAAAAAATATAATTCAAGGTGAAAACTACGTAAGCTGCCTAGACCCTTTCTTGATTTTAAAATTTTTACGCGATTAGGGTTAAACAACATTTTAACCATACCAAAGATTTTGCTATTGTTAACAATTCGTATTTCTAAACTTATCCATCCATAAAAGCATATAATTACGTTGTAAACTTATGTTGTAGGCAGGTTAACTTTAGAATGCTTACATGATCACTAGTCTATCAAATTATGGTCAAGAGGTACTTACTGAACTTATCGTAGTAATTTTATTTTTCCCAAGTTTCTGCTCCTCTTCAATGGACGATTTCCAAGAACCCTACGTGTGACATAAGACACGCGCTAAGTACAAACTTAGTGAGGAAATTAAACTCATTTATTTTAAAACATGAGATAATGTAATACAGTATGTCATATATAAAAGTGCATTTCGTTTTCTCTATAACATGGCAAGTATATCACAATGTACATATGTCATATATCATAACTATCATATAAATCATGTTATTATTGCATAATATATTCTCTATCATGGACATGATTTCATCATGTAACCATTTACATATCATGTACTATATCATGGTCATGCTTTCATTATGCAATCATTTGGATAACATGTATTCTATCATGGTCATGTTTTCATTATGCCATCACTTGCATAACATGTATTCTATCATATATCATGTAACCTTTCTATCATGTATGATATAACATATGTAACAAGTAACATGTAACATCTAAATCATGTATCATCTTGTTATTAATATCATTGTTTCGGGCCAGAGGCCCGTGGAAACCCTGTAGCCTATCTGCACCATAGTGCCATGTAGAGTACATACTCGAGAGGACGTTCTTTGCTCCTTATATAAGGACGCTCCGTGCTCCTTATATAAACACTTCATTAGTGCATTTTGCACTATGGGCTTGGATCCCCAGGGTTTATCTTGTTTCATTTTAATCTTGTCATTTTATTATGTGAAAATGATTCATCATTATTTATGCAAACAGTAGTACGTACCTTGTACTCCGTCAATCTTATCGTGTTGAATCATGCATCATATCACGTATTATGAAGAAATGCAATGTAAATTTTAAATTAGGGTCGACTTATCTCAAGTCTTCCCTTTTTCAACATAATGCAAACATATAGAAATGCACTCACCTTGGCCATTTATTAATATGCCCCACTAAGCTCTATTGATCCTTTCCTTTACAGTACCTCGAACCTTCTTTTGATTCGGATCCAACTTCATTTATCACATGAATATAAATAAACATTTGTTAGATTCACTTCTAACAATATTTCAATTAAGCTATTTAATCATTCAACATAAAAATTTTCCATAAATTTCTTTCCTTCCTTATACTGTTCACAAACTCATTTTTGGTCCCTAATGACCATTTTGATATTCAAATAATTCCTCCAAGCTTGCTAACCAACATTAGACACAAATTGTCTCAATTTCCATTTTCTGTCAACTTGCACTACCATCAAAGATTTGCTTCTACAGGGCAAAATACATACTGAATCTTAATCTCCTTTACACCGTATAAACTAGATTAGATAAAAGTTCTAACGGTATACGCCACATAATTTAATAAAATCTACAAAAATTATTAAAATTCATTAAACTCCTGTTTACACGGCTATCCTGACAGAAATTGTTATGTAATTTTTCTAACCTTCATTCGATTAAAAATTAATATCTTTAAACTTGAAACTCCAAATCAGTTTCCGTAGATTCGATAAGCTTTTCAACCATATAAACTAATAACCCAGATTAAATTTGTACGATTTATGGCAAATTTCATAGTCGAATTCCAGTATTGAAATTCGAAATAGACTGCTATTCTGTTTTCTAACCTATCATCACTTAAAAATTCATATCTTTTGATATAGGAATCGAAATCAATCAACGTTTGTTTTAAATGAAACTAGATGAATAAATATTTACATCGATATAAAATTCACCATCTAACCATTTCTGTAGAAGTTATGGTGAATTTTTCAAACTTATTGCCAAATCCAGTTTTCCTACACAACTTCCATAAATAACTTCAAAAATCATAAAATTCACCATCTAACCATTTCTCCTTACTTTTCTATTTGTCAATTTGGTCCCCTTACATGATTCAATCCACTAACGTATCACTTTCTTCATCAAATAATTATTCAAAAATAATTCCCTCTAATTTTTCGTTCTTTCCGAAATAGTCACTAAAAATGCGAAGATAAGGATTCAAGCTTCTTAACTTTGCAAATTAGTCCTCAAATCAACATTACTAATTGAATTCTATTATTCCAGCTAAAATCAGATTTAGTCCTTCTCTAAAACCTCATTTCCGAATTGGTCACTTAGCTTTGACAATTTGTCAAAAAGGTCACTAACTTGATTTAACATCGGTTTTGCATTCTAACTTCAATTTCACATCTCCAACATCAATAATAACATAAATACACTTTAAAATCATAAAAATTAGATTTGGTCCTCTAACTTTTAAGATTTCTGAAATGATCTCTATCTAATAAATTTAGGGTTTTGCTTCCAAATAACAATTCAAGCTTACTAAATCATTGATCTAACATTACAAACCCCAAATTAAACTTGAATACATAAAGCCTAATTATCTTCATAATAATCAAAACATGTTAAGTTTAAATCTCAACTCAATAACATGATTTTAACATCACAAAATCTTGATTTCAACTTGAATTTCAACATGGAATCATAAAATCTCAAAACCCCCAATTGAGTCCATAAAACCTAATTTCTTATCATACAAAATTATCATCAATCAAGCATGTTTTCCATGAAATATTTACACCAAAAGATAGAGCTTGATGAGTAGAAAAACTTTGTAGTTCGATAGATTACCTAAAAATCGAGTTTGGGGCTTGAATCGGACTTGGAAAATTTCTCCTTTCTTCCCCCTCATTTTCAAAAATATGAAGATGAAGGAGACTTCATCTTTTGGCTCCTTTATTTTCCATTCCATCTAACTATGCCACTTGTAAATATAAATGAATTTTAAATTCATTTAGATAGTGAAATTACTAAAATACCCTTTTAATCCAACGTTTGAGATTGATCTTATCATTAATCAAGGGCCAATATTTACTCTTCCATTTCCTTCTTCCAAAATTATCCTTGTAACTTTTTAAATATTTCAAAAATGCCATTGGGGTAAAATGACCAATTTGCCATCTAACTAGTTTTTATTTACTAGTTTGCCATTCTCGTAAAAGTTCAACTAAGTCTAGTTGGAATCCAACCAACTATAATAAAATATTCATAAAATAGTATTTTATGACTTTCCCATGGCTTTTGGATCAGTCTCCAAAATTTCAGTTCGATCCGATTTTCTGATATTCGTAAAATTCTTCTACTACTATTTTACCATTTTCGAACTATCAGATTTATTCCAAAAATTCTATATTTACATATTTGGGAAATAAACATTATCATCTCATAAAAACTTCCTTTCTTAAGGACTTCGACTGTATTTTTATAACTTAGTCTATTATCCCTATAATTATCGAAAATCTTCATAGAATAAAATTTATCTTAGAAATCCTTTATCGATAATTCATTCGAATATTCTTTAATCTTACTGATTCCAAAATATCGGTCAAAAACACTTTTATGAGACCTTCCCGAAGGTCACCCATCTTTGTATTTCTCTGGCCTGAACACGCTTAACAATTTCATTCGATCCAAATTCAATACCTTTTCTGCATCTTAATTCTTAAAACTGATATCAAGGTACCTATTTCGATCCGATTCACTCTTATACTAAATAAAATTACTTGTTGGAGAAATTTACACTTTAGTCCCCAAACTTTTCCAAAGTTTATACTTTAACCCCCTAAACTTTCAAAATTTACAATTTAGTCACTAGCCAAAATTTGGGATATTACACTTGGTCCGCACCTCCTCCACATTCAGATTCATAACATAAACTAAATACGTATGGAATCCACAACAAAGCAACTTATGTGCTTCCATAGCCGATACCATATTGGATAAGAACTTTACATTTTCGCCTACAACTACTACCTCATAATCATCAGCGAGTTCTCAAAATCAACCACAGCTCGATGCTCAACAACCATCCCATACCCAAGACCTTGTCAAAACCATGGAACAGAAGCTCCATCAGATCAGCCGCAAACACATGTTCATGAACCATCAACGGACATCTTCGATACAACTTCCTCGTAACAACTGTCTTACCAAAAAAAATTGTTACATGCATATCAACATCAAGCATTTCTACTGGTATACCAAGCAAATGCGCATGCTCATGCAAAGCATATGAATACGTGGAACCAGAATCTATCAAAGATAACAATGACATAGAATGCAAGGTAAAGGTACCTGTTATCACGTTCGTGTCATTCCTCCCTTCGCGGTGAGAGTAGATCCTCATCAGTCCATCATCCTCAGGACGAACTGCCATGATGTATGCTACAGTCCTCTGTCCTCCTTTCTCCGTTAGAAGGTACCTCAGCCGCACCCACGACCTCTGGGTTGTGCAACAACAGGTGCAGGTGCTTGCCTACCTCTAGCAAGCAAAGGACAATCTTGTCTCATGTGATCAGCCGACCCACAATTCCAACAAGAATTCACAGCCACAACTACAGGAGCCTGCCCCTCTCTGGTCAAACATGGACAGTCCCGCCTCACATGATCCCTTGATCCACAAGCTCAACAAGCATTATGCGTCGCTCGAACTTGGGCATTCTATCTATACGGTCCTCGACCAGTACCATCTCCACCAAGCCTTGCATCCGGTTGAAACCTCTGATCACGGTGCCTCTTGGACTGACCACACCAGAACCAAAGTCTGTCGCTCTCTTCTGGAAGCCAGAACCTCTAGCACGATGAAGTAAACCCAAACTCTGCTCAATATCCTTTGCCGGTTTAACCAACATGTCAAAATCAGCATAGTTAGTGGCCAGCATATACGTCTTAACATCCTGCACCAAACCATGTCAAAAACTCTTAAAGCATCACCCCTCATCTGACACTAACTAAGGTGCATACTGGCTCAACCTCACGAATTGCACCTCATACTCTGACATTGTCATATTACCCTAGACCAAGGCCATAAACTCAAATTTCCTCTTATACAAGTATCTCACTCCTAGATACTTCTTCCTGAAAGCAGCTTGAAAGAATTCCCATATTACTTCATTGGGTTTCATATTCGCAATCGCAGCGGTCCACTAACTGTATGCATCTCCCTGCAACAAGGTCACTGCACACCCCAGCTTACGCTCATCATTACATCCCATTTGAACCAGGATATGCTTGGTACTAGCCATCCACTCCTCGCATGCCTCGGGTGTCAACCCTCTAAACTCAACCCCTCCAAGGCTATGCAATCACTCCAATGGCAAACCTTGTAACTCCTTCGACCCGGCCTAGTCGCAAGATCGAACCGAGCGAGCTACATTAGATTTTCCGAAGTAAACTGGGAAGATGAAACCTAAAATGCATCCATTTTTTATCTTATCTAGATGAATTATTTCTTTCCTACATTTACATACTGACCCCAGGTTATAACTCAACACAATCGGGCACCAAAACGATATCCAATTCAACATAAACGTAATTTAGGGACTAAATTGCAAATTCAACAATATACATGGAATTTTCCCAATTTTATGTTACCAACCATTAATTAAGTATATTTCAGGCTTATGTGTCAAAAATCAGCTTAAAACAATCATCCATGCGTATTCAATTGATAAAACAAGATTCAGGGACTAAAACGAAAGAAACTAAAACTGCCTTTCCGTGACATTAACAGAAATAACGCCATCCATATCGATACGCTAAGTCCCATATTGATACGGTATTGCAACCATCGTTTCAATACGATAAGCACCGTACCGGTATGCAACATTGATTTCAAAATCCCTTTTAATTTCACAAAACTCCGTACTAATACGGTCATATAGTGTCCCGATACGCGGGCTCATTCCAAAAAGTGACATTCTAGTAGCATCAAACCCTATCGAAACACCTTCACGCATACCGAAATGCCCTACCCAGAATTGACTAGCCGTACCGATACGATCCCCCGCGTATCGGTACGCTTGGCCCTGTAATGTCAAGTTTAGCTGGTTTTTCACTCGAATCTATATGCATTTGGGTCCTAGCAACTTGCATACATGCGTACAATCAACCATAAATATATAAACTCACATCTATACTAAGATTAAACAACCAAAGCAACTCCATGCTATCAAAGGATCACTCTAGAGGCATGCTTTCTAAACCACTTTGCCAAACATACCAAAATGCACAAATAGGCCATTCTCAGCATAAGCAACATGCCAACACAACCAACACAACATAATAAACTTGTTCAAAACATCACAACATGGTAATCAACAAGGAGGCTCTAGATGCATACCTAGGCAACCAATCATCCACAACTAAAAGGAGGTTCAACACATGAACTTTCTCATATATTGGCATTTATAGTAACCCGGATAGACTACCTCTATCCTATACATATCAGATACACAGATCTCTTATACCATGCCTAGTTAAACCGCATGATATCCCAAACCTTGCCTAGTTAAACCGAAAGATTTGACACGCTCTCCTAGTTAAACCGTGAGTTTTCACCATTGCCTAGTTAAACCACAAGTGTACTGACCTTTCCTAGTTAAACTGTAAGATCACCATCAATTTCGGTTGCCTAGTCAAACCGTATACCCCAAATCAGGTCCCCAACAGTCTGAGTGGCCTAGTTAAACCACCATACCTCAAGGACCCATGGCCACGATCGATTTTGTTCATATTTTATAGTGCACTTTTAATCCCGTGGCATGCCAACTATATCTGATTGTTTTCTCACCATGTCACATAGCCAATATACCATTTACAAACCATTTACTTACTGTTTTACAATGCATCAAACAAAACATCACATATGCAAATCTCATTGCCAATGCAATAATGTCATTCCCAACCGGAATAAAAACCAATGCTCATTAGCATTTAATTTACTTTTAGTCCCCTACATATGTACTCAAAATCATGCATTTCCAGTAAATAAATCATACCATGTTTATCACCAAAACATGCAACCAACATGCTCATATCCAAGCCGATATTTAAGAGAAAAATAAGGGAAACTTACTTCCAAGCTTAGGTAATTGTTTCACGCTTACCCTAAACTCCCAAAAACCTTTACAAACCTTAGTAAAGCATTTAAAACCAGTTTCCACTCACCGACGCGCTTCGTCTTCCTTGCCAACACGATACAAGCTCCCGACAAGCAACAAAACAAATTCAAGCTTCTTCGTCTTGATTATCCCCTATTTTAAACACATAAAACCAGAGGATAAATGAATCATTATGCATTCAAACCACTGCCTCAAAGCAAAACCCTACAACTCTCAGGTTGCCCACTTAGAAACCATCCGAAACAAAAGGAAAACATCATCAAACGTTTCTGAAGCTTAACCCAGCAATAAAACAATGATTCAACTCATCAATCAACATCAATTATCATCCAAAAACCCTTTCCAAACATCCTTTTACTTCCAGCAAAGATTAAACTCGAATATCATCACAAAAACTCAAATCTAAAAACGTAAACAATTAGAGATCCAAGAGTTTCGGGATTCTATTGATAAAAACAACTTATCAACAACATAATACATCCAAAATATGTATTAAATCAATCTTAAACAATGGAAATTAGATCCACTTCGAAAATTACCTTGTTACATCAATTTTACCCAATTTACTCAATCAAACATTGATAAATCATTAAAATCAGTTTACAATAAATAAATCAAGGATCAAATACTTGGGAATTTCAGTAAAGAACCATACAATAGAGGAGATCATGGACCTTACCCCTATTGTGAGATTTCTCCCTCAATTGATTTGATAAAAGCTAAGAAAATGCAAGATTTAGATGAGAATTTGTAAAAACAATATTAATCAATAAATTACCAATCATAAAAACAAGTTAAAAGAATTCTCACCTCTTGATTTTGATGAAAACTTGAGTGTTTGGCTGAGGAGAGAGTGGAGAGAAAAGTTGAGAGAAAAGTTACGTGAATTTTCTTTAAAGAGCTTAACTAAGTTTTTACCTAAATTTCCTTTTTAATTAACTTTAAAACACATGTTAAAATATCTTTAATTAAGGGAGAAATCATTAGAAAAAACTTGGTAAAATAGCTCCTTAAAGATTCTAAGAATTTGATGCTTTTTATTTTAGTCTCCTTTAAAAGCAATTTTCAAAACATGCATTTTGGTCACCAGCCCAAAATGTCCGATTTCCAAATCTTATTTTCCAAAATTGATTGAACCATTATCCTTAATATAATCAATAATGATTTTAGAATATTTTTCCTAAATTTTTTCACCTTCAAAAATATTTAAACCAATTAAATCCCGAAATTGACCCGAACTCTAACACCGGTCCATCGGACCTTCGAACCAACCTTTAAAACATCTAAGCCCAAAACGGGGTGTTATAACTCTCCCCAACTTAAGAAATTTCATCCTCGAAATTACCTGGAGGGAATAAATGCATAAATTGCTCCATCATATCCTCCTTGCTTTCCCAAGTGGCTACCTCAACACCTCGGTGATGCCACAAGACCTTCACAAGCTCAATCATCTTACCACGAAGAACTTTACTGCTAGAATCAAGGATCTTCACTGGTTTCTTATTGTAGGACAAATTTGGCCTCAACTCTATATGCTCTATCAGAATAACATGCGAAGGATCCGGTGCCGGTGCTTGTTCCTGCACTCCAGCCACCGTTGCTTGGAAAGCTCCCGTTATTGCCTGAACTAACGGAGTCAAATCACCATATACAGGCACTTGGTGAACCAGGGGTACTTCACCCGCCCCAACGTCAACTGGAGGAACCATTAGAGGAGGAAGAGGTAAAACATGAGGGGGATTCTCCTATATCTCATTATTCTGCCCTACACCGGTAGTATTAGGCATCGATCGCATCTCACGTCGAGCCATGCTATCAAAAGCACCAAAACACATTAAAGTTAGGCTAGCATCAGGCAAGGATCCAAGACAACTTTAAAATGCATTTTAAAACCTCAGTAATAAGCAATGTGTTTCCAATTCATACCCCAGCATGATATTAAACAATCATTGAATACAAACACAATCACCGTGTAACCTAAACAACATAAGCTAATCAAACAACAACATCCCAACTTTTCGCAAACATGGCTCTCATACCAACAAATGTAACTCTCTCGACCCGGCCTAGTCACAAGACCGAACCGAGCGAGCTACATTAGGTTTACCTAAGTAAACTAGGAAGATTAAACCTAAAACG
Organism: Hibiscus mutabilis; assembly: GCA_019671005.1. Lineage (NCBI taxonomy): Eukaryota > Viridiplantae > Streptophyta > Magnoliopsida > Malvales > Malvaceae > Hibiscus > Hibiscus mutabilis. Next base: position 21,262,513 of record CM033740.1, on the reverse strand, counting down.
CGTCCATTTTTTATCTTATCTAGATGCATTATTGTTTTCCAACATTTACATACTGACCACAGGTGATATCACAATCGGGCAACGAAATGATATCCAATTGAACACAAATGCAATTTAGGGACTAAATTGTAAATTCAACAATATACAAGGACGTTTCCCAATTTTAAGTTACCAACCATTAATTAAGTATATTTTAGGCTTATGTGTCAAAAATCAGCTTAAAATGATCATCCATGCTCTTTCAATTGATAAAACAAAATTCAGGGACTAAAACGAAAGAAACCAAAACTGCCTTTCCATGACATTAACAGAAATAACGGCATCCGTATTGATACGCTAAGTCCCGTATCTATACGGTATTGCAACCATCGTTTCGATACGACAAGCACTGTACCGGTATGCTACATCGATTTCAAAATCCCTTTTAATTTCATAAAACTTTGTACCGATACGGTCATATAGTGATTCGATACGCGGGCTCATTCCAAAAAGTGACATTCTAGTAGCATCAAATAGTATCGGAACACCTTCACCCATACCAAAATGCCTTTCCCAGAATTGCCTAGCTGTACAGATACAGTCCCCCGCGTATCGGTACGCCTGCACTTGTAATGTAAAGTTTAGCTGGTTTTTCACTCGAATCTAGATGCATTTAGGTCTTATAAACTTGCATACATGCGTACAATCAACCATAAATATATAAACTCACATCTATGCTAAGATTAAACAACCAAAGCATCTCTATGCTATCAAAGGATCACTCTAGAGGCATGCTTTCTAAACCACTTTGCCAAACATACCAAAATGCACAAATAGGCCATTCTCAGCATAAGCAGCATGCGAACACAACATAATAAAATTGCTCAAAACATCACAACATGGTAATCAACAAGGAGGCTCTAGATGCATACCTAGGCAACTAATCATCCACAACTAAAAGCACGGGTTAACATCAAACCATCCTCAATAACTAGCATGGAAACATACTTAAAATCCATAAGAAAATAGAATTACAACTCCCAAAAACCATGGTGAACACATTGCCTTATTGATTGAAATATAAATGAGTTCATACTCAAACTTGAATGTGTCCTTGGATCGCTTAGTCTTGCCTCTTATTGCCCCCCAAACCTTAATGCTCTGCGCCATTAGGAAAAAGAGAGCGTAAGCATACTTGCTTAGTGAGGATGCTCATATAACAATGATGCACTAAAACCGTTTGAAAACCATATGCTTTTTTTTCCAAAACATGCTTACAACCAAAGCATTTTTCCATGATTCTAACCGAATCAAAGCATAATAACCTTTACGCAATAACATGTACATTCCATGCTTAAATCTCCAAAACATTAACACATAAATCATGCTTAAGTCTCTAAAGCATTAAAAGTAGGTTCAACACATGAACTTTCTCATATATTGGCATTTATAGCGACCCGAATACACTATCTCTATCCTATATATATCAGATACACGGATCTCTCATACCATGCCCAGTTAAACTGATGATATCCCAAACCTTGCCTAGTTAAACTGCAAGATTTGACAACCTCTCCTAGTTAAATCACGAGATTTCACCCTTGCCTAGTTAAACCGCAAGATCACCATCAATTTTGGTTGCCTAGTTAAACCGCATGCCCCAAATGAGGTCCCCAACAATCCGAGTGGCCTTGTTAAACCGCCATACCTCAAGGACCCATGGCTACGATCAATTTTGTTCATATTTTATAGTGCACTTTTAATCCTATGGCATGCCAAATATATCCGGTTGTTTTCTCACCATGTCGCATAGCCAATATACCTTTTACAAACCATTTACTTACTGTTTTACAATGCATCAAACAAAACATCATATATGCAAATCTCATTGCCAATGCAATAATATCATTCCCAATCGGAATGAAAACCAATGCTCATTAGCATTTAATTTACTTTTAGTCCCCAGCATATGTACTGAAAATCATGCATTTCTAGTAAATAAATCATACCATGTTTATCACCAAAACATGCAAACAACATGCTCATATCCAAGCCGATATCCAAGAGCAAAATAAAGGAAACTTACCTCTGAGCTTAGGCAAGCATTTCACACTTACCCTAAACTCCCAACAACTTTTACAAACCTTGGTAAATCATTTAAAACTAGTTTCCACTCACCGATACGCTTCGTCTTCCTTGCCAACACGATACAAGCTCCCGGCAAGCAACAAAACAACGTCAAGCTTCTTCACCTTGATTTTCCCCTATTTTAAACACATAAAACCAGAGGATAAATGCATCATTGTGCATTCAAACCACTGCCTCAAAGCAAAACCCCGCAACTCTCAGGTTGCCCACTTAGAAACCATCCGAAAACATCATCAAACGTCCCTGAAACTTAACCCATCCATAAAACAATGATTCAACTCATCAATCAACATCAATTATCATCCAAAAACCATTTCCAAACATCCTTTTACTTCCAGAAAAAGATTAAATTTGAATATCATCACAAAAACTCAAATCTAACAACCTAAACAATTAGAGATCCAAGAGTTTTGGGATTCTATTGATAAAAACAACTTATCAACAACATAATACATCCAAAATATGTATTAAATCAATCTTAAACACTGGAAATCAGATCCACTTCGAAAATTACCTTGTTACATCAATTTTACCCAATTTACTCAATCAAATATTGATAAATCATTAAAATCATTTTACAATCAATAAATCAAGGATCAAACACATGGGAATTTCAGTAAAGAACCATACAATAGAGGAGATCACATACCTTACGCCTATTGTGAGATTTCTCCCTCAATTGATTTGATGAAAGCTAAGAAAATACAATATTTAGATGAGATTTTGTAAAAATAATATTAATCAATAAATTAGCAATCATAAAATAAGTTAAAAGACTTCTCACCTCTGGATTTTGATGAAAACTTGAGTGTTTGGCTGAGGAGAGTGGAGAGAAAAAGTTGAGAGAAAAGTTACGTGGATTTTCTTTAAAGAGCTTAACTAAGTTTTTAACTAAAATTCCTTTTTAATTAACTTTAAAACACATGTTAAAATATCTTTAATTAAGGGAGAAATCATCAAAAAAAACTTGATAAAATAGCTCCTTAAAGATTCTAAGAATTTGACGCTTTTCATTTTAGTCACCTTTAAAAGCAGTTTTCAAAACATGCATTTTGGTCACCAGCCCAAAATGTCCAATTTCCAAATCTTATTTTCCAAAATTGATTGAACCATTATCCTTAATATAATTAATAATGATTTAAGAATATTTTTCCTAAATTTTATCACCTTCAAAAATATTTAAACCAATTAAATCCCGAAATTGACCTGAACTCTAACACCGGTCCACCGGACCTTCGAACCAACCTTTAAAACATCTAAGCCCAAAACAGGGGTGTTACAACTCACCCCCACTTAATAAATTTTGTCCTTGAAATTACCTGAGGGAACAAATGCGGAAATTGCTCCATTATATCTGCCTTGTTTTCCGAAGTGGCTTCTTCAACACCTCGGTGACGCCACAAGACCTTCACAAGCTCAATCGTCTTACCACGAAGAACTTTAGTGTTGGAATCAAGGATCTCCACTGGTTCCTCATCGTATGACAAATCCAGCCTCAACTCTATATGCTCCATCGATATAACATGCGAAGGATCTGACCGTTACCTCCGTAACATAGATACATGGAACACATCATGTATTTTCTCCAGCTCGAGAGGCAACCTCAACCGATAAGCCACAGGACCTACACCCTCAATAACCTTGTACGGTCCAATAAACCTCAGACTAAGCTTACCCTTACGTCCGAATCTCATCACCTTCTTCCATGGTGACACTTTCAAGAATACACGATCGCCTACCGAATACTTAATTTCCCTACGCTTCAAATCTGTGTAAGACTTCTGTTGATCCGCAGCTGCTTTCAAGCGATCACACACAAGCTTTGCCTTTTCATCCGTGTCCTTCAACACATTCGGTAAGGTAACATGTCTTTCTCCTACCTCAGCCCCACATAAGGGCGTACGACACCTCCGGCCATACAATGCCTCATATGGTGCCATATGAATACTCGCTTGGTAGCTATTGTTGTATGCAAACTCAACTAAAGGTAAGTGCTTCTCCCAGGTTCTTTGATACTCGATAATACAACACCTCAACATATCCTCCAAAACTTGGATAACCCTATAACACCCCAAACCTGGCTTAGGAATAAACCGAATTAGGAAGTGTTTAGGAACATTCTTTTAAATAGAAATAAACATTGAAACAAAGATATGAAGACTAGGCACTTCACAAATGAGTAAACAAATAGAATTTAGGGTAACTTAAAACTTTTTATAAGTTGGATAGGTTTACGACTTTAAATCATTAGCAAAAAAATATACTTATGTTAAGCAAAAACAATTTACCCATCAGGTCATAGCGTGTACTTAAGGCCATAACATTTATTACTACCAAATTGGCAAGTATGGTAAGCAATAGATCACTATAATATATAATATAGGTTAATCTAGTGAGTAATTATTATAGACATTAAAGACTATTTACAAAGAACAATAGCCACTTTGTTAGATGCAAAACTCAAATAAAGTTTACGTTTAAATCAAACCTAGATAGATACATATAACTTTTGCATAACGTGATCACAAACAAAATATATTGACGATTAAACGTTTACTTAATCTAACCATTTCACTAGCCCTTTTTAACTATACTACTTTTACTTAAGGTTTTCCATGATACTTTACGATTAAACTTATAACATACATACTCTCAAGATGGTTGATCACTTAAGAACATTATAGGCATCTAAGCAATAGATTACATTCAATACATAGAAATTACTAAATTTTAGCATAATCATTATCATGTTCATCATTTTTTAATCTCATTTAAGTTATAAGGTGTCCTACCCAATTTATTCATGCTCCAAACCCACTATGGCATCATAAATCACGTGGCTTCCAAGATAGTTAAACATTCAATTACGTCATTAGTATTACTTAGCTACTAAGTAACTATTAGATCTTGCTAAGTATTAAATCATATGCAACATGCAATCACCAAGAAATAATAAAGGCCCATTACAAACTTAAATACTCAATAGGCTTATTTACATTATAAGCCATAAAAAAGAATCTAATAACTCAATGCATGCTTAACCACTATGTCCCACCAACTAGGAGTGCATTAGGAGATTTCAAAACATACATCCTTATTCTTGTGATCTCGTCCAAGCTCTCAATATACACGAAGGCAAAATTACCCTGAAATGTTATAAAGAAAAAGGGGTAAGCAATTGCTTAGTGAGGTAGCTTTAGGAAACTTACATACGTATTTTATCTATCACCAAATTCTACATATATTCCTTACGTTAAACCCAACATTGGTTATATGAGGTTCTCACTTAATCAGACGGCTATTTGAATTAATACTTACTCAATCATATCATAATTTCATACATTACAAACAATTACAACTTTCATGAATAAAAACATTATTTATCATGTAGGTTATTAAGGCATGACATCAGCCAGAACACACTAAGCATTCGAATAATCCAATTTCTTAGCTCAAAGAGCACACAAGTGAAATACGGTAATGTACTAATTATCATACAAGCTATCAAGTGATTTCTTTAGGAGATCAAATTATTAGGTATATTAACTCAAACTCTCAAGTCTTGTAATCAAGTATTCCCATTTACAACCCTATCTCAGATTTAACGAAGTCTCAGTACACTTATTTCATAATAAGACCAATACATAGCACTTAGCTTAATTCATTGATTGAACCTACACTTATTCAATCTTCAAAATACAAGCAATCTTATTACTTACTATGTTTAAGTCATGTTTAATCACCCTAGACTTCTTATGGCCTTTGAAACTAGAAATTATAATTATCACTCTCAAACATAGCCTGATGTTCTTAAAACAAAACAAGTAAGTAGATTCCATAAGAGCAATGTTACTTATTATGTAAGTTATCATATGATCCATTAATTTAACTAGTAAACTTCATTGTTTCTAGTTCATAATCTTTTAAGTCAAGAATAGTTCTATGTTTGAATAAGTAGTTAGTAGATTTTACAATAAATATGTCAATCTCGTGTACAAATAGAGTATCAAGAAGTTCGATTGACATAAATGTATCATAACAATTGATCGATGAAATTTATACATATTCATATCTTCTTATTTAACTATCGAGCTTATACGTAAATCAATTACCTATATTTTTTAGAGCATACCAGTTATTATATTAAATCAAGGTTTATCTTATAAATCCTCAAAAAATTCCTTTTTAACATAGCCCTTTTTAACACGTAATTTCTTGTTATTTAGGTTATCAATCATAGTTTATATCTCATAAATTCTTATCATATAAGAAATTGAAGCATAACATATTATGTTCATGAATTACTTGGTATTCAAGTCATCACATAAAGCATGTCTAAATTATATTTTATTAACACACAAATTATCTAATTTAATGTATCAAAGATGGATGGTACATATCATATGAGCCATGACATTTCATAATAGGTGATACTTGTCATACAAGTTATCTTACATAGCATATCATAAATGTGATTACTTTTTCTTATAAGTTATAAAACTTAGTATTCTTGACCATTGTTTCTTATTTCGTAAGTTGTCAGACGAGCATCTCAACACTTCAGTTAATTAGCATTTAATCCACATATAATATATATAAATAGACAATCAGATTAATCCATAACATAATTAGACTATTCAAAAATAGTCCTTGATCTATTTGAACATAGCAATTGGTATACAAATAAATAGGTGCTACTTAACATATAAGTTATCAATTATGGCATAATTTGAACTGAAATTCACTTATCATAGTTAGTGTTTGATATAACAGATCTTAGATATGAACTATTTACCGCATAATGTACTACACATAGACAAGTTACTTATCACCAAAGGTACATACATATCATCTCATAACCATTTGTTTTTTATCATGAAAGATATCAAGCATATCATAACATAAACATGGATTATTAGTCACCAATAATATTTAATAATTCTTTAACTCGGTTTACAAACTTCATTATTTGTATTTAACATAACCTTGAGATTCAAATTACACCCTAGGTACATGAATCCCCAACAAACTGTCGCCCATAAAAATGGTACTCGTAGTATCGGTTGATCCCTCCTACTGTCGCCAAGTGACCATAACACTTCCCTCCTACAGTCGCCAAATAAGGACCGTGGTCCAGGATCGTAGTCCACCCTAAACACGAGCTCTATGGACTCTATTGCATGCCAACTATACTTAAGACTGACTCGAAACCAAGGCTTTCACATTTATCTTAACTTATTAGAGACAGATTTGCATGCCAACTATACCTAAGACTGACTCGAAACCAAGGCTTCCACATTTATCTTAACTTATTAGAGACAGATTGAGCTTAGCTCATTATCAGGATATCATATCAACAAAGTATATTGCCCTATATTCGTATTAGGCATGTATTCACCTCATGTGAATTTTTCAATACATTTTCTCATCTAATTAGAATAGCATGTCTTATTCATAGCAAAATCGGAATCATAACTAAGCATAGCTCCACATTTTCTTAATTGAAATAACATTTCATTGTTGATCATATTTCAAACATTTACAAATAACAAACATCACTTTCAAATCAGCATATAACCATTTGAATAGGTTCCAAACGCATATCAAGCATTCACCAAATATCGCACATCATGGGGTACTTTTCATTTAAGTACTTACTTCAATTCCAAGCTTAGAAGCACAAGCATAATTTAACGAACAAGCAATACAAACTTAAAGCAATTGAAAATGCTTGGGACGGTTTCAATATGTTCGCGAATCATGACCCCTTTTTGTTTATCCACCGTTTGTCCCTCGTTAGACTTTAGTCTTCCAAATTCCTATTGTCTAAGTGTAAAAAAGGATGCAATGATGCATTAGAATAGATCCTAACACCCACTATCTTTTAAATGATTTTAAATGATCATGTACATAATATTTTACACAAAAATAGTCCAATAACATGTTTACCAATGCAAAACAGTCCCATACATATATGTACTTACAAAATGGTTTGCCAACTTTCAAATCAAGGCAAAACAGCCCATACATTGTTATACATGTCTAAATACTTCTAAACAGTTTCTAACACATTTGCACACATTCAAAACAATCCCCATGCTTTTATATTTTGCACAACAATCCTTTTTCCAATAAAATAGCCCTTCCCCCGATTTTTATTATTCCAAAACAGTGCCTAACTGTTTCTATAAATGTAAAATAGCCCCAATTTTGTAAATACTCAAATTCATGGTCAAAACTGTCCACTAGAGTTTACATACGTACAAGGCAGTCCCAATTTCATGTATGTACATGTAAGTGCACCAAAACAGTCTCAAATTTATTTATACATAGCCAGGACAGTCCTTAGTATGTTCACACATATTCATAACAGTCTCAAACTTTTACATACAAATTTCTACATTCTAAAACACTTGTATATATACATAGAACAACCCCTAACCTTTTAATAGAATCCCCAACAAACTCGGAATGGTAAAAACAGTCTTTATACAAATTTACTTTAAAGAAATCCTTGCGAAATCAGCCCCTTAACTATCACAAAACAGTTCCAAGAAATTATCTTTATACAACATTGCAATTCATACAAAATCAGTCCTTCAATTGGTATACATATTTAAACACATCAAAATAATCCACTACGCTTCATGTAACCACAAAACATTGCAGCTAATCTCTTATACATATATACATATTAAAACTATTCACTTTATAATCTCAATAGCCCCTTATACTTACAAAATAGTCCCTATTAGAGTCTCGATAAATCCGTATCTTACATTCATTATTCAATCCTCCTTAAAATCACTAAAACAACCCTTTAATTATTCATTTTGGTTTACAACAGTCATCATTTTAATATTAACAATCAATGAGGAAATATTCAAACTCAAGCTTGTCTATTTAATGATACAATAATCCAATCTTATACTTGAACTATCTTAACAATTTAGGACTCAAAATTCAGCATCTTGACATCTCTAATTATAAAGCAATTTCATAAAAATCATGAGAATTTATCAAGTATACTACCCGAATGATTAAAAGAATTTATCCCATGAAAATGTTCTCCCAAAAATCTAACAACCATGAAGTTCATAAAAATCTTAGGATTGAAACCACTACTAATATCATAGATCAATTGAATGGAAAGGAATTCTCACCCTATTCTACAATTCATTCAAATAAGGTCTTAAAGAAGTGGATGAATGGAAGCTTAAAGCTCAACTAATCATGGTAGAATCCCCTCCCTTTCACTCAAGCATTAAGGTTCGGTGTGTTTGGAATGAAGAAGATGATGACTTCATTCTTCTCTCTCAAACTGAATAATCCCCTCTCTTTCCCACATGTTTTTTTCATGACATGATCTTTTAACCAAAACTTTTAGCATGCAAACCCATTACTTTGCATCTCATACGATTTGGTCCATTTAAAATTAACTATCCCTTCTTTCTTTTCTTTCACTTTGGTCCTAAACTCTTAAATAAACAATGTATGTACATGTGTACTAATATGTGAATATACAAATCAATTGTAACTACCAAAAGAAATATTAGAATACTTTCCAACTGGTATTTGCGGTATTACAAATCTCTTCTCCTTAAAAGAAATTTGTCCTCGAATTTCCACAGAACTTAGTTCGAAGGGTTTCTTATCTGTTCAAACATAAAGCTCACTTCGTCAGTAGTATTCGGAAGATTTTGTCAATATTGTTTCATCCTTATACTACGTCTCTCAATGGAGGGCTAGCCAGAATCTCATTATCCCGGTCCAAGATACTTCTAACATCCTTACTAACTATCAGCACACAAATGAGGTTTTTATCAAACGTGGACCACAAGTACTTATAAAATTTAACTCTTAGGTGGCACATATAACAAATAATGATGCAACGAATTCTGATTTAGTCTGAGAATCGGCTAAACTTGGGCTCTGATACCAAATTATAACACCCCAAGCCTGGCTTAGGAATAAACCGAATTAGAAAGTGTTTAGGAACATTCTTTTAAACAGAAATACAGCATTGAAACAAAGATATGAAGACTAGGCACTTCACAAATGAGTAAACAAATGGAATTCAAAGTAATTTTAAAAAAATTATAAGTTGGATAGGTTTACGACTTTAAATCATTAACAAACAAAATATACTTATGTTAAGCAAACACAATTTACCCAACAGGTCATAGCGTGTACTTAAGGCCATAACATTTATTACTACCAAATTGGCAAGTATGGTAAGCAATAGATCACAATAATATATAACATAGGTTAATCCAGTGAGTAATTATTATAGACATTAAAGACTATTTACAAAGAACAATAGCCACTTTGTTTGATGCAAAACTCAAATAAAGTTTACGTTTAAATCAAACCTAGATAGATACATATAACTTTTGCATAACGTGATCACAAACAAAATATATTGACGATTAAACGTTTACTTAATCTAACCATTTCACTAGCCCTTTTTAACTATACTACTTTTACTTAAGGTTTTCCACGATATTTTACGATTAAACTTGTAACATACATACACTCAAGATGGTTGATCACTTAAGAACATTATAGGCATCTAAACAACAGATTACATTTAATACATAAAAATCACTAAATTTTAGCATAATCATTATCATGTGGCTTCCAAGATAGTTAAACATTTATTCATGCTCTAAACCCAATTTATTCATGCTCTAAACCCACTAAGGCATCATAAATCACGTGGCTTCCAAGATAGTTAAACATTTAATTACGTCATTAGTATTACTTAGCTACTAAGCAACTATTAGATCTTGCTAAGTATTAAATCATATGCAGCATGCAATCACCAAGAAATAATAAAGACCCATTACAAACTTAAATACTCAATAAGCTTATTTACATTATAAGCCATAAAAAAGAATCTAATAACTCAATGCATGCTTAACCACTATGTGCCACCAACTAGGAGTGCATTAGGAGATTTCAAAACATACATCCTTATTCTTGTGATCTCGTCCAAGATCTCAAGATACACGAAGGCAAAATTACCATGAAATGTTATAAAGAAAAGGGGTAAGCAATTTCTTAGTGAGGTAGCTTTAGGAAACTTACATACGTTTTTTATCTATCACCAAATTCTACACATATTCATTACGTTAAACCCAAAATTGGTTATATGAGGTTCTCACTTAATCAAACGGTTATTGGAATTAATACTTACTCAATCATATCATAATTTCATACATTACAAACAATTACAACTTTCATGAATAAAAACATTATTTATCATGTAGGTTAATAAAGCATGACATCAGCCAGAACACACTAAGCATTCGAATAATCCAATTTCTTAGCTCAAAGAAAACACAAGTGAAATACGAAAATGTACTAATTATCATACAAGCTTTCAAGTGATTTCTTTAGGAGATCAAATTATTAGGTACATTAACTTGAACTCTCAAGACTTGTAATCAAGTATTCCCATTTACAACCCTATCTCTGATTTAACGAAGTCTCAGTACACTTATTTCATAATAAGACCAATACATTGCACTTAGCTTAATTCATTGATTGAACCCACACTTATTCAATCTTCAAAATACAAGCAATCGTATTACTTACTAGGTTTAAGTCATGTTTAATCACCCTAGACTTCTTATGGACTTTGAAACCAGAAATTATAATTATCACTCTCAAACATAGCCTATTATTCTTAAAACAAAACAAGTAGATTCCATAAGAGCAATGTTACTTATTATGTAAGTTATCAAATGATCCATTAATTGTCTAGTAAACTTCATTGTTTCTTATTCATAATCTTTTAAGTTAAGAATAGTTCTAAGTTTGAATAAGTAGTTAGCAGATTTTAGAATAAATATGTCAATCTTGTGTACACATAGAGTATCAAGAAGTTCGATTGACATAAATGTATCATAACAATTTATCGATGAAATGTATACATATTCATATCTTCTTATTTAACTATCGAGCTTATACGTAAATCAATTACCTATATCTTTTAGAGCATGTAGGTTATTATATTAAATCAAGGTTTATCTTATAAATCCTCAAAAATTTCCTTTTTAACACATAATTTCTTGTTATTTAGGTTATCAATCATAGTTTATATCTCATAAATTCTTATCATATAAGAAATTGAAGCATAACATATTTTGTTCATGAATTACTTGGTATTCAAGTCATCACATAAAGCATGTCTAAATTATATTTTCTTAACACACAAATTATCTAATTTAATGTATCAAAGACGGATGGTACATATCATATGAGTCATGACATTTCATAATAGGTGATACTTGTAATACAAGTTATCTTACATATCATATAATAACTGTGACTACTTTTTCTTATAAGTTATAAAACTTAGTATTCTTGACCATTGTTACTTATTTCGTAAGTTGTCAGACGAGCATCTCAACACTTCAGTTAATTAGCATTTAATCCATAGATAATATATATATGAATAGACAATCAGATTAATCCATAACATAATTAGACTATTCAAAAATAGTCCTTGATCTATTTGAACATAGCAATTGGTATACAAATAAATAGGTGGTACTTAACATATAAGTTATCAATTATGGCATAATTTGAACTAAAATTCACTTATCGTAGTTAGTGTTTGATATAACATATCTTAGATATGAACTATTTACCGCATAATGTACTACAAATAGACAAGTTACTTATCACCAAAGTTATATACATATCATCTCATAAACATTTGTTTTTTTCATTAAAGATATCGAGCATATCATAACATAACCATGGATTATTAGTCACCAATAATATTTAATAATTCTTTAACTCGGTTTACAAACTTCATTACTTTTATTTAACATAGCCTTGAGATTCAAATTACAAACTAGGTACACGAATCCCCAACCAACTGTCGCCCATAAAAATGGTACTCGCAGTACCGGTCGATCCCTCCTACTGTCACCAAATAAAGACTGTGGTCCAGGACCGTAGTTGTAATACCCCAAAATTTACTAAATTGATTAAGGGTCATTTAGTACTAAGATAATAGCTTAAAAGCTAACTTGGTGACTAAAATGACAAAAATGCGAAAGTTGGGATTTCTTTAATTATGGGTTTTGGAAAGGAAGTTTCTAAGGTTTAAAGGTATCATGTAATAGATAGTGAATTGAATAAGGTATTCTTAAAGTTTGGTTTAATACCAAGGAAATTTGGAGTGGAAATTGAAGTTTAAAAGTTTAGTGACCAAAATGTAAATTTTTAAAATTTTATTTCTAAAGTATAAACTTTGGAAAAGTTTTGGGACTAAAGTTATAATTTCCCAAAAGTTAAGGGTTTTTATTTCATAAATAAATAGATCACCTAAGGCTGAGAATCGAATGCGGAAATTTTGGTTCGATCTGATACTTCTATTATTGGGAAAATCGTAATTAAAGATTAAGTGGAATTTAGATACACATATCGAACTGAAAAAATTTTAGTTTCATTCAAGATGAATCCTACAGTTAAAGGATTATTTATTAGTATATTGGATGGAATGAAAATTTTGGAGATTGATCCAAAAGATATGGAAAAATTTATAAAATATTACTTTATGAATATTTTATTATAGTTGGTTGGATTCCAACTAGATTTAGTTGAATTTTTACAAGAATTGCAAACTAGTAAATAAAAACTAGTTGGAAGGCAAATTGGTCATTTGGCCCCAATGGCAATTTTGAAACATTTAAAAAGTTATTAGGGCAATTTTGGAAAGAGAAATGGAATATTAAATATTGGCCCTAGATTGGCGATAAAATCAATCTCAACCATTGGATAAAAAGGGCAAAATTGTAATTTTACTATTAAATGAATTTAGTATTCACTTAACAGATATATGTGTAAAATAATGGTAAAAAGATGAACCAAATGTTCATCTTTTCCAGCCAAAAACGTGAGGGCTAGGGAAAGAAAGAGAAAAAAATTTCCACGATTCAAGCCCCGAAACTCAGTTTTCAGGTAATCTCTTCAACTACAAAGTTGTTCTACTCTTCAAGCTCTATCTTTTGATATCAATAATTCATGGAATCCATGCTTGATTGATAAGAATTTATATGAGAAAGAAATTAGGGTTTATGGATCAAATTGGGGCTTTTGAGATTTTATGATTCCATGATTGAATTCAAGTTGAAATCAAGCTAGTATGATGTTAAAAATCATGATATTGAGTTGGGATTTAAGTTTTACATGTTTTGATTATTATGAAGATGATTAGGGTTTATGGATTCAAGTTTAACTTAGGGTTTGTGATGTTGAAATAATGATCTAGTAAGCTTGTATTGTTGTTTGGAAGCAAAACCCTAAGTTAAATTGGGTAGGGACCATTTCGGCAAATTGAAAATTTGAAGGACCAAATCAGAATTTTTAGATTTTGGAGTGTATTTATGTTATTAATGATGTTAGAGATAAGAAAATGAAGTTAGAATGCCAAATTGATGTTGAATTGAATTAGTGACCATTTTGACAATTTGTCAAAGTTAAGTGACCAAATCGAAATCGAAGTTTTGTATGGGGGCTAAATCTGATTTTTAGTTGTAATGATGGAATTAAGGTAGTAATGTTGAATTGAGGACTAAATTGCAAAGTTAAGAACCATGAATCCTTATCTTTGAATTTCAGTACCTATTTCGGTAAATAATGAAAATTAGGGAGAATTATTGTGAATAGTTATTTGGTGAAGAATGTGATGAGTTGGTGGTTTAAAGCTAGTGATTGGACTGAATTGAAAAGTAGAGAAGTAAGGAGAAGTTAGTATAAAAGTTGAAGTTGTTTATGGAAGTTGTGTAGAAAAACTAGTTTATGGAAGTAAATTTGAAAAGTCACCATAAATTCTACAAAAATGGTTAGAAGATGAATTTTATACCGATATAAAGATTTGTTCGTCTAGTTTCGTTTCCCACAAACGGAAACTGATTTCGAGTTCCGAGTAAAAAGATATGAATTTTTAAGTGGTGAAAGGTCAGAAAATAGTATAGCAGGTTGTTCCGAAATTCAATACTGGAAATTGAATTTGAAAATTCGTCATAAATCATACAAGTTGAATTTGGGCTATTAATTTATATGGTTGAAAAGCTTATTGAATATAGTTTCTTTCAGAACAAACGGAATCAAATTCCGAGTTGTAGATTATTTTATAGAAATATTTCTTGGGAGGTACTACAAACAGCTAGAAAATGAGAATTGATACACTTTGTATCTAAGGTTGATTAGTAGGCTTGAAAAGGGTTAATGGAAGTTCAAATTGGTCACTAATGACCATAATGAGTTTTTGAACAATACAAGGAAGAAAAGAAAATGTTTGGAGATTTTGTATTCGAATGATTATATTGGACAATATGTAACATATTGTTAGATTGGGATCTAACAAATATTTTATTTATTTGAATTATGAAGTTAAGTTCGAATCAAGGGAGGTTCAAGGTACAATGAAGGAAAGGGTCGAAGAGGACTTAGTGAGGCCTACTAATACATGGCCCAGGTGAGTGCAATGCATACATAACATTATACATAGATGTTTTATACATCACCGGTAAGACTTGTGATGAGTCTACCTGGTTTATATATTGTCATGATAATTATGTCATTGATCATACATTTGACATACTTTAAATATGTTAAAGGTTGAAAATAAATGCATTGATCACTAGTTATTGATGATGATTTACTATTATTGTTATTCGGTTATGAACTGCTTCATGTTAATATAAATTGATATACATTGTCATGGATGAAATATTTGATAATATAAAGCCCAAGTATGGACTTAGTGAGGCCTACTAATACATGGCCCAGGTGAGTGCAATGCATACATAACATTATACATAGATGTTTTATACATCACCGGTAAGACTTTATGATGAGTCTACCTGGTTTATATATTGTCATGATAATTATGTCATTGATCATACATTTGACATACTTTAAATATGTCAAAGGTTGAAAATAAATGCATTGATCACTAGTTGATGATGATTTACTATTAATGTTATTCGTTATGAACTGCTTCATGTTAATATAAATTGATATACATTACCATGGATGAAATATTTGATAATATAAAGCCCAAGTATGATATAGAGGTTCAAAGGTATAGTTGGCTAGCCATAGAGTCATAAACAACTGTATAAAGATTCTAAGCACTTCAGGTAAAGTGCAAATTTTATAAATACTCATTGAGGAGTATACTCATGCATGGTTTCAGTATACGGACTTATTACGGGTGCTAAGCACTTCGGAGTAATTTCATAAAAACTCAATGAGGGATATATTGTATACTCTGGTATGTATACAGAAGCACTTCGGTGCTAAGCACTCCCGGAAGAGTGCAAATAATATACATACTCAAGAAAGGTTGGGTTTGGGGGATGACACGTGTACATAGAATCTCTTAATTCGATACCTTGGGTTAAGTAAACTGAATTGAAATAAAAAAATAGAATGATAAGCTTGAAAGCTTGCTGGCAGATTTGGAAAAAGGTATTGGTAAGCATTGAAAGCTTACGGATGGAAATGGCACCAATATTGGTAAGATCTAATCTTATCACTTTGATATACATATATGCTATTACATATTTAATTATGTTAACGAGCATATAATGGTAAGGTGATCATGTGCATTATTAATAATTAATAATTAATGTTGAGATTGATATTATGACAATTGCACTTAAATTTGAATTATTGCCTCACTAAGTAAATACGTAGCGTGTAAATCGTTTTACACGTAGGAAAGAAGAAATGGTTGGAGTAAGGAGCATATACAGACATCATCAATCAATAACAGGTACATCAAGATCAGTAAGATATCTTTTGATACTGTTTGATATTTACTAGTTGGCATGTTTATTAAAAGGGTATGCCTGCTCTGATAGAATTTGTATTTTATTTGGATCTGGATGAATTTTAAATCAGGCAGTTTTATTAATTATATCAAGACAAATTAAATTGATAAGTTGCTTCCTGAAAATAAATTCGATTTGAAGATGAAAATATTATTTTTAAACATTACGCGAATAACTAGATTTGTAAATAAAACTAAATACATTGTAACATTTTTAAAGAAACAAAATTTTACCAAGTTACAAATGTAGAGGGTTTTACAAATATTTTGTGATATCTCTAACTCGTATTCAGCTATGAATACGGGAAAGGGGTATTACATTTATTGGTATCAAAGCTGTAGGTTTAGCCGATTCTCACCTAAATGGAAGTGGTTTTATGTTAAAGAAATTATACATACCACTAGGATATCAATATTACTAATATGATGTTTTTACGATTTGATTGATGTCGCTCCTTACTAATGTAAATTGGGAGGAATTATAAGAAATATTTGAGTCAAGAAAGCGTGATGAACTGGTAAATTGGAAGCTTTGGAAGGAATCAAGAGTAGTAACAATAAAGTTAATAATAACCTTTCGGATAAATCTGAACAAGAAAGGGAAACTAGTACAATAAGAAGTGTCTGTGCCGGATTAAGGAACTGAAAAGTTTAGAAACACCTGAATTGAAAGGAAAATCAGATTAAGGTCCAGTGATTGTTGATTTATAACTGAATAATCTAAGGATTACACTAGATGGATGCCGAGAAATGGATGGAGCTATTTTGTTGCTCGAGATTTAAGCTAGAGTAGAAAACCATATGAATTTGCTTCATAGCCAGGATTGCACATATCAGTTCGAGTTTATAACATCAGGACTGATAAAGATTGGGATGATTCGAGAATCATAAAAGGTACATCTCATCTTTTTGGATAAACCTATATTGATTTTGATGGGTCCTAGATTTACTCATTCGTATATAAGTACAAAGTTGAATGGTGAATGAGATATCCTTATAGAACCCATTTCAAGTAATATATCGGTCATGAATTTGTTGGGTTGTAATGTAAGGGCGAGCTGAACATGTGGAATTTCTCAATAAAAACATAAGAAATAGAGTTCTGATAAACTTAATGGAATTATCTTTTGAGGAGTCTAAGATGATTGTGGGCATGAATTGGTTACCTTCCTATCAGTCATGATGAATTGTCGATAAAGTGATTAATATTGAAAAACATGGAAGGCACAAAAATAGTAGTAGTTGATAAAAGGATAAACCCTTTTTCTAATGTAATTTCAATTTTTATTAATGAAATTGTTGTTATAAGGTTGCTAGGTTTCCTTAGCAAATGTAGTAGATGCTCGAGTTGTTGAAGTTAAATTGAAAAATAACTCGACTATCCAAAAATATCCGGATGTATTCCCGGATGAATTACTCGAATTACCTCTAGATTGAGAGGTGAAATTCAAAATAAAGATGTTACCAGGCATTGGGCCTAAATTAATGGCCCCAGATAAAATGGCTTCACCGAACTTCGAGATTTAAAGGCACAAATTGCAAGGAATGTTAGGTCGATGTTTTATAAAGTCAAGTATGTCATCTTGAGGGCACACCAGTGTTAATTGTGAAAGAGAAAGATTGGTTTCTATTTGCTCGAGAGGGTAATAATAAAGAATACATATCTTCTTCCAAAGACTGATGATCTTTTGATTAGTTAAAAAAATCAAGGAAGAAGAAATTCTAAAGATAGCTTTTTGGACTCGGTATGAATACTATGAGTTCGTGATGATACCTACGGCATTTATAAGCCTAATGAACCAAGTATTCTAATTTTTCTTGGACCAATTTTTGGTAGAATTCATTGAGTATATTTTGGTCTATTCAAAGGAAAAAGGAAGAATAAGATGCCCATTTTGCATTGTTCTTCTTCGACCTTTCGAGAAAAAGAAGCTATATGCTAAATTGTTAAAGTATGAGATTGGTTGTCTAAAGTTGTTTTATTAGTTATGTGGATTGGGCAATGGGAATAAGAATAGACCTCAAGAAAGTACAAATGATAGTTCAATGGAAACCTCTGAAAAATGTTTTAGAGGTTCAGAATTTCTTGATTATTGTCTCCTCATTGACCAAGCTATTGAGGAGAGAAATGTCGTTCAGTTGAACAGATCAATGCTAAGAAATCTTTGAGACATTAAAGGAGATCTTAATAGAAGCCATGGTACCAGTACAACCAGAATTGGGTAAATATTATGTGGTGTATAGCGATGCTTGAGACAACTTAAGATATATGAGAGGAATTATCTTACTTAGAATTTGGAGCTAGCAATGGTTGTATTTGCTTTAAAAGATATAGCATCATTATTTATACAGTGAACGATGCTATATTTATATAGGTTATAAAAGTTTAAAGTATATGCTTACTAAAGAAGAGTTAAACTTGACGTAAAGAGGTTGGATTGAGCTTTTTAAGAATTATGATATGGTCATTGACTATCATCCGTAAAAAAGCTAATGTGATAGGTGACGCTCTCACCAAAAGACAATTGTTGCCTTAAGAGCTATGAATGCAAGATTGGCATTAAAAGAAGATGGTGTTTTGATTGTCAAGTTAAGAATAAAATTTACCATATTGGATTAAATAAGATATCTTTAAAAAGAAAGGATGAAAATGTTGTCAAGGTGCAAACAACGGAAAAGAGTGAAACTGAAAACTTGGAAGTTAGGTTTGATAGATATTTGTATTATCAAGGAAGAATTTCTATCTCAATGATGGAAACTATATGTTGACCCTAAATGAAAAGATATTTAATATGAAGTTAAGGATAAAGTATTCCTTAAAAGTTCCACCTTGGAAGAAGGTGTTATGGTTTAGACAAAGAGAAAGTTAAGATCAAAATTTATTGGGCTATAAGAAATTGTGAAAGGAGCAAGTCTAATAGTTAAGCTTAATGGTTAGCTTTATCTTTGGAAATGAACAAGATTCATAATGTATCGATGCTCTGGAAATATTGATTAGACCTCACATGTTGTTACTTGGAGAAAATAGAGATTCAAATTTGGATTTAAGCTATGAAAAAGAACTGTAAAGATCCTAGCACATGGAGTCAAAAACTAATAAAACAAGACAATCCTGTTTGTTAAAGTTCTTTGAAAAAAAACACAAGGTTAAAGAAAAGATTTGAGAGAAATAAGAAGAAAATATAAGAAAATAGTTTCCTCACCTTTTGGAACCAAGTAAGTATTGAAAAAATAGGATGAATTTTCTTAAGGGGAGAAATTGTAATACCCCAAAATTTACTAAGTTGATTAAGGGTCATTTAGTACTAAGATAATAGCTTAAAAGATTTTAGTACTAAGATAATAGCTTAAAAGCTAACTTAGTGACTAAAATGACAAAAATGCGAAAGTTGGGATTTCTTTAATTATGGGTTTTCAAAGGAAATTTCTAAGGTTTAAAGGTATCATGATAGATAGTGAATTGAATAAGGTATTCTTAAATTTTGGCTGAATACCAAGGAAAATTGGAATGGAAATTGAAGTTTAAAAGTTTAGTGACCAAAATGTAAATTTTGAAAATTTTATGGCTAAAATATAAACTTTGGAAAAGTTTGGGGACTAAAGTTGTAATTTCCCAAAAGTTAAGGGTTTTTATTTCATAAATAAATAGATCACCTAAGGGTGTGAATCGAATGTGGAATCTTTGGTTCGATCGATACTTTGATTATTGGGAAAATCGTAATTAAAGTTTAAGTGGAATTTAATACACATGATCGAATCAAAATTTTTAAAGTTTTACCATATGATAGAGAAAGGTTATAAAAGTCATTTCAAGTGTTGGAAATATTTTTAGTTTGATTCAAGATGAATCCTATAGTTTATTTCTCGAGTAAAGGATTATTTATCAAGATATTGGATCGAATGGAAATTTTGGAGACTGATCCAAAAGATATGGAAAAATTCATAAAATATTACTTTATGAATATTTTATTATATTTGGTTGGATTCCAACTATATTTAGTTGAATTTTTACAAGAATAGAAAACTATTAAATAAAAACTAGTTGGAGGGCAAATTGGTCATTTGGCCCCAATAGCAATTTTGAAATTTTTAAAAAGTTATAAGGGAAATTTTGGAAAGAGAAATGGAATATTAAATCTTGGCCCTTGATTGATGATAAAATCAATCTCAACCATTGGATAAAAGGGCAAAATTATAATTTCACTATTAAATGAATTTAATATTCATTTAATAGATATATGTGTAAAATAATGGTAAAAAGATGAACCAAATGTTCATCTTTTCCAGCCAAAAACGTGAGGGCTAGGGAAAGAAAGAGAAAAAAAATTCCAAGCTCGATTCAAGCCCCAAACTCGGTTTTGTAATCTTTTCAACTACAAAGTTGTTCTACTCTTCAAGCACTATTTTTTGATATCAATAATTCATGGAATCCATGCTTGATTGATGAGAATTTATATGAGAAAGAAATTAGGGTTTATGGATCAAATTGGGGCTTTTGAGATTTTATGATTCCAAGATTGAATTTAAGTTGAAATCAAGCTAGTATGATGTTAAAAATCATGATATTGAGTTGGGATTTAAGTTTTACATGTTTTGATTATTATGAAAATGATTAGGGTTTATGGATTCATGTTTAATTTACGGTTTGTGATGTTGAAATAATGATCTAGTAAGCTTGAATTGTTGTTTGGAAGCAAAACCCTAAGTTAAATTGTGTAGGGACCATTTCGGCAAATTGAAAATTTGAAGGAACAAATCTGAATTTTTAGAATTTGGAGTGTATTTATGTTATTAATGATGTTAGAGATAAGAAAATGAAGTTAGAATGCCAAATTGATGTTGAATTGAATTAGTTACCATTTTGACAATTTGTCAAAGTTAAGTGACCAAATCGAAATGGAAGTTTTGTATGGGGCTAAATCTGATTTTTTTAGTTGAAATGATGGAATTAAGGTAGTAATGTTGAATTGATGACTAAATTGCAAAGTTAAGAACCATGAATCCTTATCTTTGCATTTTAGTACCTATTTTGGTAAATAATGAAAATTAGGGAGAATTATTGTGAATAATTATTTGGTGAAGAATGTGATGAGTTGGTGGTTTAAAGCTAGTGATTGGACTAAATTGAAAAGTAGAGAAGTTAGTATAAAAGTTGAAGTTGTTTATGGAAGTTGTGTAGAAAAACTAGTTTATGGAAGTAAATTTGAAAATTCACCAAAAATTCTACAAAATGGTTAGAAGATGAATTTTATACCGAAGTAAAGATTTATTCGTCTAGTTTCGTTTCCAACAAACGGAAATGGATTTCGAGTTCTGAGTAAAAAGATATGAATTTTTAAGTGGTGAAAGGTTAGAAAAATAGTATAGGAGGTTGTTCCGAAATTTAATACTGAAATTGACTTTGAAAATTTGCCATAAATCATACAAGTTGAATTTGGGATATTAATTTATATGGTTGAAAAGCTTATTAATATAGTTTCTTTTAGAACAAACGGAATCAAATTCGAGTTGTAGATTATTTTATAGAAATATTTCTTGGGAGTACTACAAAACAGCTAGAAAATGAGAATTGATACACTTTGTATCTAAGGTTGATTAGTAGGCTTGAAAAGGGTTAATGGAAGTTCAAATTGGTCACTAATGACCATAATGAGTTTTTGAACAATACAAGGAAGAAAAGAAAATGTTTGGAGATTTTGTATTCGAATGATTATATTGGACAATATGTAAATATATTGTTAGATTGGGATCTAACAAATATTTTATTTATTTGAATTATGAAGTTAAGTTCGAATCAAGGGAGGTTCAAGGTACAATGAAGGAAAGGATCGAAGAGGACTTAGTGAGGCCTACTAATACATGGCCCAGTGAGTGCAATGCATACATAACATTATACATAGATGTTTTATACATCACCGGTAAGACTTGTGATGAGTCTACCTGGTTTATATATTGTCATGATAATTATGTCATTGATCATACATTTGACATACTTTAAATATGTTAAAGGTTGAAAATAAATGCATTGATCACTAGTTATTGATGATGATTTACTATTATTGTTATTCGGTTATGAACTGCTTCATGTTAATATAAATTGATATACATTGTCATGGATGAAATATTTGATAATATAAAGCCCAAGTATGGACTTAGTGAGGCCTACTAATACATGGCCCAGGTGAGTGCAATGCATACATAACATTATACATAGATGTTTTATACATCACCGGTAAGACTTGCGATGAGTCTACCTGGTTTATATATTGTCATGATAATTATGTCATTGATCATACATTTGACATACTTTAAATATGTCAAAGGTTGAAAATAAATGCATTGATCACTAGTTATTGATGATGATTTACTATTAATGTTATTCGGTTATGAACTGCTTCATGTTAATATAAATTGATATACATTACCATGGATGAAATATTTGATAATATAAAGCCCAAGTATGATATAGAGGTTCAAAGGTATAGTTGGCTAGCCATAGAGTCATAAACAACAGTATAAAGATTCTAAGCACTTGTAAAGTGCAAATTTTATAAATACTCATTGAGGAGTATACTCATGCATGGTTTCAGTATACGGACTTATTACGGGTGCTAAGCACTTCGGAGTAATTTCATAAAAACTCAATGAGGGATATATTGTATACTCTGGTATGTATACAGAAGCACTTCGGTGCTAAGCACTCCCGGAAGAGTGCAAATAATATACATACTCAAGAAAGGTTGGGTTTGGGGGATGACACGTGTACATAGAATCTCTTAATTCGATACCTTGGGTTAAGTAAACTGAATTGAAATAAAAAAATAGAATGATAAGCTTGAAAGCTTGCTGGCAGATTTGGAAAAAGGTATTGGTAAGCATTGAAAGCTTACGGATGGAAATGGCACCAATATTGGTAAGATCTAATCTTATCACTTTGATATACATATATGCTATTACATATTTAATTATGTTAACGAGCATATAATGGTAAGGTGATCATGTGCATTATTAATAATTAATAATTAATGTTGAGATTGATATTATGACAATTGCACTTAAATTTGAATTATTGCCTCACTAAGTAAATACGTAGCGTGTAACTGTTTTACACGTAGGAAAGAAGAAATGGTTGGAGTAAGGAGCATATACAGACATCATCAATCAATAACAGGTACATCAGTATCAGTAAGATATCTTTTGATATTGTTTGATATTTACTAGTTGGCATGTTTATTAAAAGGGTATGCCTGCTCTGATAGAATTTGTATTTTATTTGGATCTGGATGAATTTTAAATCAGGCAGTTTTATTAATTATATCAAGACAAATTAAATTGATAAGTTGCTTCCTGAAAATAAATTCGATTTGAAGATGAAAATATTATTTTTAAACATTACGCGAATAACTAGATTTGTAAATAAAACTAAATACATTGTAACATTTTTAAAGAAACAAAATTTTACCAAGTTACAAATGTAGAGGGTTTTACAAATATTTTGTGATATCTCTGACTCGTATTCAGCTATGAATACGGGAAAGGGGTATTACATTTATTGGTATCAAAGCTGTAGGTTTAGCCGATTCTCAGCCTAAATGGAAGTGGTTTTATGTTAAAGAAATTATACATACCACTAGGATATCAATATTACTAATATGATGTTTTTACGATTTGATTGATGTCGCTCCTTACTAATGTAAATTGGGAGGAATTATAAGAAATATTTGAGTCAAGAAAGCGTGATGAACTGGTAAATTGGAAGCTTTGGAAGGAATCAAGAGTAGTAACAATAAAGTTAATAATAACCTTTCGGATAAATCTGAACAAGAAAGGGAAACTAGTACAATAAGAAGTGTCTGTGCCGGATTAAGGAACTGAAAAGTTTAGAAACACCTGAATTGAAAGGAAAATCAGATTAAGGTCCAGTGATTGTTGATTTATAACTGAATAATCTAAGGATTACACTAGATGGATGCCGAGAAATTGGATGGAGCTATTTTGTTGCTCTGAGATTTAAGCTAGAGTAGAAAACCATATGAATTTGCTTCATAGCCAGGATTGCACATATCAGTTCGAGTTTATAACATCAGGACTGATAAAGATTGGGATGATTCGAAAATCATAAAAGGTACATCTCATCTTTTTGGATAAACCTATATTGATTTTGATGGGTCCTAGATTTACTCATTCGTATATAAGTACAAAGTTGAATGGTGAATGAGATATCCTTATAGAACCCATTTCAAGTAATATATCGGTCATGAATTTGTTGGGTTGTAATGTAAGGGCGAGCTGAACATGTGGAATTTCTCAATAAAAACATAAGAAATAGAGTTCCCGATAAACTTAATGGAATTATCTTTTGAGGAGTCTAAGATGATTGTGGGCATGAATTGGTTACCTTCCTATCAGGTCATGATGAATTGTCGCATAAAGTGATTAATATTGAAAAACATGGAAGGCACAAAAATAGTAGTAGTTGATAAAAGGATAAACCCTTTTTCTAATGTAATTTCAATTTTTTATTAATGAAATTGTTGTTATAAGGTTGCTAGGTTTCCTTAGCAAATGTAGTAGATGCTCAGGTTGTTGAAGTTAAATTGAAAAATAACTCGACTATCCAAAAATATCCGGATGTATTCCCAGATAATTACTCGGAATTACCTCTAGATTGAGAGGTGAAATTCAAAATAAAGATGTTACCAGGCATTGGGCCTAAATTAATGGCCCCGTATAAAATGGCTTCGACCGAACTTCGAGATTTAAAGGCACAAATTGCAAGGAATGTTAGGTCGATGTTTTATAAAGTCAAGTATGTCATCTTGAGGGCACACCAGTGTTAATTGTGAAAGAGAAAGATTGGTTTCTATTTGCTCGAGAGGGTAATAATAAAGAATACATATCTTCTTCCAAAGACTGATGATCTTTTGATTAGTTAAAAAAATCAAGGAAGAAGAAATTCTAAAGATAGCTTTTCGGACTCGGTATGAATACTATGAGTTCGTGATGATACCTACGGCATTTATAAGCCTAATGAACCAAGTATTCTAATTTTTCTTGGACCAATTTTTGGTAGAATTCATTGAGTATATTTTGGTCTATTCAAAGGAAAAAGGAAGAATAAGATGCCCATTTTGCATTGTTCTTCAGACCTTTCGAGAAAAGAAGCTATATGCTAAATTGTTAAAGTATGAGATTGGTTGTCTAAAGTTGTTTTATTAGTTATGTGGATTGGGCAATGGGAATAAGAATAGACCTCAAGAAAGTACAAATGATAGTTCAATGGAAACCTCTGAAAAATGTTTTAGAGGTTCAGAATTTCTTGATTATTGTCTCCTCATTGACCAAGCTATTGAGGAGAGAAATGTCGTTCAGTTGAACAGATCAATGCTAAGAAATCTTTGAGACATTAAAGGAGATCTTAATAGAAGCCATGGTACCAGTACAACCAGAATTGGGTAAATATTATGTGGTGTATAGCGATGCTTGAGACAACTTAAGATATATGAGAGGAATTATCTTACTTAGAATTTGGAGCTAGCAATGGTTGTATTTGCTTTAAAAGATATAGCATCATTATTTATACAGTGAACGATGCTATATTTATATAGGTTATAAAAGTTTAAAGTATATGCTTACTAAAGAAGAGTTAAACTTGACGTAAAGAGGTTGGATTGAGCTTTTTAAGAATTATGATATGGTCATTGACTATCATCCAGAAAAAGCTAATGTGATAGGTGACGCTCTCAGTCAAAAGACAATTGTTGCCTTAAGAGCTATGAATGCAAGATTGGCATTAAAAGAAGATGGTGTTTTGATTGTCAAGTTAAGAATAAAATTTACCATATTGGATTAAATAAGATATCTTTAAAGAAAGGATGAAAATGTTGTCAAGGTGCAAACAACGGAAAAGAGTGAAACTGAAAACTTGGAAGTTAGGTTTGATAGATATTTGTATTATCAAGGAAGAATTTCTATCTCAATGATGGAAACTATATGTTGACCCTAAATGAAAAGATATTTAATATGAAGTTAAGGATAAAGTATTCCTTAAAAGTTCCACCTTGGAAGAAGGTGTTATGGTTTAGACAAAGAGAAAGTTAAGATCAAAATTTATTGGGCTATAAGAAATTGTGAAAGGAGCAAGTCTAATAGTTAAGCTTAATGGTTAGCTTTATCTTTGGAAATGAACAAGATTCATAATGTATCGATGCTCTGGAAATATTGATTAGACCCTCACATGTTGTTACTTCGGAGAAAATAGAGATTCAGCCGGATTTAAGCTATGAAAAAGAACTGGTAAAGATCCTAGCACATGGAGTCAAAAAACTAATAAAACAAGACAATCCTGTTTGTTAAAGTTCTTTGACAAAAAAAACACAAGGTTAAAGAAAAGATTTGAGAGAAATAAGAAGAAAATATAAGAAAATAGTTTCCTCACCTTTTGGAACCAAGTAAGTATTGAAAAATTCGAGGATGAATTTTCTTAAGGGGGAGAGAATTGTAATACCCCAAAATTTACTAAGTTGATTAAGGGTCATTTAGTACTAAGATAATAGCTTAAAAGCTTTTAGTACTAAGATAATAGCTTAAAAGCTAACTTAGTGACTAAAATGACAAAAATGCGAAAGTTGGGATTTCTTTAATTATGGGTTTTCGAAAGGAAATTTCTAAGGTTTAAAGGTATCATGATAGATAGTGAATTGAATAAGGTATTCTTAAATTTTGGCTGAATACCAAGGAAAATTGGAATGGAAATTGAAGTTTAAAAGTTTAGTGACCAAAATGTAAATTTTGAAAATTTTATGGC
The DNA here is from genome assembly GCA_019671005.1 of Hibiscus mutabilis. Classification (NCBI taxonomy): domain Eukaryota; kingdom Viridiplantae; phylum Streptophyta; class Magnoliopsida; order Malvales; family Malvaceae; genus Hibiscus; species Hibiscus mutabilis. Next base: position 21,234,719 of record CM033740.1, on the reverse strand, counting down.
TAAAATATAAACTTTGGAAAAGTTTGGGGACTAAAGTTGTAATTTCCCAAAAGTTAAGGGTTTTTATTTCATAAATAAATAGATCACCTAAGGGTGTGAATCGAATGTGGAATCTTTGGTTCGATCTGATACTTTGATTATTGGGAAAATCGCAGTTAAAGTTTAAGTGGAATTCGAATACCCGGATCGAACTGAAAATTTTTAAAGTTTTACCATATGATAGAGAAAGGTTATAAAAGTCATTTCCAAGTGTTGGAAATATTTTTAGTTTGATTCAAGATGAATCCTATAGTTTATTTCTGAGTAAAGGATTATTTATCAGTATATTGGATCGAATGGAAATTTTGGAGACTGATCCAAAAGATATGGAAAAATTCATAAAATATTACTTTATGAATATTTTATTATATTTGGTTGGATTCCAACTATATTTAGTTGAATTTTTACAAGAATAGAAAACTATTAAATAAAAACTAGTTGGAGGGCAAATTGGTCATTTGGCCCCAATAGCAATTTTGAAATTTTCAAAAAGTTATAAGGGAAATTTTGGAAAGAGAAAATGGAATATTAAATCTTGGCCCTTGATTGATGATAAAATCAATCTCAACCATTGGATAAAAGGGCAAAATTATAATTTCACTATTAAATGAATTTAATATTCATTTAATAGATATATGTGTAAAATAATGGTAAAAAGATGAACCAAATGTTCATCTTTTCCAGCCAAAAACGTGAGGGCTAGGGAAAGAAAGAGAAAAAAAAATTCCAAGCTCGATTCAAGCCCCGAAACTCGGTTTTCAGGTAATCTTTTCAACTACAAAGTTGTTCTACTCTTCAAGCACTATTTTTTTATATCAATAATTCATGGAATCCATGCTTGATTGATGAGAATTTACATGAGAAAGAAATTAGGGTTTATGGATCAAATTGGGGCTTTTGAGATTTTATGATTCCAAGATTGAATTTAAGTTGAAATCAAGCCAGTATGATGTTAAAAATCATGATATTGAGTTGGGATTTAAGTTTTACATGTTTTGATTATTATGAAAATGATTAGGGTTTATGGATTCATGTTTAATTTACGGTTTGTGATGTTGAAATAATGATCTAGTAAGCTTGAATTGTTGTTTGGAAGCAAAACCCTAAGTTAAATTGTGTAGGGACCATTTCGGCAAATTGAAAACTTGAAGGAACAAATCTGAATTTTTAGAATTTGGAGTGTATTTATGTTATTAATGATGTTAGAGATAAGAAAATGAAGTTAGAATGCCAAATTGATGTTGAATTGAATTAGTTACCATTTTGACAATTTGTCAAAGTTAAGTGACCAAATCGAAATGGAAGTTTTGTATGGGGGCTAAATCTGATTTTTTTAGTTGAAATGATGGAATTAAGGTAGTAATGTTGAATTGATGACTAAATTGCAAAGTTAAGAAGCATGAATCCTTATCTTTGCATTTTAGTACCTATTTTGGTAAATAAGGAAAATTAGGAGAATTATTGTGAATAATTATTTGGTGAAGAATGTGATGAGTTGGTGGTTTAAAGCTAGTGACTGGGCTAAATTGAAAAGTAGAGAAGTTAGTATAAAAGTTGAAGTTGTTTATGGAAGTTGTGTAGAAAAACTGGTTTATGGCAGTAACTTTGAAAATTCACCAAAACTTCTACAAAATGGTTAGAAGGTGAATTTTATACCGAAGTAAAGATTTATTCGTCTAGTTTCGTGTCCAACAAACGGAAATGGATTTCGAGTTCTGAGTAAAAAGATATGAATTTTTAAGTGGTGAAAGGTTAGAAAATTGTATAGGAGGTTGTTCCGAAATTTAATACTGGAAATTGACTTTGAAAATTTGCCATAAATCGTACAAGTTGAATTTGGGATATTAATTTATATGGTTCAAAAGCTTATTAGATCTAGTTTCTTTTAGAACAAACGGAATCGAATTCTGAGTTGTAGATTATTTTATAGAAATATTTCTTGGGAGTACTACAAACAGCTAGAAAAATGAGAATTGATACACTTTGTATCTAAGGTTGATTAGTAGGCTTGAAAAGGGTTAATGGAAGTTCAAATTGGTCACTAAGGACCATAATGAGTTTTTGAACAATACAAGGAAGAAAAGAAAATGTTTGGAGATTTTGTATTCGAATGATTATATTGGACAATATGTAACATATTGTTAGATTGGGATCTAACAAATATTTTATTTATTTGAATTATGAAGTTAAGTTCGAATCAAGGGAGGTTCAAGGTACAATGAAGGAAAGGATCGAAGAGGACTTAGTGAGGCCTACTAATACATGGCCCAGGTGAGTGCAATGCATACATAACATTATACGTAGATGTTTTATACATCGCCGATAAGACTTGCGATGAGTCTACCTGGTTTATATATTGTCATGATAATTATGTCATTGATCATACATTTGACATAATTTAAATATGTCAAAGTTGAAAATAAATGCATTGATCACTAGTTATTGATGATGATTTACTATTAATGTTATTTGGTTATGAACTGCTTCATGTTAATATAAATTGATATACATTGCCATGGATGAAATATTTGATGATATAAAGCCCAAGTATGATATAGAGGTTCAATGGTATAGTTGGCTAGCCATAGAGTCATAAACAGCTGTATAAAGATTCTAAGCACTTCAGGTAAAATGCAAATTTTATAAATACTCATTGAGGAGTATACTCATGCATGGTTTGAGTATACGTACTTATTACGGGTGCTAAGCACTTCGGAGTAATTTCATAAAAAATAAATGAGGGATATATTGTATACTCTGGTAAGTATACAAAAGCACTTCGGTGCTAAGCACTCCCGGTAGAGTGCAAATAATATACATACTCAAGAAAGGTTGTATGGGGGGATGACTCGTGTACATAGAATCTCTTAATTCGATACCTTGGGCTAAGTAAACTGAATTGAACTAAAAAAATAGAATGATAAGCTTGAAAGCTTGCAGACAGAGTTAGAAAAAGGTATTGGTAAGCATTGAAAGCTAACGGATGGAAATGGCACCAATATTGGTAAGATCTAATCTTATCACTTTGATATACATATATGCTATTACATATTTAATTATGTTAATGAGCATATAATGGTAAGGTGATCATATGCATTTTTAATAATTAATAATTAATATTGAGATTGATTTTATGACAATTGCACTTAAATTTGAATTATTGCATCACTAAGTAAATACTTAGCGTGTAACTGTTTTACACGTAGGAAAGAAGAAATGGGTTCCAAACGCATATCAAGCATTCACCAAATATCGCACATCATAGGGTACTTAGCTCGATTCCAAGCTTAGAAGCACAACAATAATTTAACGAACAAGCAATATAAACTTAAAGCAATTGAAAATGCTCGGGATGGTTTCAATCCTATCCCGAGACTTTAAACTACACTCATAGTTAATTTCGAGCAACTTATGTTCACGAACCATGACCCATTTTTGTTTATCCACCGTTTGTCCCTCGTTAGCGTTTAGTCTTCCAAATTCCTCTTGTCTAAATGTAACAAAGGATGCAATGATGCATTAGAATAGATCCTAACACCCATTATCTTTTAAATTATTTTAAATGATCATGTGTACATAATATTTTACACAAAACAGTCCACTAACATGTTTACCAATGCAAAACAGTCTCATACATATATTACACACATATATATACTTACAAAATGGTTTGCCAACTTTCAAATCAAGGCAAAACAGCCCATACATTGGTATACATGTCTAAATACTTCTAAACAGTTTCTAACACATTTGCACACATTCAAAACAGTCCCCATGCTTTTATATTTTACACAACAGTCCTTTTTTCCAATAAAATAGCCTTTTCCCTGATTTTTATTATTCCAAAACAACGTCTAATTGTTTCCATAAATGTAAAACAGCCCCAATTGTGTAAATACTAAAATTCATGGTCAAAACTGTCCACTAGAGTTTATATACGTACAAGGCAGTCCCAATTTCATGTATGTACATGTAAGTGCACCAAAACAGTCTCAAATTTATTTATACATAGCCAGGACAGTCCTTAGTATGTTCACACATATTCATAACAGTCTCAAACTTTTACATACATATTTCTACATTCTAAAACACTTGTATATATACATAGAACAACCCCTAACCTTTCAATAGAATCCCCAACAAACTCAGAATGGTAAAAACAGTCTTTATACAAATTTACTTTAAAGAAATCCTTGCAAAATCAGCCCCTTAATTATCACAAAACAGTTCCAAGAAATCTGTCTTTATACAACATTGCAATTCATACAAAATCAGTCCTTCAATTGGTATACATATTTAAACACATCAAAACAATCCACTACTCTTCATGTAACCACAAAACGGGGCAGCTAATCTCTTATACATATATATACATATTAAAACTATTAACTTTATAATCTCAACAGCCTCTTATACTTACAAAATAGTTCCTATTAGAGTCTCGATAAATCCGTATCTTACATTCATAATTCAGTCCTCCTTAGAATCACTAAAATAGCCCTTTAATTATTCATTTTGGTTTACAACAGTCTAGCATTTTAATATTAACAATCAATGAGGAAAGATTCAAACTCAAGCTTGTCTATTTAATGATACAATGATCCAATCTTATACTCGAACTATCATAACAATTTAGGACTCAAAATTCAGCATCTTGACATCTCTAATTATAATGCAATTTCATAAAAATCATGAGAATTTATCAAGTATACTACCCGAATGATCTAAAAGAATTTATCCCATGAAAATGTTCTCCCAACAAATCTAACAACCATGAAGTTCATAAAAATCTTAGGATTGAAACCACTACTAATATCATAGATCAAAGGAAAGGGAAGGAATTCTCACCCTATTCTGCAATTCATTCGAATAAGGTCTTAGAGAAGTGGATGAATGGAAGCTTCAAGCTCAACTAATCATGGTAGAATCCCCTCCGTTTCACTCAAGCATTAAGGTTCGGTGTGTTCGGAATGAAGAAGATGATGACTTCATTCTTCTCTCCCAAACCGAATAATCCCCTCTCTTTCCCACATATTTTGTTCCTTGCGTGACATGTGTAAGGATCTTTTAACCAAACTTTTTAGCATCTAAACCCATTACTCTGCATCTCATACGATTTGGTCCATTTAAAATTAACTATCCCTTCTTTATTTTCTTTCACTTTGGTCCTAAGCTCTTAATTAAACAATGTATGTACAAGTGTACTAGTATGTGAATATACAAATCAATTGTAACTACCAAAAGAAATATTAGAATACTTCCAAACCGGTATTTGGGGTATTACAAACCCGCTCAAACTGTCCATCCGTCTGGGGCTGATACGCGGTGCTAAAACTCAACCTCGAACCCAAAGCTTGGTGTAAACTCAACCAAAACCTTGTCCTAAACCTCTAATCCCTATCAAACACAATGGATTTAGGTACCCCGTGCAAGCGTACAATCTCAGTAATGTACAAATTTGCCAGCTTGTCCAAGGTATCTGTCAATACGCACACTTCGTAAACCGATCAACAATCACCCAAATAGAATCCTTTTTAGCAGGTGTCAACGGCAGCCCCGTCACAAAATCCATGGTGATTCTCTCCTATTTCTACTTTGGAATTTTTAGTGGTTGCAGCAACCCAGATGGAAACTGATGTTCAGCCTTGACTCCCTGAACACCATACACTTGGAAACAAACTTGGCCACATCCTTTTTCAACCCAGCCTAGTAGTATGCCTCCTTCAACCCACGATACATCTTAACACTACCAGGATGCATAGCAAAAGGACTAGAATGTGCCTCCATCAAAATAGTGTGCCTCAACTCTGGATCATCCGGCACCACTTTTCGACCCTTGAAACACAAAACTCCCTCATCATCAAAATGAAAATTCGTTGAATTACCCTCTGATATGTCATTAACATGTTGAACCGAAGAATCATCATACGGTTGTTTAGCTTTGATCAACTATTGCAAACGTAGCTCTAAGCTCAACCGCAACCTTACGACTCAATGCACCCGCAACCATATTGGCTTTACCAGGATGATACTCATTTGTCAAGTAGTAATCCTTAAGCACCTCCAACCATCTACGTTGCCTAAGATTCAAATCTTTTTGAGACATCAAATACTTCAAACTCTTATGGTCCGTGAAAACAATACAACTCTCACCATAGAGATAATATCTCCAAATTTTCAAAGCAAAAACCACAGTCGCAAGCTCCAAATCATGAGTTGGACAGTTGCGCTTATGAACTTTCAACTGCCTCGACGCATAGGCCACAATCTTACCATCTTGCATTAGCACACAATCCAATCCAACATATGACGCATCGCTATAAACCACAAACTCCTTCCCCAATTATGGTTGAATTAACACAGGAGCATGTGTCAAACCTGCTTCAACTTCTCAAAACTATGCTGCTGCTTCTCTGTCAACACATAAGGAACATTCTTTTGCAACAGCTTTGTCAACGGTGCTGCAATACTCAAAAACCCTCCATAAAATAGCGATAATAATCAGCCAACCCAAGAAAACTACGCACCTCCGACATAGATTTAGGTTGCTTCCAATTTAGAATAGCCTCAATTTTCTGTGGATCAACACGGATACCTTCCGCATAAACCACATACCCAAGGAATATTACTTCCTTAAGCCAAAACACGCACTTGCTCAACTTAGCATACAACTAATTATCCTCTAATGCTTGCAACACAAGCCGCAAATGTCGATCACATTCTTCCTCAGTACGCGAGTACACGAGAATATTATCTATGAACACCACAACAAACTGGTCAAGATATTCATGGAACACCCTATTCATCATATCCATGAATGCAGCTGGGGTATTTGTCAAACCAAAAGGCATGACCAGAAACTCATAATGCCCATACCTCGTACGAAACGTGGTCTTATGCACATCCTCATCCTTAACCTTCAGTTGACAATACCCCGATCTCAAATCTATCTTGGAAAACACTGTTGCCCCATAGAATTGATCGAACAAGTCATCAATCTGTGGCAATGGATACTTGTTCTTCACCGTTAACTTATTCAACTGTCGGTAATCAATGCACATACGCATCGTACCATCCTTTTTCACAAAGAGAACATGAGCACCCCCAAGGAGAAATACTCGGTCGAATGAACCCATGATCCAGCAACTCCTAAAGCTGCTACTTCAACTCCTTCAACTCTTTCGGTGCCATGCTATAAGGAGAAATGGAAACCAGTGTGGTACCCACAAATAATTCGATATTGAATTCTACCTCTCTATCTGGCGATAAACCCAGCAACACTTCAGGAAAAACCTTTAGAAAATCACATATAGGCCGAATGTACTGCACTCGAACACCTTTAGCTTCAGGATTCATCACAATAGCCAAATAAGCTTGGCAACCTCCTTGCATCAACTTTTCTGCTGAGGTAGCCGAAACAACGTAGGACAAGAACCTTACATTCTTGCCAACCATCACAACTTCATAACTATCAGCTAACCTCAAAGAAATCCTCTTGGATTCACAATCCAGAATCGCCTTGTGCTCACTCAACCAATCCATACCCAAAATTATATAAAAACCATGGAATGGCAAATCCATCAGATCTGCAGCAAACTCATGACCTTGCACAACCAAGGGACACCGCCTATACAGCTTTCTAGTAGTAACCATCTCACCAAAAGAACTAGTACTAACATATCAACTTTGAGGATCTCAACAAGAACATTCAACAATGATGCATGTTCACTCAAGATATATGAATGCTTAGACCCCGAATCAATCAAAGATAACAATGACAAAGATTGCAAAGTAAAGGTACCTATGATCACATCCGTTTCATTATGACCCTCACGGTGAGCAAAGACCTGAGCCGGTCCACCTTCCTCTAGTCTCACCACTGCAGCATGAGCCAAACCTCTCTATTCATCCTCGCACCTCTAAAAATTACCCCTGCCATGGCCTCGGCCCCTAGCAGGTGCAGCAACCTGTGTTGGTGCATCCCTCATAGCTCGAGGACAAATACGCTTCAAGTGATCCAAAGATCCATATATCCAACAACCTCTAGCGTTACCCCAACACATACATGTGTGGTGCCTACCACATCGCTCACACTCTGCTACAACACGAGCTCCCTGAGCACCTTGACCAACTCCGCCACCACGCCTGCAATCTGGCCTATGTCTCTTGTCCCTGAACTTCCTATTCTGCCTCCTAGAATAGCTAGAGTCAGCCACTCTCTTACCCAAACTCACACTCGCAGCTTGAACTAGTGCACCCAAAGACTGTTCAATATCCTTGGCCCACTGACCAACACATCAATATCCGTATAATTTGCAGCCAGGAGATACGTCTTAATGTCCTTAACAAGACCATAACGGAACCTGTTACATCTCTGCTGGTCATTAGGAACCAACTTAGGAGCACACTGGCTCAGACGGACAAACTTTACCTCATTTTCAGCAACAAACATGCCACCCTGTGTCAGCGCCATGAACTCGTGCTTCTTCATATCCAAATATTGGGTACCAAGGTACTTCCTCTTGAAAGCTCTTCGAAAGAACTCCCAAATAACATCCGCCTCCAGAACGCCAGCATTGGTGGTCACCCACCAATGATATGCATCACCCTACAACAGGGACACGGTGTACCCCAACTTGCGCTCCTCATTGCATCCCATCTGATTCATGATGCGAATCATCTTTTCCAGTCAACCCTCGGCTACCTCGGGACTCAAACCCTAAAATTCTTCACCTCTCAAACTCCTTAAACGCTCCAAAGGTAACCCCTGATTTGCCACCACAGCTGATGTCGATGCTTGTGCCTGCACTCTAGCCACCACTACTTGGAAAGCTCCCGTTATTGCCTAAACTAACGGAGTCAAATCACCATATACAACCACTTGGTAAACTTGGGGTACTTCACCCGACCCTACGTCAACTAGAGGAACCATCAGAGGAGGAAGAGGTAAAACATGAGGGGGGTTCTCTTCTATCTCGTTATTCTACCCTACCCCGGAAGTATTAGCCATCGATCGCGTCTCACGTCGAGCCATGCTATCAAAAGCACCAAAACACATTAAAGTTAGGCTAGCATCAGGCAAGGATCGAAGACAACTTTAAAATGCATTTTAAAACCTAGGTAATAAGCAATGTGTTCCCAATTCATACCCTAGCATGATATTAAACAATCACTGAATACAAACACAATCACCGTGTAACCCAAACAACATCAGTTAATCAAACAACAACATCCCAACTTTTCGCAAACCTGGCTCTGATACCAACAAATGTAACTCTCTCGACCCGGCCTAGTCGTAAGACCGAACCGAGCGAGCTACATTAGGTTTACCGAAGTAAAATGGGAAGATGAAACCTAAAACGCGTACATTTTTTATCTTATCTAGATGCATTATTGCTTTCCTACATTTACATACCGACCACAGGTGATAACTCAACACAATCGGGCACCGAAACAATATCCAATTGAACACAAACGTAATCTAGGGACTAAATTGCAAATTCAACAATATACAGGGACTTTTTCCAATTTTAAGTAAGCAACCATTAATTAAGTATATTTTAGGCTTATGTGTCAAAAATTAGCTTAAAATGATCATCCATACTCATTCAATTGATAAAACAAGATTCGGGGACTAAAATGAAAGAAACCAAAACTGCCTTTCCATGACATTAACAAAAATAACGGCACTCGTATTGATACGCTGAGTCTCGTATATATACGGTATTGCAACCATCATTTCGATATGACAAGCACCATACCGGTACTCTACATCAATTTTGAAATCCCTTTTAATTTCATTAAAACTCCATACCGATACGGTCATATAGTGTTTCGATACGCGGGCTCATTCCAAAAAGTGACATTCCAGTAGCATCAAACCGTATCGAAACACCTTCACCCATACCAAAATGCCCTGCCCAGAATTGCCTAGCCGTACCGATACGATCCCCTGCGTATCAGTACGCCTGGGCTTGTAATGTCAAATTTTAGCTGGTTTTTCACTTTAATCTAGATGCATTTGGGTCCTAGCAACTTGCATACATGCGTACAATCAACCATAAATATATAAACTCACATCTATGCTAAGATTAAATAACCAAAGCAACTCCATGCTATATAAGGATAACTTAAAGGCGTGCTTTCAAAACTACTTTGCCAAACATACCAAAATGCACAAATAGGACATTCTCAGCATAAGCAACATGCCAACACAACCAACACAGCATAATAAACTTGCTCAAAACATCACAACATGGTAATCAACAAGGAGGCTCTAGATGCATACCTAGGCAACCAATCATCCACAACTAAAAGCAAGGGTTAACATCAAACTTGGCGACATCAAACCATCCTCAAAAACCAGCATGGAAACATACTTAAAATCCATAAGAAAACAGAATTAAAACTCCCAAAAACCATGGCGAACATATTTCCTTATTGACCGAAATATAAACCGAGTTCATACTCAAACTTGAAAGTGTCCTTGGATCACTTAGCCTTGCCTCTTGCTGCCCCTAAACCTTAACGCTCTGCATTATTAGGAAAAAGATAGCATAAGCATACTTGCTTAGTGAGGATGCTCATATAACAATGATGCACTAAAACTGTTTGAAAACCATATGCTTGTTTTCCAAAACATGCTTACAACCAAAGCATTTTTCCATGATTCCAACCGAATCAAAGCATAATAACCTTTATGCAACAACATGTACATTCCATACTTAAATCTCCAAAGCATTAAAACATAAACCATGCTTAAGTCTCCAAACCATTAAAAGTAGGTTCAACACATGAATTTTCTCATATATTGACATTTATAGTAACCCAGATAGACTACCTCTATCCTATACATATCGGATACATGGATCTTTCATACCATGCCTAGTTAAACCGCAAGATTTGACACCCTCTCCTAGTTAAACCGCGAGATTTCACCCTTGCCTAGTTAAACCGCAAGTGTACCGACCTTGCCTAGTTAAACCGCAAGATCACCATCAATTTGGGTTGCCTAGTTAAACCGCATGCCTCAAATGAGGTCCGCAATAGTCTGAGTGGCCTTGTTAAACCGCCATACCTCAAGGACCCATGGCCACGATCGATTTTGTTCATATTTTATAGTGCACTTTTAATCCTATGGCATGCCAACTATATCTGATTGTTTTCTCACCATGTCACATAGCCAATATACTATTTACAAACCATTTACTTACTATTTTACAAAACATCACATATGCAAATCTCATTGCCAATCCAATAATATCATTCCCAACCGAAATGAAAACCAATGCTCGTTAGCATTTAATTTACTTTTATTCCCCTTCATATGTACTCAAAATCGTGCATTTCCTGTAAATAAATCATACCATGTTTATCACCAAAACATGCAAACAACATGCTCATAACCAAGCCGATATTCAAAAGCAAAATAAGGGAAACTTACTTTCAAGCTTAGGTAAGCATTTAACGCTTACCCTAAACTCCCAACAATCTTTACAAACCTTAATAAAGCATTTAAAACCAGTTTCCACTCACTGATATGCTTCACCTTCCTTGCCAACGCGATACAAGCTCCCGGCAAGCAACAAAACAACGTCAAGCTTCTTCGCCTTGATTATCCCCTATTTTAAATACATAAAACCAGAGGATAAATGCATCATTATGCATTCAAACCACTGCCTCAAAGCAAAACCCCACAACTCTCAGGTTGCCCACTTAGAAACCATCCGAAACAAACCGAAACATCATCAAACATTTTTGAAACTTAACCCAACCATAAAACAACGATTCAACTCATCAATGAACATTAATTATCATCCAAAAACCCTTTCCAAACATCATTTTACTTCTAGCAAAGATTAAACTCGAATATCATCACAAAAACTCAAATCTAACAACCTAAACAATTAGAGATCCTAGAGTTTTGGGATTCTATTGATAAAAAAAACTTATCAACAACATAATACATCCAAAATATGTATTAAATCAATCTTAAGCACTGGAAATTAGATCCAGTTCGAAAATTACCTTGTTACATCAATTTTACCCAATTTACTCAATCAAACATTAAAAAATCATTTAAATCAGTTTACAATCAATAAATCAAGGATCAAATACTTGGGAATTTTACTAAAGAACCATACAACAGAGGAGATCACAGACCTTACCCCTATTGTGAGATTTCTCCCTCAATTGATTTGATAAAAGCTAAAAAACACAAGATTTAGATGGGATTTTGTAAAAACAATATTAATCAATCAATTGCCAATCATAAAAAACAAGTTAAAAGACTTCTCGCCTCTGGATTTTGATGAAAACTTGAGTGTTTGGCTGAGGAGAGAGTGGAGAGAAAAGTTGAGAGAAAAGTTACGTGAATTTTCTTTAAAGAGCTTAACTAACTTTTTAACTAAAATTCATTTTTAATTAACTTTAAAACACATTTTAAAATATCTTTAATTAAGGGAAAAATCATCAGAAAAAACTTGGTAAAATAACTCCTTAAAGATTCTAAGAATTTGACCCTTTCATTTTAGTCGCCTTTAAAAGCAGTTTTCAAAACTTGCATTTTGGTCACCAGCCCAAAATGTTTGATTTCAAAATCTTATTTTCCAAAATTGATTGAACCATTATCCTTAACATAATTAATAATGATTTTAGAATATTTTTCCTAAATTTTATCACCTTCAAAAATATTTAAACCAATTAAATCTTGAAACCGACCTGAACTCTAACACTTGTCCATCGGACCTTCGAACCAACCTTTAAAACATCTAAGCCCAAAACCGGGGTGTTACAAACCTGGATTAGCAGCAGCAGGTGCTGGAGCAGGTACATGAACTCCATCCATCGCGGCCTGGAATACTATCATCATCGCTTGAACTAATGGTGTCATATCACCAAACACGGTACCAGGTGGTACCGGTGATACTTGTTCCACTCCCTCAGGATGATTAGGCGGAGGAGGCGGCAAGTTCTCAGGGTGTACAATCTAACCCTCAAATCCCTGCTCTCTAGCAGCAGCAGCATTTCCGCTAGATTGCAACTCTCTCCTCGATGGCATAGTCTAAATCATATCTAAGGCATGATAATTACACCAAAACAAAAACAATCAGGCCATCTTAAAAGCAAGGATCCAATACTTCCATTTCAAACCAAAATCATTTCATAAACATAGTAATAAGGCAATGTGTCCCCAAACATAGCATATATTTCAAACAGCGTACAAGTAAACAATCATCATGCATAGCAAACAGCATGATACAATCACCAACAACATCCCAATTTTTTCAAAACCTGGCTTTGATACCACCAAATGTAACCCTCTTAGCCCGGCCTAACCAAAATTAGACTAAAAGAGTCATATTAGGTTTGCCGAAGCAAACCCGAGCTAAAACCCTAAACCGAGCCCTTTTTCTTTTATCTTGTCTAGATGCATTATATTAATGTCATATGTGAACATGCTTCAGCGGTAGCGTTACATTTAGATTAGAATACAAAATAGGGTCCAATTTATCAACGAGTCACATGAAGGACCAAAAATATAAATATCACAATTCGTAGGGCTATTACCACAATTAAGATTACCATCTTTTGACTATTCCAATTTCATGCTTGCAGGTTAATTTCCATTCCAAAACAATTACCCAAACTCAATTAATTGCATTCATAAAGATCAAGACTAATTTGCAAGAAATTCAAACTTTAGCACAAAATATCACAGAGTCAACAGGGCGTACCGATACAAGAAGGCCTCATACCGATATAGGCCAACTAACAAAATGGTTATATGTACCGATACACGTACATATATATCGATACGGTTTGTTGACCAACTTGTACCGATACGGACTTGACCCTGTACTGATCCCCTCTTCATAATTTCAAAAACTCAGATTCTAGTAGCTAGAGCCGTACCGATACGGTACCCCGCATATCGATACGGCAAGCTTAAACTCGAGGGTTCATTTTGATACGCTATCCCATGTACCGGCACTAGCACTATTTTCTCTTAAGGCGTACCGATACGATGGCTAGGCTTACCAGTATGCTAGGCTTAATTTCAACGTTTTGAGCCTCAACAGGACCTCGCGTACCAAACCTTTGGGTACCCGTACCAGTACGCAAAGACCTGTAGTGACCTCTAGGTCCAATGTATGACACTTTGGCTCCTTCCAAACCACATTAACTCTTAGCTAAACATCATATAACATCAACAACATACTTTAACTTCAACATATCAACCATATAAGCTAACCTAGCTTATCTAGCATACTCAAACACCAAATCTAGAGGCATGCTTCCTAAACCACTTTCAAATCATTAAACCAATCACAACTCAACCACTTGAAACTTATTACAAGCCCAAAACAACAATCAAAACTTGCAACAACAGGGAATTCATCAAAAACTCTCTCAAAACCCCAAACTACACATTGCCATTATTACTACTTTTCAATGTTCCAAACCGTACTTTAAAAACAAGCATTTGGGATTCCTTTCCTTGCTTCATCGTTGCTTCAATCTCAATTCTCTGCATTGATGGAAAAGAGAGCGTAAGCACACTAGGCTTAGTGAGGAATTATCAAATAACAACCACCATCAATGCAAGTTAAATCATTTCGCATCTCTTTTGAAAAACACTTTTCAAAACTCTTTAAAAACATCATCGCAACATCATGCCTTATCAAAACCATGCACTTAACATTTCCAAAACAACATATTAAACCATATGCAACATGTATCATGGATAATACATCAAAGTCCCATTTGCTACCCTCAATTTAAGCTTTCCTATGCATACTACCAATGCAAGGCTTAAAGAGTAAAACATGTCTGAACCACATTAAACAACATAATCCATCTCATGATACATAACAATTATATTGGCTTACAAGTGATCATTCGCCAAGTTCCCTTTTACCAAAACATAACATTAGATACACAAATTCAATAAGTGTTCCCTCAACACTTAACAAACAATCTACCGGTAACACAAGGCTCACACACGGGAGTGTTCAGTACACATAAACCCCCTCCACCGTTGTGACACTCGTGGTGGAGTATTTGGTACATATAAACCCCTCGACCATTAGGGTACTTGGATGGAGTATTCAGTACACCGTATAAACCCCTCAACATCCAAGGCCCCTTTTTATAGTGTACTATCAATCTTATGGCCGGCCAACTATATCCGATTTCATTTACAAACCTTTTCATTGCATCACTTGCTAATTTAATTCATTTTAACATCAACAACTCATTGTTTTTATATGCATCATCAAAATCATTTAACCAATGCAATAAACTTTGCATTAACCAATACAATAAACCTTGCATTAACCAATGATAATAAAAATTTTCAAAACATGCATTACTTCTAAATGCAACAACATCATTTTGTAACCAATTTCCAGCATTAAACCATGTTCAAAACATACATCTACAGTGAGTAATTAAACCGTGTAAAATAAGTGCATCATACTATTAGCCAAACTGAGTTCAAGAGAGAATTCATACTTTACTTACTTCAGAGCTCATACCAGCATTTCAAGCTCGATCTAAACTCCCAAACATAACTTTCAAACCTTTGCAAAGTTGAAAATACGTTTCGACTAACCGACCCGTAAAGCCTCGCTTGCCGATGCGACAATCGCGAGTCCAAAGCTTCCAAAACCAACGTTCAAGCTTGAGGACCAACTTCCCCTACTTTTATCTACACAAAATAGGGGTGCATTGCATCAAAATGCAATCAACATAACAGTAACAATAAACCTCAACGTCCTTTATCCAATTTCCCTCCACAACACCCAAAACTAACAACAAACCCCTTCCAAACTTAACCCAACCACAACCTAATGATTCAACACATCAATCAACATCTAAAAACACATCTCAAACATTATTATATCTCTAGCATTTAATAAACCAGCACAACTCCTCAAAAACACATAACTAGCAACCTAGAAAATTAGATATTCACATAGTTTCAGGATTCCAATGTTAAAACCCATCTATTAAGATTATTCAAAATCAAAATTATGATTAAAATCAATCAAGAACCCAGCAAAACAGAACCTATACGAAAATCCTTCAATTAAATCAATTAAACCACAATTAAATCAATTTTCCACAATTAAAACATCAAATCAAGTTAGAAAACATGTGTAAAGGATCAATAGCTTGAGAATTTCAATAAAGAACCTTTTATTATAGGAGAAGAACGAACCTCACCTCAAATAGCAGCTTTTCCCCTTAATTAGGTGATTTCCAAAGCCAAAATAATAAGAAATCAAGTTTATTTTGTTAGAAAACCATTATAAACTCGACTGAAATCAAAAGATTAATTAAAAGTGGATTTTATCTGAAGATTTTGAAGAGAGAAAAGGTGTTTGTCTGGAGAGAATTGGAGAGAAAATCTTTTTGTGAAAAGTTAGTTACGTAAAGTTTGTTTTAAAGATTTTAATTATCCAATTATTTCCCCAAGCCTTTTACTTTATTTTAAAATCATTTAAAATAGTTATTTAAGGGAAAAAACTAATATTAGGCCCTTGGGTAAATAGCTCCTTAAAGATCCAAAGTTTTGACCTTTTTACAAAATAATCACTAAAACAGTTTTAAAACTTTATATTTTGGTCACTAACCTAAATGTCCACCTTTGAGACCTCATTTTGTAAAATTTATTCCACCAAAATCATTTCCATAATAAATAATGATTTTAGATAATTTTTCCATATTTTTAACCCTTCTGAAAATATTTAATCCAATTTAAATCCCAAAACTGACTCGAATCCTCTAATCCGATCCAACGGGCCGTCTAAACCACTGGAGAAACTCCTAGGCTCAAAATAGGGGCATTACATTGTTTGATATCCTTCTCTACAAAAAAGGAAAAAAAAGAAAAAGAAGAAAAAGAAAAGGATGGAAAAAATATATATATGTTATTATGTGTGGTGATAAATAAATGTTGCTATGAGGAATGAATCTAAAATGTTAGGGATAATGTTAGGTATTCTTGAATTGCTTGCTTGTCTATTGATGTGGGGTTGAGTATGGATTTATTCCTCTTGTTGATGCATCAGATTTATTAATTGATTAAGATAATTCAAGTATCTAGATGCATTTGATCTTTTGTTGGACCTTACTGTTTTGATCTTTACTTGAGGACAAGTAAGACCTCAAGTTTGGGGGTGTGATAGCTCTTTAAAGAACATGTATTTTCCCTTAATTTACAGGAACTATTATTGGAATCCATTGCATCCATTTCTGTATTTTCATGTATATTTATACATATTTTCTAACTTACTTCCTGTGGCTCAAGTTTTGTATATTTCTGCCTATTTTTGCCTTGTTATCGCTGCATTGCTAATGTCCCTGCAGAGGTTGTTTTCACCACTGCATCTAGTTTGACACTGCAGCTACCAGCTGTCCAGTCTGCTTAAGGATAAGGACGAATATGCCAGTTGTCTAGTTTGTTACAACAAATTTTGTACGACGCCTTGCACGCAAATAACTTGTAGGACAGGTGTCTTTCCTTGGGTGGCCTATAAAAAGACTATTTTGGAGGGGAGAGAGAGGGTCTCATCATTCTTTTCTTTCATATCATCTTCAACATCCGAGCTTTTATCCTCTTCCTATGGCAGCTTAAGCTTATTTTCTGAAGATCTGAGGTGAAGTAAGGCAGGTCTATCCAAGGAAATGAGGAGTCAAGTGTTGAATCGAGGAAATATCTTGTTATCTTCTTAAAATTCTCTTTATATTGATTTTTTGGAGATTTACTTGTATTGGTGCTCGTATTGATATTGGTTTAATTTTCTGGAGCTTGTAGAGCTTGTTTAAACTATTTTCTTAGTTTAGTATATATCAGTGTTGGCTTTTTCTTCAGCTTTAATTATTGGATCTGATTTACATTTTGCATGAGAGTGTTTAACTAGTCACTGACATCAACAGATGCAGTGTCAAGTCAGATTAATGAGTTTTACAATGAAAGTTGGTTGGATGCAACGAAAGTTGATCCACTCGTTTGAAGGGCTATAGTCTCGACTTACGACAAAATTTGAAGTCGATCTACATCCTTGAGTCAATGGTTGAAGGTTGAATGGAAGCCAATACTCAAGCTAACCACTACATTGCTGATTAAACCAATCTTTACCTTGAAGCGTACTTGACATTTCTGCCAAGTTGAACCAAGGAGATTAGGGCTTTATTCTCATAATCCTCTATCTTTTATTACTCTCTATTATTGCTACCACATTGAATCATTTACCCTCCTTTTTATATTGTTGTTGTAACCACCATTGCACCCACAACTACCACTTCCACACTATTGTATTGTAGTCACATAAGTTTAAACGCAATACATCATCATTGTGGAATTGATATTCAAACAAGATTTCCTTGTTTCTATTCTTACATCGATAGTGTAGCTTGTACTAATAGTGTGACATTTTCACATCGATCAAGTGACTTGCAACCTTCGTCCAAGATCGATCTTTTTCAAGCTTATAACCTGAAAATGTCTGTCAATGGAATGCACTAGGCTTACTTAGCCTAAGTGATGTAGTAATCTTGCATAAAAATTATAAACTTCAATCAAATCAAGCACATAGTGGCATCAATGCATACAATGAAATCAAAGCACATGGTGACATCAATTCATACTTATTATATCTTGTACTTTTTATTTGAGTTCATGATCATATCTTAAGTATGTCTTATGGGGCTTCTTAGTCATGTCTTGTTCAAGTCTTGTGGGAGTTCATAGCTTTGTCTTATTCATGAAATACTTTCTTGATATTCTTGTTATGATTTTCTTGTGTCTTGATTATCTTGTCCATTGGATCACATTGAACATAGATAGCTTAGTCCGTATTTAATCATATTGGTCCGTGTTACACATAGCACATAATCACGAATCCCCTTCTCTTCTATCAACTCCCTCGAACCCCACAACATCACCAAAAAATATGTAAGCATATACCATGTCAATATATCCAAGGTCCTTGTTAATTCTTAGCTTTATTTCATGATCTTGTTCAATAAATGAGCTATTAGCTCCATGAGTTCTTATACTTGTTCATAGAGAGCACAATGCTCTATAAAGTGCTAGTTCGTGAATCGTAATAATACATTGTTCATAAGTCTTATTTCATAACATATCAAAAATTAAGGTTCATCATTAATTCTCATGGCTAATTTTATAACATGTCAAATCAAATATATCCAATGCATACATGATACAAAACAAAATCAAAAAAGCTTTCCATGCCATGAATGTAGTCACCAACTTGCTATATGTGAGCTATAAATATCATGATCATGCATAAATATAATAATTCATAAAACAATGATCAGAATGACACAACGTCATCCGAAACCATAAAATACACTCACCAAATATTTTCAAGTCCACGGTATATCCCGAATCACTAAAGCGAGTTCAATTCCTCTTTGGTTTCGTTTCCATAATGGAAATTTCGCAACAATTTCTTGGCCTTATGTGGTCTTGGATTTAAAGGAAATATGGTTGAATTTGAGTAGTTTTAACTTTTGAAATCCTTGCGTTCTTTTTTTGTGTGTATGTTCGACCATGGAAGAGAAAGGAATTTGGGGAAGACGAATTGGTAATCTTGCCCCTCTTCCCAAATTGTTGTAGGAAAGTGTAACAACCTCCCTTTTTCGAAAATCGCTAATGAAAGAAACAAGTATTTGTGTGGATTTTGTTGTTTTGAATTTTTTTGAAAATTTTTGAAAAAGTGGGGGAAAGTGAAATTTTGGGGATTTTGATAAAAAAAACTTGTTTTGTTTTAAGAATGAAGAGTTGGAGTCGCCACCGGCAACTAAGGTAGGTCGGTCACCATAAAACTAGAGATTCTTTAAAAAATGGGTTCGGGAGTTGGTTACGTGTGGGAAGGATTAGCACCCCCTTCACGCCCGAAAATTGGTACCAAACAGACGCTACTTTTGAACGATGGAAATTACCGAAATTCAAAATTGGATTTAATTAACTATTCTTAATCAAATATAAAATTTAATTGAACGGGCTTTAACAATTTAGTGGTTCGAATTAATTATCCGTTCAATTATTAAGGATGATTGTACATCGGATCGTAGATTAAACCGACATCGAATAAGACCAATTGTCATGTTAATTTATGGTTCGAATCAAGCACATCACCTTTATGCATGATGCAAACAGTTAAAAATGATGTTATGAATTGTCAAAATTTTATCCACTTTGAGATTTACCTTAAGACGGTGAAAATTAATTCAAATATTTGGTCCACATCTATTAAGCTCGGATTGTTACGACACAAATACTGGAACTAATAAATACTTCCTTTCTAGAAGTTAGATTAATTAATTAACGATGTGGGATTAAATAAATTAAGTGCGAAATGAATGACAAGTTACAGCATGTCACGAAATTGTAAATAAAGAAAATAAAGACAAATGCGAGAAATAAAAGCAAACAAAGTAAATATATAAGGAAATTAAGGAATCCGAAAAAGGACCGGATCAAATAAAAGAAATTTGAAAAAAAGACCGGATCGAATAGAAATAAAAAGGGCGTAAAATAAAAAATTCAGAAAAGGATCGGATCGAACAATAAAAGGAAATGCAGAAAAATAAAGAGCGAGAAGTTAAATGCAAAAAAGTAAAGTGCGAGAAATTAAATCACGAGAAAATAAATGCGGTACAAGAAATTAATGTTCAAAGTTAGTCGACTACACTAAATGGGCCATAATAATAAGGGTCATCCCCCATTGCGGGTCACCGTAAGGCCGATTCGAATATAAAAGAACAATGAAACAAATAATAATATACATATATAAATATTATATTATACTAGTAATAAAGTACAGATAATCTATAATAATATATAACATCTATAATATAAATGTAATATGCGACATATAATATAGTAATATATAATATATACTATAAGATAGATAATACTATAATATATAATAATAATAATATAATATAATACTTATAATATATATAATATGTATTAAATAATGTATGTATAATATAGTCGATAATATATGTTATAATATAAGTATATGTAATATAATAAAATACTATAGTAAATAATATATATATATATATAATATATAACATAATAAAATACTATAATATATTAATATAATACACTATATATAATATATATACTATAATATAATAAGAAGCAAAATTTTAAAAAGAAAACAAAAAGGAGGGACCAAAACATGTATTAACCCATGGTTGATTCGAATGCGGGTAGAAAAATGAGGGACCAAAAAGGCAATTTGCCTATTGATCAAATACGTGGATCTTTCACTGGTATCTGGGTCAATGCGCGGGTCAAAAAGGCTTAAAACGGTGTCGTACGGAGAACATAATATAAGCCAGAAACTAGGGCAAAAATTCGCCCTAAACTTCATTTTGGTTTCAAAATCAAAACTGAGAAAAAAAACTTTCGAAACGCTTTGAAAAATCCTCCCCTGGTTTTTCCAAAAATCAGTGGCCTGAACACCGTGCACTGCCACCTCGGGCATAGCTAGCCGATGGCCGGCAACCGTAACAATTTTTTCTTTTGAAACTGGTTTTTAAAAAATAACCTTCTTTCTTCGATTTGATTTTTTAAAAAACCAAAATCCCCTTTTTTAGATTTCAAACAAACCGAAACCTTAGTACCTTTTAAAAAAACTCAAAAAATCATGAATCCCTCAACAGGGAAGAAGTAGATGGCCGACGACGGGAGAACCGACCCTAAAGGTGAAAACTCTAAACCATTTTCTTATTCTTGTTGTATGTTCGAATTAAAACAAAAAATAACATGTGAAATTTTTTGCTTTTTATTGATTTTTTTAATATCCCGTCTGAGTTCCTTACATTGATTTGATCTGGCTTTATAGCCGAATTACATGGATAAAAACAAAGAAAAATTGTAGTATTCTAGATGTCCTTTTTCGTATGCGTCTAATTTCTGAATTTTTGGCAAAGTGGAGTTGACATTATGGTCAGATACAGAGGACAGAAGGAGCAGCGGAGATGGGACCAGACCCGCATGGCGCTATCGTGGCTTTGACGTTGCAGGGCTGCCAATATGGTCGGTGACATGGCCGGGAGCTGAAAAGCCAAGGGACGTCCTTGGGAAGCTTCTAGAAAGGAAGAGGAAGGATCGACGATTGAGTTGTTAAGGTTTGGGTGTTTAGGGTTAGCTGACGGGTTAGGTTATCCGGGTCAGGTAGGTTAAATGGGTGAACCATTCTAGGAGGGTTATGGGTAGGACACGTTGGGTATGGTATTGGCAAATGGGTTGGATAATGGGTAAAGGGTTTTAGATTTAGTTGGGTCGGCTGTATTGGGCTAGTGGGTTGTGTAATGTAATTTGGACATTTAATTTTTGGACCATGGATTTAAATCTGATATTTTTGGATTTGGACTTTTTTGGATTATTATTTTTTCAATTCGGTTTAATTATTCGAAATAAATAGGCCAGACATAAATACGCTATTAAAGTTGACCCTCTTTACTCATTGTTATGAAACAGAAATAGAGCAAAAACTAAAAGATAGCCATATTCGTTCGGTCAAACTAGAGCACCCTTCCTAGCATGACCCTTCCTCCAAACTCTAACTGGTCCATCTTCCAACTTCTATAGAAATAGAACTCATCTGTTGATTCGCTACACCACCGACGGAGAGTCAAGATCTGGTTAATTCCTCTACTTCATCCTTCTTTCAGAAAGATAAAACCTGCAAGAGTGAATAGAAAATTGCTTCAGACTAAGTATTAACTTATTTTATTTAAAACTTGTAAAATTAAAAGATATGGGATAAAGAGATGTTTGAATATGGGTGATCTTGCTATGCCACCGACGATGAGACAAGATTGGAAAACTGGATCAAGCTACGACTCTAACGAAGAGGCATGATCCGGTGATTAGATTGCGATCAAGCTACAACTCTGACGAAGAGGCATGATCTGAGGAGTTAGGGGTGATCAACCTACGACTTTGACGAAGAGGAATGATCTGAGGAGTTAGGGGAAATCAATCTACGACTCTGACGAAGAGGCATGATCTGAGTTATTGGTGGCGATCAAGCTACTACTCTGACGAAGAGGCATGATCTAAGGAGTTAGTTGGTGGCAATCAAGCTACTACTCTAATGAAGAGGAATGATTTGAGGAGTTAGAGGCGATCAAGCTAATGTAACGCCCCGATTTTGGGCTGGCGGTTTTAAAGCTAGTTAGACGGTCCGGTGGACCAGGTTAGAGATTCGAATCGAATTCGAGAGCATATATTTTTTTGAAAGATAAAAATATGGAAAAATGTTTAAAATCCTATTTTAATAGATTAAAAATATTGGTGAAAGCAATTTTGGAAAATAAGCTTTGGAAGGGTGACATTTTGGTTAGTGACCAAAATGCAATTTTTGAAAAGTGTGTTAAAAAGGTGACTGTTTTGTAAAGAGTCAAAACTTTGAATCTTTAAGGAGGTATTTTACCATTTGTTCTAATCTGAGTTTTCTCTTAATTAGGATTATTTTTAAAAGAGTTTTAATTAAAGGAATTAATAAGGATTTAGTTAAAAATGTGGATATTTTTCCAAATCACAATTTGACGTAACTTTCTTTCTCTCATATATTTTCTCAAAATACTCTCAGCCAAACACTCTTTTTCCTACCAGAGATTCAAGGTAATGATCTTGTTTCTTTATCCTTTGATTTTCTAAATGATTCTTTAACTTGTTTTCTCAAAAATCTTATTGAATTTCATTGTTTTTCAAGAGGAAAACATCCAACTAAGGGGAAACTCACTCATTAGAGGTAAGTTTCATTCTTCTCCTCTAATGAAAGGTTCTTTACTAAAATTCAAAAGTTCTTGACTCTTTATATATGTTTTCTAATGGATTTTAATTGATTAATTATGGAATTTTGCTTAATAGATGGTTAATTGGTGGAATCTTGTGATTTTCGAAGTGGATATGTTTTTCCAGTGTTAAGAATTGATTTCAATCTTATTATGGATGTATTATAATGTGGATGAGTTGTTTTTAATAATAGAATCCCGAAATTTATTGAATCTCTAATTGTTTAGGTTGTTAGTTAATAGTTTTTTGTTGTTTCTGGAGGATTAATCTTTGTTGGAAGTAAAAGGATGTTGTAAAAGGGTTTTTAGATGTTATTTGATGTAGCTTGATGTATTGAATCGTTATATTATGGCTAGTTTAAGATTGAGAAGTGTTTGAGATTGATTTAGGTTAATTTTGGATGAGTTTTAAGTGGGCATCTTAAGAGCTGCGGGATTTTGGTTTGAAATAGAGTGTTGGATGCATTTTAATGCATGTTTCCTCTGGTTTTGTGTGGCGAAAATAGGGGATAATCAAGACGTAGCATCTTGAGGTGGTGTGTGGCTTGTTGGGGGCTTATTTTGCGGTAGCAAGCAAGGCGAAGTGAAATCAGTGAGTAAATGGTTTTGTAAATAATATATTGGCTATGTGACAATGTGAGAAAACATTCGGATATAGTTGGCATGCCATAGGATAAAGTGCACTATAATATGTTAAAAATTGATCGTGGTTATGAGTCCTTGAGGTATAGCGGTCGGCTATTCGGACTATGTTGTTATCACTTGGGTTGAGCGGTCGGTTCCCCTTGTTGATGTGAAGCTTGCGGTCAGCAAAGTTATAAAGTCATGCGGTCGGCATGGGGTATTCTTGATGATGGTCGGTCATTAAGGGAGATCAGTGTATCCGATGTGTAAAGTTAACGGTCGGTTAACTAAAGATTAGCAGTTGGCTAATCAAGGATAGTAGTCGACTATCCAAGGTCACTATAATTGCCAATGTATGAGAATTCTATTGTTGAATCTATTTTTTAATTCTTTGGGATTTAAGCATGGTTTTGTATTTAGTGCTTTGGAATTTAAGAAAGGTTTTGTATAAAATGCTTTGGGGTTTAAGAACGTGGTATATACATTGTTTTGCATATGGTCGATATGCATGGTTGAGTTGGAATCATTGGAACTTGCTTAGGTCGTAAGCATGGTTTGAAATCAAGTGTTGGTTTTTAAGGGTTTTAATGTATCATAGTTTTAAGAGCATCCTCACTAAGCAAGTGTGCTTACGCTCTCTTTTCCTAATGATGCAGAGCATTAAGGCTTGGGGCAGTAAAGGCAAAGTTGTAGTGATCCAAGAGGCAAAGCAATTTTGAGTATGAACTCAGTTTATGTTTCCGGTTAATAAGGCAATGTGTTAGCCATAGATTTTGGGATTTATAATTCTATTTTTTCCTAGTTTTGAGTGCGTGTAATGCTGTGTTTTCGGAGTTTGATTGATGTTGTTAAGTTTGTTGTGCATCATTACCCATGGTTGATGTTATGAGGTTGCCTAGGTATGCATCTAGATGGTCTAGCTTGGATGGCATGCTTTCATGATCATAACATGTTGAATTGGGTGTTGAAGTGATATTGGCTTGATGCTTGTGCTAGTGAATGTCTATTTGAGCACTTTGGAATCTTTGGTGGAGTGTTTTAGGGAGTATGCCTCTAGATTAATCTTTATAATAACATAAGCATGTTTTGTTGCTAAACCATGGTGCAAGTGTTGGCATATGTATTGTTGAATGTTTATATCCATGTATGCAAGTTCCTAGGATCCAAATGCATCTAGATTTGAGTGAAAATATGGGGAAAATGACATTACAGCCTATGCGTACCAATAGGCACGGGACCGTATCGGTACGACTAGGCAAAACAGGGCAGTCAGCATTGGTACGGGCATTGGAGTATTGGTACGGACAAGCAAACTAAGCTTGGCGTACCAGTACCGGATAGAATGTGCCGGTACGGGGACTCGTTACTGGAAAATCACTTTTTAAGGGAAAACCCGTGTACTAGAACACCAAGGTCTCGTACCGGTACAGATTTTGCAATATGCAAGCTGACGTGGTGTATCGATATGGTACATTGTGTACCGGTACGCGTTGTTGTTTCGTATCAGTACGGCTATGTACGTATCGGTACGGGAGGCAGTTTTTACAAGTAATTCATGGAAACCAGTTTCTGGTCTCTTGCGTTTTAGTCCCTAAGTATTGCAAATGTAATTGAATGCACATGGATGATCATATGGACCTGAAATATGATATATGGGCATGTAAATGGACTAATTGAGGATTGGTAACTTTAATTTCAATTTTGGACCAATAATTTAAAGTATTTACATTTTAGTCCTCATAATGAATGTGATGCAATTGGCCGCCTATTAGTGATTCGTTTTCTTCTAAATTTCACTTGCTGTGAGTATGGACATATAGGATTAATAACATGCATCTGGACAAGATAAAAAGGAAAAAAATAGACTGACTTTTCATAACCCTTCTCCGATTTGCTTTGGCAAACCTAATGTAGCTCACTCGATTCGGTCGGGCATCTAGGCCTGGTCGAGGGGGTTACATTTGTTGGTATCAGAGCCATGTTATGAAAGGTTGGGATGTTGTTGTTTGATTGGTTATCATTGGTTGTTACGTACGGTGCTTGTGTACGTGTACGGTGTTTTATTTATATCGTGTTGGGGTATGAATTGGGAACACATTGCCTAGTACCGAGGTTTTAAAATGTTTTATAATATGGTCTTTGTTCCTTTGCCTTATGTTAGCTTGACTTTAATGTGTTTTGATGCTTTTAATAGCATGGCTCGACTTGAGACACGTTCAATGGCTGGTAATGTCGGAGTTGGGCAGAATAATGTTGAGGAAGAGAATCCCCCTAACGTTTTACCTCCTCATCCTCCATTGGTTCCGCTTGTTGATGTTGGGGCTAGTGGTGTACCCCAGGCTCATCAAGTGATAGTGTTTGGTGATTTAACTCTGTTGGTTCTGGCGATAATGAGAGCTTTTCAAGAAGCAATGGGTTGGTGTACATGCGCAGGCACCGGCACCTGCTGTGGCAGTTAATCTAGGGTTACCCTTAGAATGTCTTTGCATTTTGGGAGGTGTTGAGTTTAGGGGTTTGAGCCCCAAGGTAGCTGAGGGTTGGCTGGAGAGTACGATTCGTATTCTGAATCAGATGGGTTATAATGATGAGCGTAAGCTGGGTTATACTGTGTCATTGTTTCATGGTGATGCTTATCATTGGTGGGTGACCACAATTGCTAGTGTTCTGGAGGCAAATGTAATTTGGGAGTTCTTTCGAAGAGCTTTCAAGAAGAGGTATCTTGGCCCTCAGTATCTGGATGTGAGGAAACGAGAGTTTATGGCCTTGGAATAGGGTGGCATGTCTGTGGCTGAATATGAGGTGAAATTTTTCCGTTTGAGTCAGTATGCTTTGGAGTTGGTTTCGAATGATCTTGAAAGGTGCAACAGGTTTCACCATGGGTTGGTGAAGGATATCAAAACATACATGTTGGATGCAAACTGCACAGATTTTGATGTGCTTGTGAATCGTGCTAAGGATATTGAGCAGTCCTTGAGGGTAACAGGACAAGGTTTGGGCATGAGCTCGAACAAGCGTGGGGTTGATTTTGGCAATTTCAGGAAGCCGAGTAGGAGGTTTCGTGATAAGAGGCATAAGTTGGATCATAGGCGAGGTGGCAGTATTGGCCATGGTAACCAAGGTGTTTGTATTATGCCTGAGTGTGAGCGTTATGGTAGACGCCACATGGGTGAGTGTTGGGGAAATACCATAAGTTGCTAGATATGTCGATCTCATGGTCACATGAAGCGTGACTATCTTCGAGCTATAGGTGATGCACCGGTTCAGGCTGTTGTACCTGCTAGGGGATGAGGCCATGGTAGGGGTAATTTTTAGAAGTGCGAGGATGGTCAGAAGGTTGTGGCTCATGCTATTGTTGTACAACCGAAGAATGGTGGGCCAACGCATATCTATGCTCATCGTGAGGGACGTAACGACATTGATGTGATCGCAAGTACTATCACCTTGTAATCTTTGTCGCTATTTTCTTTGATTGATTCGGGATCTACTCATTCATATATTTTAAATGAGCATGCATCATTGTTGAATGTTCTTGTTGAGATTTTGGATGTTGCCATATTGGTAACTAGTTCTTTTGGGGAGATGGTTACAACTAGAACATTGTATAGGTGTTGTCCTTTGACAGTGCAAGGTCATGAATTTGCTGCGGATTTGATGAAGTTGTCGTTTCATGGTTTTGACGTTATCTTGGGAATGGATTAGTTAAGTGAGCACAAGGTGGTGGTGGATTGTGAGTCTAAAAGGATTTCTCTAAAGTTGGCCGATGATTATGAAGTTGTGGTGGTTAGTGAGAATGTGAAATTCCTGTCCAATGTTGTGTCAGCTTTTCGAGCGAAGAGAATGATGTTTGATGGTTGCCAAGCTTATTTGGCTATTGTTATGAATTCGGAAGCCAAGGGTGTTCGGGTGCAGGACGTTCGGGCTATATGTGATTATCCAAAAAAATTTCCTGAAGAGTTGTCGGGTTTACATCTGGATAGAGAGGTAGAATTTCGTATTGAGACATACGAGGGTACAACTCCAGTGTCTATTGCTCCTTATCGGATGGCACCGAAGGAGTTGAAAGAGTTAAAGTCTTAGATCCAAGAGTTGTTAGATCATGGGTTCATTCGGCCAAGTATTTCTCCCTAGGGTGCTTCGGTTCTTTTTGTGAAGAATGATGGATCAATACGTATGTGTATTGATTATCGTCAGTTGAATAAGTTGACGGTCAAGAACAAATATCCGTTGCCATGGATTGATTACTTGTTTGATCAGTTTCGCGGGGAAGCGGTGTTTTCAAAGATTGATTTAAGGTTGGGGTATTACCAGTTGAAGGTAAAAGATGTAGATATGCATAAGACGGCGCTTCGTACAATGTATGGCATTATGAGTTTTTGGTGATGCCGTTTCATTTGACGAATGCCCCGGTGGCTTTCATGGACATGATGAACAGGGTGTTCCATGAGCACCTTGATCGGTTTGTGGTGGTTTTTATTGATGATATACTTGTGTACTCTCGTACCGAGGAAGATCATGATTAGCATTTGTGGATTGTGCTGCAAGTATTGAAGGATAATCAGTTGTATGCTAAGTTGAGCAAGTGCGAGTTTTGGCTTAAGGAGGTGATGTTTCTTGGACATGCGGTTTTCGTGGAGGGTATTCATGTTGATCCATAAAAATTTGAGGCTATCCTCAATTGGAAACAACCTAAGATCGTATCGGAGATGCATAGTTTTCTTGGGTTGGCTGGTTATTATCGCCTTTTTGTGGAGGGGTTTTCTAGTATTGCAGCTCCGTTAACAAAGTTGTTGCAGAAGAGTGTTCCTTTCGTGTGGACGGAGAAGCAGCAGTAGAGTTTTGAGAAGTTGAAGGAGGTTTTGACGCATACACCTGTGTTGATTCAACCGGAATTTGGGAAGGAGTTTGTGGTTTATAGTGATGTGTCGTATGTTGGTTTGGGTTGTGTGCTGATGCAAGATAAAAAGGTTGTGGCCTATGCGTCGAGGCAGTTGAAGGTTCATGAGCGCAACTATCCAACTTGCGATTTGGAGCGTGCAGCTGTGGTGTTTGCCTTGAAAATTTGGAGACACTACCTTTATGGTGAGAAGTGTGTGGTTTTCACGGATCATAAGAGTTTGAAATATTTGATGTCTAAAAAGGATTTGAACCTTAGGCAACGAAGGTGGTTAGAGTTGCTTAAAGATTATGACTTGACAATTGAGTATCATCTTGGAAAGGCCAATGTTGTTACGGATGCATTGAGTCGTAAGGTAGCGGTTGAGCTTAGGGCGATGTTTGCGAAGTTGAGTGTGACACGGGAAGGTGGGTTGTTGGCTGAATTGAAAGTTAAGCCTACGTTGTCACAGATGATTAAGGCTAAACAACCGTTTGATGATTCTTTGGTTCCTCATGTTAAGGACATACCATATTGTAATCCGACGGATTTCCATTTTGATGATGATGTTGTTTTGTGCTTTAAGGGCCAAATAGTGGTGTCGGATGTTTCGGAGCTCGAGCACACTATTTTGGTGGAAGCACATTCTAGTCCTTTTGTTATACATCCAGTTAGTACCAAGATGTATCGTGATTTGAAGGAAAGGTACTACTGGATTGGGTTGAAAAAGGATGTGGCTAAGTTTGTTTCCAAGTGTATTGTGTGTCAGCGGGTCAAGGCTGAACATCAGTTTCTATCCGGGTTGTTGCAACCGCTAAAAATTTCGGAATAGAAATAAGAGAGAATCACCATGGACTTTGTGACAAGGTTGTCGTTGACACCGGCTAAAAAGGATTCCATTGGGTGATTGTTGATCGGTTTACAAAGTGTACGCATTTTCTGCCAGTGCATACGACATACACCTTAGATAAGCTAGCGAATTTGTATATAGCTGAGATTGTGCGTTTGCACGGGGTACCAAAGTCTATTATTTCGGATAAGGATCTGAGGTTCACATGAAGGTTTTGGAGATGTTTACATCAGGCTTTGGGTTCGAGGTTGAGTTTTAGTACCGCGTATCATCCTCAAATGGATGGGCAGTCTGAACGTGTTATCCAGGTCTTGGAGGATATGCTGAGGTGTTGTATTATTGAGTTCCAAGGAACCAGGGAGAAGCATTAACCATTGGCTTATAATAGCAGCTATCAAACGAGTATTCATATAGCACCATATGAGGAATTGTATGGCCGGAGGTGTCGTACGCCCTTGTGTTGGGCCGAGGTAGGAGAAAGGCATGTTTCCTTGCCAAATGTGTTGAAAGATACGGGTGAGAAAGTTAAGCTTGTGTATGAATGCTTGAAGGCGGCTACGGATTGGCAGAAATCTTATGCGGATTTGAAGCATAGGGAAATTGAATACATGGTGGGCGATTGTGTGTTCTTGAAAGTGTTACCGTGGAAGAAAGTGATGATATTCAGACATAAGGATAAGCTTAGTCTGAGGTTTATTGGACCGTATGAGATCGTGGAGCGTGTTAGTCCTGTGACTTATTGGTTGAGGTTGCCTCCCAAGCTTGAGAAAATACATGATGTGTTCCATGTATCTATGCTACGGAGGTATCGGTTGGATCCTTCGCATGTTATGCCGTAGAGAATATTGAGTTGAGAATGGATTTATCCTTTGATGAGGAGCCGGTGGAAATCCTTGACTCCAGCAGCAAGGTTCTACGTGGTAAGACGATAGAACTGGTCAAAGTCTTGTGGCGACATCGAGGTGTCGATGAAGCCACTTGGAAAGTAAGGCGGATATGGTGGAGCAATTTCCTCATCTTTTTCCTCCAGGTAAATTTCGTGTACGAAATTTCTTAAGAGGGGGAGAGTTGTAACACCCCCAATTTTAGGCTTAGCGGTTTTAAGGCTAGTTAGACGGTCCAGTGGACTGGTTAGAGATTCGAGTCGAATTCAAGAGCAAATGTTTTTTTTGAAAGATAAAAATATGGAAAAATGTTTAAAAATCCTATTTTAATATATTAAAAATATTTGTGAAAGCAATTTTGGAAAATAAGCTTTGGAAGGGTGACATTTTGATTAGTGACCAAAATGCATTTTTTGAAAATTGTGTTAAAAAGGTGATTGTTCTGTAAAAAGTCAAAACTTTGAATCTTTAAGGAGTTATTTTACCATTTTGGTCTAATCTGGGTTTCCTCTTAATTAGGATTATTTTTAAAAGAGTTTTAATTAAAGGAATTAATAAGGATTTAGTTAAAAAGGTAGTTATTTTTCCAAATCACAATTTGACGTAACTTTCTTTCTCTCATATTTTCTCTCAAAATACTCTCAGCCAAACACTCTTTTTCCTATCAGAGATTCAACGTAATGATCTTGTTTCTTTATCCTTTAATTTTTTTAAATGATTCTTTAACTTGTTTTCTCAAAAATCTTATTGAATTTCATTGTTTTTCAAGAGGAAAACATCCAATTAAGGGGAAACTCACTCATTAGAGGTAAGTTTCATTCTTCTCCTCTAATGAAAAGTTATTTACTAAAATTCCCAAGTTCTTGACTCTTTATATATGTTTTCTAATGGATTTTAATTGATTAATTATGAATTTTTGCTTAATGGAGGGTTAATTGGTGGAATCTTGTGATTTTCTAAGTGGAACTGTTTTTCCAGTGTTAAGGATTGATTTCAATCTTATTATGGATGTATTATAATGTGGATAAGTTGTTTTTAATAATGGAATCCCAAAATTGATTGAATCTCTAATTGTTTAGGTTGTTAGTTAATGGTTTTTGGAGGATTAATCTTTGTTGGAAGTAAAAGGATGTTGTAAAAGGGTTTTTAGATGTTATTTGATGTAGCTTGATGTATTGACTAGTTATATTATTCGTGGGTTAAGATTGAGAAGTGTTTGATGTTGATTTCGGTAAATTTTAGATGAGTTTTGAGTGGGCATCTTGAGAGCTGCGGGATTTTGGTTTGAAACAGAGAGTTGGATGCATTTTAATGCATGTTTCCTCTGGTTTTGTGCGACCAAAATAGGGGATAATCAAGACGTAGCATCTTGAGGTGGTGTGTGGCTTACCGGGGGCTTGTTTCAGGTAACAAGGAAGGCGAAGTGAAATCAGTGAGTGGAAAAGGTCTTAAAAGTCTTTCAGAGGTTTGAAAGTGGTTTTGGAAGCTTAGGTTAAGTTTGAAACAATTACCTAAGCTTGGAAGTAAGTTTCCCTCTTTTGCTATTTAATATCGGTTCGGATATGAGCATGCGTGATTCATGTTTTGATCGTATACATAGTTTGATTTACTTAATGTAAATGCATGATTTTGAGTACATATGCAGTGGTTTAAAAGTACATGAAATGCTAGTGAGCATTGGTTTTGATTCCGGTCGGGAATGTAATATTGCTATGGCAATGTGATTTGTATATGTGGGGATTTTGTGTAATGCATTGTAAAACAGTGAGTAAATGGATTTGTAAATGATATATTGGCTATGTGACAATGTGAGAAAACATTCAGATATAGTTGGCATGTCATTGGACAAAGTGCACTATAATATGTTAAAAATCGATCGTGGTTAAGAGTCCTTGAGGTATAGCGGTCCGCTATTCAGACTATGTTGTTATCACTTGGGTTGAGCGGTCAATTCCCCTTGTTGATGTGAAGCTTGCGGTCAGCATGGTTATAAAGTCATGCGGTTGGCATGGGGTAGTCTTGATGATGGTCGGTCATTAAGGGAGATCGGTGTATCTGATTTGTAAAGTTAACGGTCGGTTAACTAAAGATTAGCGGTCGGCTAATCAAGGATAGTGGTTGACTATCCGAGATCACTATAATTGCCAATATATGAGAGTTCTATTGTGGAATCTATTTTTTTAATGCTTTGGGATTTAAGCATGGTTTGTATAAAATGCTTTAGGGGTTTAAGCATGCGGTATATACATTATTTTTGCATATGGTCGATATGCATGGTTGAGTTGGAATCATTGGAACTTGCTTAGGTCGTAAGCATGGTTTGAAATCAAGTGTTGGTTTTTAAGGGTTTTAATGCATCATAGTTTTAAGAGCATCCTCACTAAGCAAGTGTGATTACACTCTCTTTTCCTAATGATGCAGAGCATTAAGGCTTGGGGCAGCAAAGGCAAAGTCGTAGTGATCAAGAGGCAAAGCAATTTTGAGTATGAACTCGGTTTATGTTTCCGGTTAATAAGGCAATGTGTTCGCCATGGATTTTGGGATTTGTAATTCTGCTTTTCCCTAGTTTTGAGAACGTACAATGCTGTGTTTTCGGAGTTTGATTGATGTTGTTAAGTTTGTTGTGGATCGTTACCCATGGTTGATGTTATGAGGTTGCCTAGGTATGCATCTAGATGGTCTAGATTGGATGGCATGCTTTGATGATCATAACATGTTGAATTGGGTGTTGAAGTGATATTGGCTTGATGCTTGTACTGGTGAATGTCTATTTGAGCACTTTGGAATGTTTGGTGGAGTGTTTTGGGAGTATGCCTCCAGAGTAATCTTTATGATAGCATAAGCATGTTTTGTTGCTAAACGATGGTACAAGTGTTGGTATATGTATTGTTGAATGTTTATATCCATGTATGCAAGTTTCTAGGATCCAAATGCATCTAGATTTGAGTGAAAAATCTGGGGAAAATGACATTACAGGCCTATGCGTACCGATACCCAGGGGACTGTATCAGTACGGCTAGGCAAAATAGGGCAGTCAGCATCGGTACGGGCATTGGAGTATCGGTACAAACAAGCAAACTAAGCTTAGCATACTGGTACGGGATAGAGTGTACCGGTACAGGTACTCGTTACTGGAAAATCACTTTTGAGGGAAAACTCGTGTATCAGAACACCAAGGGCTCGTGCTGGTATGGCTTTTGTAAAGTGCAAGCTGACATGGCGTACCGATACGGTACATTGTGTACCGGTACGCATTGTTGTTTCATATCAGTACGGCCATGCACGTATAATGTCATGGAAACTAGTTTCTATTCTCTTGCATTTTAGTCCCTAAGTATTGCAAATGTAATTGAATCACATAGATGATCATATTGACCTAAAATTTGATATGTGGCCATGTAAGTGGACTAATTGAGTATTGGTAACTGTAATTTCAATTTTGGACCAATAATTTAAAGTATTTATGTTTTAGTCCTCGTAATGAATGTGATGCAATTGGCCGCCTATTCGTGATTCGTTTTCTTCTAAATTTCACTTGATGCGAGTATGGACATGTAGGATTAATAACTTGCATCTAGACGAGATAAAAAGGAAAAAAATGGACTGACTTTTCGTAACCCTTCTCCGGTTTGCTTCGACAAACCTAATGTAGCTCACTCGATTCGGTCGGTCATCTAGGCCGGGTCGAGGGGGTTACACTACAACTCTGAGGAAGAGGCATGATCTGAAGAGTTAGTGGCGATCAAGCTACGACTCTGAAGAAGAGTCATGATTTTGGGAGTTAGTGGCGATCAAGCTACGAATTTGATGAAGAGGCATGATCTGAGTTAGTGGTTAGATCAAGCTACGATTCTGACGAAGAGGCATGATCTGAGTTATTGGTGACGGTCAAGCTACGACTCTGACGAAGAAGCATGATCTGAGTTAGTGGTGGCGCTACGACTCTGACGAAGAGGCATGATCTAAGTTAGTGGTTACGATCAAGCTACGACTCTGACAAAGAGGCACGATCTGAAGGATTTGTTAATCTACTACACCACTGACGATAAGTCAAGATCTAAAGATGGATTCGATCAAGCTACAACTTTGACGAAGTGGCATGATCTGAAATGGTTGGTTGATCTGCTACACCACTGACGATGAGTCAAGATTTCGAGAATAGAGGTTGGTCTACTACACCACTGACGGAGAGTCGAGATCTGAAGAAAAAAGATGACTCACTACACCACTGACAATGAGGCTAGATCTGAAGAATAGAAGGTTCATCCGCTACACCACTGACGGTGGGGCAAGACCTAAAAAATAGAAGTAAACAAAAGTTATTGATTGTTCACTTAGAGTTTGAGTTTTGATTTGGCTCCCTTCGCTTGGAGGGTCTGCCATTTTGTGGTAGGTATTGTTATACTCCCTCTTTGAGGTTTTAACTTCTTTGTTGGTCTGTCCTCTCTTCGTGGTTGAAGGCTTGTCAATTTGTTATTGTCCTTCATGATTAAGGCATTTCATCCTGAACTTGTTTTTATGTATGAATGAAGCAGATGCACTTAGTATGAATGCATTTAACTTGATGTGTAACTAATGCATTTAATGTGAATGCATGATGAGTTAAATAGCATGATGTTGGTCTGAATGGCATGCGATGCAGTTGGCCATGATGTTGACTTCAAAGGGGATGCCCCATGAATCCCTGGTCATATTGGTTGCTCGTTCTTGTTTTTTGCCCCAATTCTGTCTTGTAGACCAGATGGACGACTTTTGTCTTGTATGTGCTGATGCCCCAACCTCTTGCGGAGTGTTACCTTTCTAGGTGAAGGCCAACTAGTGAAAGCTTTCTTGAGCTGAGGCAGCAATCTGAGGGCCCATTTGTTGTTGGTCCCTATACTTTTGAACTTATTTATGAGTAATGTAGAGAAATCTTTTATTTTAAATCTCAGACTACATGTTCTGATTTTAGTGCGAGGTGCTTATTGAGAAAAATGGGGATTTCTTTTCAAATTGTGAATATATCAAGCAATATTGAATGCCCCAGATATCAAGTGCACGAGCAACACTGAAATGACTTACCGAGGATTGCCCCAAACAAATCATGTGTCTAGGAGACCTCGAAAGCTGAATTGATGTTT
Organism: Hibiscus mutabilis; assembly: GCA_019671005.1. Classification (NCBI taxonomy): domain Eukaryota; kingdom Viridiplantae; phylum Streptophyta; class Magnoliopsida; order Malvales; family Malvaceae; genus Hibiscus; species Hibiscus mutabilis. The sequence continues at coordinate 21,198,473 of CM033740.1, read as the reverse complement.
GAAGATGTGAAGTGCATTTTAAGTTATTTCGGTGCTTGACCATCTTACCTTGGCATGTTCATTTTAGTCTCATTTTGTTTAGGGAATTCAATTAATCACATTCCTTTAGCTCGAAATAAATGATAAAGCAAAAAACAGATTTCCGAGCTACTCGGCATTGTCATGATTTTGAAAATATTACCATCACTCATGAAGCAAAGAGTTTTTATTAGAATGGGCTTCAACGGAGTGCCCCAAAAATTCCACACTCTTATCTAAAAAATGTCTATTACCATGTTTCGAACATTGGAGTGCTTTTCAATTAATTTTGAAAAATGCCTATTACCAGGCTTTGAAGTGCTTTTTGAAAAATGCCTATTACTAGGCTTTGAAGTGCTTTTTTGAAACGCCTATTACCAAGCTTTGAAGTGTTTTTGTGAAAAAGGCCTATCACCAGGCTTTGAACATTAAATTTCATTAATTTGTTATTATGTGTAATCCTTAATGTGAAATGCAAGTCACATATTTGTAATCTCTGCAGCTTAGGATTTCAATTAGACACGGGTTGCTTGAACCCAATCCTCGGGTCAAAATCAACGTTCCTTGTGTAATGGATATATGGGGACCCAATAGACAGATATATTTATAAAATTAAGAGAATTGAAAATAAATTGCATCTTTTTATTGAAATTCTGAATATGTGGCCTTAGGCCATTACAAAAAAAATTGACATCACATTCAGGCTTTTTTTAATGTAAACTTACTGAGTGGGTGCTCGGGTACCCCCAATGCGGAATCACTTACACTGTCTGACTTGCGAATGTGAGTCATGAAGCTTGTCTTCTTTTTGCCGGTTGGGACATCATTCTTGCTGGAATGACAATTTTGTTTATATGATGGTGAATGGGAAAATGCATGCATCTAAACGCAATGTTAATTTATAGATGTTGATGCAAGTGGATAAATAACTAGTATTGTGATGCAGCTACAATGCAGGTGCATGAAATTAATGATGAGTGCATTTATCGATGTATGATGCGACTATCGTACAAATGAGTGCAGTTAATGTTGGATGCCGATGCAATCACCATAAAAGTGTACGAACGGATGCAAAAAGTGTTGATCGAAAAACATTCTCATTGAACAAATTTTCATAATGAAGATTGAGTCCCATTACAACGAGAAAAGAGAATGATTGTCATATAAGGCACATTTAGATTAGCATTCACCTCACTCGGGCTTCAAAATTCTTTAACTCGTCATTATGGACTATTTCTTCCATTACAGAAGTCCTCAATTTTGAACTATTCTCGAATCAACACTTTATGTGAAAATGTCATGAATATGTACAAGAAGAATTTGTTAGTAATGAGTATACAAAATGAGAATCAAATAAACACACCAAAGCAACCTAACAACATGAATTCTAGATTTCTGTGGTTGTCCGCATGGCTCTAAAGAGGCGGGCTTCCTAAGTTCTCACACATGTAGTTTGGGTTCTAGAGAGGGTACGCGAACCTATCTTATTATCTACTAAGATAACAAGAACCTCGATTCTGGCCCATGACAGGCTTGCGAATCGGATTCGGTTCGAGGGAAAGTATGACCTAGTGATGTGGTGGGCTGTTCAGTATCAAAAGGCGTGGATTCCGGAAGTGAATTGTTGACCCGTGGAGGGCTGCTCACATGGGCATGTGGCGTTTCACTCCCATTTAAGGGACAAATCTCGGGTATAGAGCCTGATGAGTATGATGCAACACATGTCGGTGATGCCTTCAAAATTAAATGAACAATTAATGTGAAACCACTAATTATCAAAGCCAATTGAATTAAAATGTATCTTCGAAAATGAACAAATTAATTAAAGTCAATTAAAATTTCAAAATTTCCATCGATAAAAGCAATGTGTGTTTTTGGCTTAACTCTCAAAAATGTCATCAGCTGAGTTGCCAGCTGTAACGACCTCCCTTTTCCCAAAATCGCTAATGAAAGAAACAAGTATTTTTTTGTGGATTTTGTTGTTTTGAATTTTTTTGTGTTGTTTTTTGAATGTTTTTGAAAAAATGGGGGAAATTGAAATTTTGGGGATTTTGATAAAAAAAACTTGTTTTGTTTTAAAAATGAAGAGTTGGAGTCGCCACCGGACACTAAGGTAGGTCGAGCACTATAAAACCAGAGATTCTTTAAAGGAGTTGGTTACGTGTGGGGAAGGATTAGCACCCCTATCACGCCCAGAAATCGATACCAAAACAGACGCTGCTTTTGATCTATGGAAATTACCGAAATTCAAAATTGGATTTAATTAACTATTCTTAATCAAATATAAACTTTAATTGAATGGGCTTTAACAATTTAGTGGTTCGAATTAATTTTTCATTTAATTATTAAGGATGATTGTACACCGGACTATAAATTAAACCGACAGCGAATAAGATCGACTGCCGTGTTAATTTACGGTTCGAATCAAGTACATCATCTTTATGCATGATGCAAACATTTAAAATGATGTTATGAATTGACAAAATTTTATCCACTTTGATATTTACCTTCAGACGGTGAAAATTAATTTGAATATTTGGTCAACAACCATTAAGCTCGGACTATTACGACACAAATACTAAAACTAATAAATACCTCTTTTTAGAAGTTAGATTAATTAATTAACGATGTAGGATTAAATAAATTAAGTGCGAAATGAATGACAAGTTACAGCATGTCACGAAATTGTAAATAAAGAAAATGAAGACAAATGCGAGAAATAAAAGGAAACAAAGTAAATATATACGAAAATTAAGGAATCCGGAAAAGGAACAGATTGAATAAAAGAAATATGGAAAAAGGACCAGATCGAATAGAAATAAAAAGGGCGTAAAATAAAAAATCAGAAAAGGCCTGGATCGAACAATGAAAGGAAATGCAGAAAAATAAAGAGCGATAATTTAAATGCGAAAAAGTAAAGTGCGGGAAATTAAATAACGAGATAATAAAACAGGGAATTAAATACGAGAAATTAATGTTAGAAGTTAGTCGACTACACTAAACGGGCCATAACAATACGGGTCATCCTCCGTTACGGGTCACTGTAAGGCCGATTCGAATATAAAAGAACAATGAAACAAATAATAATATACATATATAAATATTATAGTATACTAGTAATGAAGTAGGATAATACATAATAATATATATATATATAAAAAATAAATGTAATATGTGACATATAATATATAATATAGTAATATATAATGTATACTATAAGATAGATAATACTATAATATGTAGTAATAATAATATAATATAAATATAATATAATACTTATAATATATAATATGTATTAAATAATTTATGTATAACATAGTAGATAATATATGTTATAATATATGTAATAATAAAAATTCTATAATATATAAATATGTATAACATAGTAGATAATATATACTATAAGATAGATAATACTATAATATATAGTAATAATAATATAATATAAATATAAATATAATATAATACTTATAATATGTATTAAATAATGTATGTATAACATAGTAGATAATATATGCTATAATATAAGTATATGTAATATAATAAAATACTATAGTATATAACATATATATAATATATAACATAATAAAATACTATAATATATTAATGTAACATACTATATAAAAATATATAATATATATAATATAATATAATACTTAAAAGGGGCTGAAATGGAAATAATAGAAAATATGGGGTGAAATTTGAAACAAAAAAATTAGAAAGGGCAAAATTTTAAAAATAAAACAAAAAGGAGGGACCAAAACGGGTATTAACCCGAGGTCGATTTGAATACATGGAGAAAAATGAGGGACCGAAAAGGCAATTTGCCCATCGACCAAACGCGCGGGTCCTTCTTGAATATCTGGGTCAATGTGCGGGTCGAGAATGGTCAAAACGGTATCATATGGAGAACAAGATATAAGTCTGAAACCAGGGCAAAAATTCACCCTAAACTTCATTTTGGTTTCAAAATCAAAACTGAGAAAAAAACTTTCGAAAAGCTCTAAAAAAATCCCCCTGGTTTTTCTAGAAACTGGTGGCCTGACCACCGTACACCGCCGCCTCGGCGGCTATAAAATTTTTTTCTTTTGAAGTCGTTTTTTAAAACCGACCCTCTTTCTTTGATTTATTTTATAAAAAAAACCAAAATCACCCTTTTTTAGATTTCAAACAAACCGAAATCTTAGTTCTTTTTATAAAAAAAAAACTCAAAAAAATTACGAATCCATCAATGGGGAAGAAGCAGATGGACGGCGACGAGAGAACTGACCCTAAAGGTGAAAACTTTATACCCTTTCTTATTTTTGTTGCATGTTCAAAACAAAACAAAAAAAGAATAGCCTGTGAAATTTTTTGCTTTTTATTGATTTTTTTAATATCCCGTCTGAGTTCTTTACATTGATTTGATCTGTCTTTATAGCTGAATTACATGGATAAAAACAAAAAAAAACTAGTTGTTTTTTGGTTGTCCTTGCTTGCATGCGTCTGATTTCTGAATTTTTGGCAGGTTGGTGTTGGCGTTTTGGCCAGATACGAAGAAGAGATAGAGCAGCGGAAAGGGGACCAGGCCCGCATGGCGCTATCGTGGCTTTGACGTGGCAAGGTTGCCGATGTGGTCGGTGACGTGGTCGAGAGCTAGAAAGCCAAAGAACGTCCCAAGAAAGCTTCTAAAAGGGAAGGGGAAGGGTCGGTGGCTGAGTTGCTAGGGTTTGGGTGTTTAGGGTTAGCTGACGGGTTAGGTTATCTGGGTCAGGTAGATTAAATGGGTGAACTGGTTTATGAGGGTTATGGGTAGGACAAGTTGGGTATGGTATTAGCATATGGGTTGGATAACGGGTAAAGGGTTTTAGGTTTAGTTGGGCCGGCTGTATTCGGCTAGTGGGTTGTGCATTGTAATTTGGACATTTGATTTTTGGACTATAGATTTAAATATAATTTTTTGGATTATTATTTTTTTCAATTGGGTTTAATTATTCAAAAGAAATAGGCCAGACGAAAATAAGCTATTACAGAAAGATAGCCAAAATTAAAAGAAATTGACACATGGATGATGACTCATCACTTAAACAAAAAGGGTAAATTATACTTTAACCCTTTAATTATCTTTCTTTGTCATGAAGTAACCTCATGGGTTAATTAACCATAAGTCATTAGTCTTTTGCCTTGTTCACACTTTAGTCACTTATCTTTACTTTCTTGCAATTTAGTCACTAAGCACGCTTCATTTCTTACATTCTAATCACTAAGTGGTCTAGTTATACACTTAGTCTTTCCATTCTTTCATATCTTGCTTTTACAACTTAATGTTTGGCATCTTTACGTTTTAACCCCTAATTATAACTCATAACTTTACACTTAAATCTTTATTCGTTAAACGTTCAAATTACTCATGAAATCTTTCCATTTATCACATTGATCCATTCTACTCATTTTATTGTTTATTGTAACTTATCATAAACGAATTTTCTATCATCGAAAGTCAAAATCCGACTAGGCCAATTTTTTGGGTGTTACATTTAAAATATAATAATATTTTTAAAATTTTTGAATGGGTCATATTAAAAAATTTTAAACTTTTAAAAGACTAAATGTTAATTCTCCAAATTTTAAGGAGGCAAGGCTCCCATCGGCTCTAATAAGGCTCATCCTTGAAAGGCTGATTACAGCGAGTGTTATCATTGCTCTTGTTTGAACTTGTTCTGCACTCTGTTTTTTTTTTTCTAGCTATGAGTAGGTTTGAACTAAAATTTTCAAAAATTAAAATATTTAATATTTTTTTTTCGAAAAATAAGGGTTTAATATTTTTAAAAAATTTTAAGTGGCTTAATGAGAAATTTCAAAAAAAATTGAAAGGAAATTTAATTAAAAATATTACAAAAAATAAAAAACTTGAATGATTAAATTAATATTTTTTTAATTTTAAAAGAATAAATTTTAGCCATCATGCGTGGCTTTGGGACATTATTTTTGCTTACACACAAAGAGAGTTTGGTGCATGATATATCCAGTCTATCTTTGTATTTTAAGACCGAGCTTAAGCCTTAAAGTAGGTAGCTTGCACTGTGATTCATATGAACATCTCTCTTGTTGAAAAAGTAGGGGCGGATCTCGACAACTCAAATTAAGAGGTATATTCAAAAAATTTAAATATAATAATATTTTTAAAATTTTTAAAGGGGTTAAATTAAAATTTTATTAAAAATTTTAAAAGATTAAATGTTGATTCTCCATTTTTTTTTTTTTTTGGGGGGGGGGGGATAGGCTCTAATGAAGCTCTACCTTAAATGGTTGATTAAGCGAGTTATCATTGCTCTTGTCTGAACTGTTATGCGCTCTGTTTTTTATTTAGTTATGAGTAGGTTTGAATTAAAATTTTCAAAAATTAAGAGATTTAATATATTTTTTTCCAAAAATTAGGGTTTAATAATTTTTTTAAAAAATTTTAAGTGGTTTAATGAGAATTTTTAAAATTTTAAAAGGAAATTTAATTAAAAATATAAAAATCTTAAAAGGATCAAATTAATATTTTTTTAAAAATTAAAAATAAATTTTAGCCATGATGCATAGCTTTGAGATATTTTTTTTTCACACTAAGTGAGTTGGGTGTATTATATATCCGCAGTCTATCTTTGTATTTTGTAATATATAATACTGCCCTGATGGATATTCTGTTGGAGTCACATTTTCAATAAGAGATGTATTAGCTTTTACTCTTCTCCTTCTTTCTCTAATCTATTTTTTTAATATTTTCATGTCGTCTTTTTTTTCATTGATTTTTGTTTAACTTGTAGCAACATCAATTTTAATATTAGTTGTCGATAATCAGTGTTTATTATTTTCCTTGTTATTTCATATTATGTTCTTTGTTTTTCTTTTTCCTTGAGATATTATTTTTCAATCTTGAATAAGAATCTCTGTCATCGTAACGCGTTTTTCTATGCTCTTGCGGCAAGCTTATTCTTTGATCTTGTGGCACGTTTCTTATGGCTTTTGGTACGTCTTTTGTATATCTTTGTGGTCGTTTTTGTGTTCGCACAAAAACCCTCACGACATTTATTTTTTGATTGGTTTGTCAGTGGTCACGTATAGTCAGGCCCTTCTTTGATAAAAGGTCATTTGTAGATATAATCGGAATTGTGTAGCGAAGCAACATGCCAGATAGTTTGGTTCGCTCACCACTCATTTATCACTTTATAAAGCGTCTCGTTCGACATAGACAAGGAAATTTTATGAAGGTTACATAGTTCTTTTGATACTTAACGTCATTCTCAAGGAAAAGTTTCGTTTTTCTTCATATATTTGAGTTTAACATTTTTATTTTATGTATGAGCTATTTGGTGACTATTGTCCCCAGCAGCGGAATGTAGGTAATACTTACGGGGCCACGCCCCCTAAATTTTGAAAAATTGTTAAAAGACCTTTAAATTTTAAAACTTTTTTTATTTGGCCCACTCAAAATTTTTAATTTTTTTTTCTCTCCTTATTTTCTTAAAATCTCATTCATATATATTTATATTAAATAAATCGGTACCCTCAGAATATCAATTTTATATATTTGACTTAATAATCTTAAGGATAAGTAACATATATACAAATTCAAATTTATTTTTTAAAATGTTAACATATCTTGCAAGTTAGTTTTTTAATGAGATATTTTATTTTAATATTGTTTTTTTTTTTGCGCTCTTGGTTCTCAGGACTTTGCTCTTATTTAATATTGTTTTTTAATTACTTCTCGGACAATGTTATTTTCAAATAAAAAATATAAAAAAATTCACTAGAGGAAAAATCCATATATCATGTTTTTTTATAAATTTTTTATTAATAAAAAATAAAAAATCTTCAATAATTTTAGACTGATTTCCACTATAAATAGAGACGATCATTGTTTTGTTCAAACTCTTAAGAGTTTCTTCTACTGAAGAAGCACCATGAAAGAAATAATAAGTTCGCCTTAGGATAGGCATGGTTGGGTTTTTGGTCAATCCGACCTGACAAGATTTCAATAACAAAATCTGCCTCTAACTTTATCCAACTCAACACAAATAAAAATAATAATGTTTATTCTATAAAATAAGAAGATAATTAAAATTATAAAAAGAGGAACATAGTAGCAATTATCTCTTTCACTCTAAAAACGAAGTGACTCATATTTTAAAAACTTCAATCCTATAGGGTTGGATTAATACTTGTTGAGTTCAAATAATTTGACCATTTTTAATTGTCAAGTTTCGTCACTGATTGTCCCAATTTTTTTTATGCTTGGGTATATTGTAATTTTGATTCATTTCATCGTTTTTATTAATGAAATTCATTTATTATTGTTAAACAAAAGAGATGTATAGTATTTTACTAGTTTTTTTCAATTGAATAAAACAATATTAATAACTGAAAATATAACAAATGCAAATTAATAACTTTTTTTCAATTATATATCAGAAATATAAGAGTTAATTGCACCACACGTCTCTAAACTATGACACTTATTTTAAATTGGTCCCTAAACTTTAAAATATTCTAATTTTATCCTCAAACTATGACCTTCATTCTAAATTGGTCTCCAAACTTTTGAACATTTCAGTTTCATCCTCAAACTTTTACTCTCATTCTAAATTAGTCCTCAAACTTTTTGAACGTTCTAATTTCATCCCCAAATTATCAATATATGCTGAGCATATCTTATGTTAATAAAACCGTTACAAAAATTGTTAATTTTCATGAAACACTGATGTGTATTATGTAATAATATTATGTGATATAAACGATAATTTGAGAATGACATTAGAACGTTCAAAAAGTTTGAGGACCAATCTAGAATAAGAGTCATAGTTTGAGGATGAAACTAAAATACTCAAAAGTTGGGGACCAATTTAGAATGAATGTCATAGTTTGAGAATGAAATTGGAATATTTTAAAGTTTAGGGACCAATTTAGAACGAAGTCATAGTTTGGGGACATATGGTGCAATTAACTCGAAATATAATTCCCTCTAACTTGTTTCTGGAGGTTTTTAATTTATGTCAGACTTTATGATGTGTTTTCTGTTTAGCGTTAGTAACAATTTCGGTGTTATTCTAACAGTAACTAATAGTAATAATAAACCACGAATGCATCAATTCCGTTGCAATCTAGTTGGTTAGGATGCTAGGTTCTCACCGGCGAGACCCGGGTTTAAGTCCCGGTAGCTGAATTACATGGTTTTGCCTTTCCAACTTTTTAATTTTTTTATTCTTTTAAGTTTGTTTAGGGCAAAAAATATTTGAAATCAGCTTAGATTGAATGGCTTCCTGCTTGGGTTTAATGGAATTTGATGTGGAGAAACTTTGATGTGATTGTGGAGCATAGTTATTAATTTTATGCAGTATTTGGTGTTGCAACATGGATGATTGAACAGAATGGTGGATCTGTAGGTTGAAGTTGATTGTTTAAAAGAACTCCGAATACATTCCGGCCATGGTCCATTGTTCATTGTGGAAAAGCAGAAAGACATTCTTGCACTGCATCAAGCATTCATTCTGTATCTTCTTAGACTTAACTTTATCTCCTTCCTCTTGTAGCAAAGGGATGAATGATTTCCATTTTCCACCACAATAAAATTGAGAAACACGAGTCTTATTGGTCAAAATCTAGAATGCACCTCAGCTTCTACCAGAAATTCAATTGCGTAAAAACTCCATTCCAGGATCTTATCCAAGCCAAGTCAATCCAGAAGAAACTTACACCCATTGTGAGATCCACCCCTCATTGGTTTTGGGTGTTTGTGCTTCAATTATACCATTCCCTGATGAACATACATCAACTGATTGAATTTCGAATGGTATGTCTACATGATGATTATAACTCTGTCCCACCTGGAAAATATCATCACTTCTTCCTTCCTTTGGTTACACATGGACTAAATTGAACACATGGTGAACTTTGGAGTTTAAATTGTGAAGCCTAATGGGAGCTTAAGGACTAGTGGTGTAATTTCACCGTTTTGGCTAACATGTTAGCGGACATATAAACGAACACATTCGCGAACGTTAAACGAACATGTTCAGGAACTTTAAAACAAACGAACACAAAAGGCTTCAAAAATAAATAAACGAACACAAATACACTATTAAAATTTAAGCGAACACGAACCGAACCGAACATGAACACCTTCAAAAATAAATAAACAAACACGAACAAAGCTTTGTTCGTTCAAACTCGGTTCATTTACACCTCTAAAAATGATAGTTCATGTACCATAATATAGTATTTGACTATTTGTATTTTGATAAAAATATCTAATGTAGTATTTATAAATTTTAAATGTCTAATGTGACATCCATACTTTATCAAAATGTCCAATATAATACATGAACTATCATTTCTTGTATTATTATGGTACCTAGATTAACAATGTTAGTAAATGATAAGTCAGTCAAAGAAAATTCAACAGTACAATATCAATACACGAAATAATAGTTCAAGTATCGAATTGAATTGATATTATTATAAAATGAAAATTTATGTGTTAAAGTATTAAATTTTAACCTTACTATCTTTAAATTTGAATAAAATCTCACAAATATCGATGTACAAAACTATAATTATCTTGATTCAAATAGTATTAGATTTTATCAAAATTATTTTTGTTGATGTATGAGTTTTCATCAAATATCATTACAATTGTAAGAAGTAGAAGACACCAAATTTGAATACACTTAAATAGATATAGTGTAAATCTTTTAATTTAAGGCATTTGAAAGAACTTACGAAATATATATCCATTTTTGCTTATATACCATGTTTTATTTGATTTTCATCCACTTGCGACATTTGCATATAAATTCAAACTTCGACTGGCAGAACTTTTATTATAATTTATAAAAAATCCAAATATTTGGATATCATATAAATTCGAATACTTTAAAAAAAACCATACATATACAACTTATGCAAACTAACAGAATTTGACCTAATCATATAAAATCAGTATCGCCTGCAACTTGCTTGCGCCTTTACGATTACAAAATCGTCTCAAATCGCAACAACTTTCTGCCAATACCCATTTAATCAATCGTTATTCAAGTTCTCTCCAATCACCTTTATTTCTGACTTTTTCCCATAAGGGAAGGAAGTCAAGCCATGTATATTGACCAATACAATTATTATTATTATTATTATTATTATTATTATTATTATTATTATTATTATTATTCCAAAATGGCTATAAAAGAGAAAGAGGCTAAAACAGCTTGTCATTGCAATCAGATCGACAGAGAGGTGCTCAAAGTTGCCAAATATTCCAAAAACACACTAATGCTGAAAACTCATGTCCTATTGAATGACTTAAAAATACAAACTTCACCTTTACATCCCAAATCACGAGCAACCTTGTTAATGTTGAGGTAAAGCTGGTCTCTTTTCCACATACTCGTAATGGACAACAAAATTATCCTGTAGTTAAAAATATATATATATATATATATATATATATAGTCAGCAAAATTCAGCAACCAATAGCAGTAAAAACTAGGAATATTCTAGTTCTGACCTTGCGGATTGCTTCAAATGATTTCGGATCGAAACAGTGGTAAGAACCTCTCTCATATGTGTTTGTCTTCACTAGGGGCTCAACATTGGGAACCCTTATGAACCACATTCGGTGCTCCTTGTGGTAAAACCAGCCCCTATTATAACTGCCAAGAAGAGGTGTTAAAATGAGGGCTGCAAAAAACAAAATGCACAGAGATTCCAACACAATTCATTCAGTTGAGACTTGAGAGAGCTTACAGTTCATTTGCAGCGTATAACTGAGCTTCGTCTTTTGGCATGCTGTATTAGAAACAGACAAGTTCAGATAACTAAAATAAGATCTTAAATTAAACAATAGAGAGGCAGCGCATGTTAAAAACACCTGTAAAATATATAGAACAACATGTCCACTGCAAACTTTGAAAAATAACCTTGCTGCATGCATCAAAAGAAATCAGAGTTTGGAACTAGAGGAAATTCACTAATTGAGACAATTGCATTAAGGAGTAACCAAAATACAAAAGTGAAAAACAGCTCACATGTAAAGCAGGTGGTTGCTTAGCATAATAACATTGTGGCACAGTGAACTCTGGGTCACCCTTAGCTGGTTCATCCGACCATGGAGAACCAAAAGTCTTGTGAAGATTTTCAGATGAATTCAAATTTAACCCAAGTGTTGTCAGATCAATTCCAAGAGCAAGGGAAGTCAGATCAGGATCGGTCATCTTTATTACACTTTGCAAACCAAGTAACCCAAATGGGTCGGGATTGGACTGCGTAGCCTGCATTGATTTCAGGCCGGGTTCCCTAAATGACTGATTCACAGCTGGTGTATGTGGAAGACGAAACTGGTGTTGCTGATATTGTTGGATGAGCTGGTCATAATCCATACCAGAAACTGTATTTGATGAATTTATAGTTCTTAGCCCAATCCCAGGTGGCCCACTGGTCTGAATGAGAGATGAAAGAAATATTAAAAGTCATTCTACTGTCTATCAAATAAGAAGAAAACATTGATGCACAAATCAAATGAATGAATGAATGAAATATGTCCATCCTAAGGAAGTCGAACAATTTCTTCAACATTCAATGTATACTTCTTTTCATATGCTGTTATAAGAAAAAGGGAAGGGGCAAATTTCACATTCTTCCGGTTTGACCAACAGTGAAATTCAATTCAATACAGCTGCTAAAACACACTCAAATATGGATTTTCAAATTACTACTGAATCTCTGATCAAAAGTACCATTAGAGGAAGATGCAATCTTTAGAGATCTATATACATCCTTCTACCTCATCATGCCCACTTGATTACATTTGCAAGCAACCATTTACAGCATTAGATTACCATACCTGTGAGTGGTAGCTTGAATGTGAAGATGGGAAAATATCTGAGCCATGTAAATGGAGAAGATCTTGGTTGTTTAGAGGTGAAAAGGAGGCACCACTACTACCGGCCGATGGAGCATGTTGCTGTTGCTGCTGTGGGCGATGGGATGAATAGGATCCACCCAAGTTGAATCCTGCAGATCTCCCCATCTATGCAAATTGCAAACAAGTTTTAGATAAATTCTTAAAATACATACATCTTGAAGATGACAAGACAATGAAGACACTTTTCTAGAAAATGAAAATAAATAACTCACAGTAAATAGAGCATGCAATTACTTTAAAAGTCATATATGAAGACGAAAATAAACCCTAAATTCCCAATTTTGTAAATGTAACTCACAGAAAAGTGTTGAGATTGCATCATCGACATGGCATTGTCATGAAGTTGTTCTTTCTGGTGCATATCCATGGCATAATCAGCATTACCACCTATACAATATCTAATAATATGGTCAAGAACATGATTGAAGTTTTTTATTATAAAAAACAGCATCATAAGAATGAAGATATTAAATGCACATAACAGTGAATAAGTTTCAGTAGACAAAATATACTAGAAAGATCAAATTAAGTAAAGATACAACTTACAGCTGAACTTAAAAGTGAGAAAGAAATACAACATTTATTTCTCTTAACCAGAAAGTAATATGCATTATATCAAAACCAGATCACAGAATATTTGTGCACCTTTAAATCCTGGTAAAGCAGGGAAATCTTCCTTTTGAATGCTAAACTCTTGGTTTTGTTGAACAATGGGACTAAGACCTTGTTTTCTCAATGAACCTAAAAGTTTAACTTAAAATATTAGGACTTCAGCAGCAGGAAAAAAGACAAATGAAGAATCAGAAAGTCTCTTCCTTCTGTTACCCAATTGTCCTTGAGGCCCTCCAGCAGAACTAGGACGACTTGTCAGCTGAGGGAAATCATTATTTATGTCAAACGGAGAATTGTCATTTGTGTTCACATCATTCAACATTCCCATGGAGCTAAGGTTGTTCACAGCTTGAACATGGCTCTGGGAAAGAGGACCCCCAGCAGTTGGATAGGAATTGCCTAACATTGAAATCATCTGAGGAGATCCTGAAGATAGAAAATGTCATTCACGTGTACAACTACAGCTAAATTAGTAAATGTAAGAGATGCATATTCTATCATATAAAAGTAACATTCCATAAATATAAAACACATATTCAGGGTCAACTAAGAATAGGTATCAAACTAAATTCTAATAATTGGAAGCGACCAGTAAAAAATAAATAGAGCATGAGAGGTGGTAAATTAACCCAAAATTCTCGTCATCATATTCATTTGTATCCAAGGGCAACAATAGCTAGCAACACAAGCAAACAACAAAATCTGGGGGTAATCGTTCAAGGTAACATACCCTGAGGAAGCACGCCACTCATCAACCGATTCTGTCCCTGCACGCTTAAACTTCCAGATACATTATTGGCACTTAAATTCAGACGAGATGCAAGACCAGGTACAGACAATCCACCACCAGAGCTTATCCTCCTCCCAATGTTTTCCCCACCAACCATGTTTCCTAAAGAACTCGTTATCCTAGGACCTGCATTTCCCAAAATTGGGGATACTCCCAATCCTGGGACAGCATTGCTGTTACCAATTGCAGCAGAGGAAGGTAGAAACCCAGGTATAGAACCACCAACTCCATTTGTGTTACTACTAAATCCAGGGTTTCCTACAACACTAATACCTCCTCTATTTGTTACTCCTGAGTGTGCGTGGGAGCTGCCATGAGATAACTGTAAAATGGCATCCATAAGAAAATGCAGTACATATTACAAGATTGTAAGATTTTATTTCTTCCTATTAATTTTCATTTTTGTGTTTTGGTCCCAATGTCATGCATGAAGAGTGAAGGAAACATAAATAACTTCTATTGCAGCAATCATAGAAAGTCATGTCACAGTATGATGGGAATATTATAAGCACCTGAGAAAGAGCAACAGGAAGATTATTTGATGCAAATCTTCCACCAGATAGGCTCCCAGTAGGTTGTTGAACCCCAGCAGTTGGAACATTACTTAATGTTGAGTTTCTTGATGCAAGTGCACCAGGCATGTTGGGAACACTAAAACTGCCATGAATATTATGCAAGCCCTGAATATTGCCTGCAAAACAAACAATACAATTGCATGAGTTTCGAAGAACATAGTTGTGCGGAAATCCAGTAAAATCTACCCACCAGCATGATGGAAAACAGGAGAGGCTGCACCAGACTGGCCAGAGAAAGATGTCGCAAAAGAACGTCCACTACTGTCTGGAAGATTTGAAGCTGATCCGTTGATAGAAGACTGCAACCAGATAAAAGGAAGAATATTTCCAAACATTCCATCATTAATGATCTATAATTACTAATATTTCAAATAGTACAGGAAAAGATTACTAACAAAAGACACGAATCAGTAAATCAAGTGATGCACCCAGATTTGATTTTAAGTTTCAATTAAAAAAGACAGTAAACGATAAAAGGAAGAATATTTCCAAATATTCCATCATTAATGATCTTTAATTACTAATATTTCAAATCGACATTTAGTGGAGCATCATTGACCTATAATCAATACACTTGTACTCTAAGTTCCTAAAACCAGTATGCCAGTGCGTATTGATATGGGGAAGCAAATACATGTATGCATAAAAATAGAGGGCAACAGAATCCAATATGTAGCATCTACAAACCACGAAAATATATACCAAGTTATCGTCTGCTAAAACAGCTAAATGGACCTACAGAAGACACATACTTCATTTGGACAAATAAAAAAAGGGAAGTCCAAAAACAAGATTGATGTTCTAAAACGGTTGCAACTCCAAATAAATTGTTTTCAGTTTAAGTAATAATACATTTAGTAACCCCGACATTTCACAAGTGTCAACAGGTCATGAAAAGAAGCATTCCACGTTGAGAAGCAAACCAGATTTGAGAAGCTGCTGCAGTATTTATAGCCTGAAAAGGACAAAATAGTTGTGAGAAGCTAACCCCGGAAAGACGAGGTTACACGTGTACGTTCAGAAAATGTTGCAACAAACCAAATTTTACTAGCAAAACAGACCAAAAATACTTCACTCATGTAGAACAAGAATAAAGTAAACTTATTTCTGTGACTTTCAATAAATGGCACCAAGATGTCCAGCTAAGCTTATCAACGTCGCATTTCGCTACATACCACTATCTTTTTTCCCACGTTCCACTTTCCACTTCCAAATAATGATTGCACGCTGTATTTTCTCAAATTAAATGACAATTGAAGCATAAAAATTCAAGAAAAATATTACGAAGTAACACGTCCTACAATTTATGAAGTTTTCAACGCCGGGAAAACCCCATGGCATTAATTCAAAAACTTTGGGCCTTGAAACCATTTCACAGTATTCAAATTAAGGAAAATTTGCATAGTAAGAAAAATAATACAATCCCTTAACAAACCATCCAAATAACATCAATAAAACAAAAGCCAAATTTGCACCAGGCATATTAATGCAAAACATTTTCGGCTAAAAGACTAGAGCAAGAGAGAAACAGAAATAATCAGTGTAATGTAAATGATTCACTATCATCTTAAACAAAGTAATCTTCCGTATTTCATTAAATAGGAGATGAGGGGAAAGGGAAAGACAACTAGATATCGAAGATTTTCTGTGGAGCTACGAACCTCATTTCCAAGAACTAAGTTTTCAATAATTATAAAAGAAATGTGTGGAAAAAATACACTACTATTCAGGTCAGTTCAGTTGAGCTAATCGACCGCCTCCACAATTTCCACGGTTTCTCAGTACCCAAACAGAAACATAAAAACATAGAGTTCACTATCCTACTGAAATCCTTAAAACAATACATTCAGGAAAAATCGTAAGATCGAATTTCGGAGAAAAAACTAGTGCGATTTGAGAACGCACCCAGACAAGTCAAGATCGAAACACAGGAAATAGTGATAGGAACCTGAGAAGTAGATCAACGATCGAGAGAGATCTTTAATTTTTCTCTATTATTCTGTGAGCTTTGGTTGGGTCCAGTTTTTCTGCGTTTGCCCTTAATCGAATGAGCGAGAAAGAAGCCAAATAGAGATGGCGAGCAGGGAGGAATGCAATACAATGTCGTTTAACGATGATAATGTTTTGCCTTAGGCAAATTTCGGCCCAATTAATGCTTGAAACCTGGCACGCCGTTCGGAAATTTTAGGCATCTATTTTTACAAAAAAATACTTTGGGCACATAAAATTATAATTTATAAGACTTTAGACACATATTTTTACAAAAAAAAA
Organism: Hibiscus mutabilis; assembly: GCA_019671005.1. Taxonomy (NCBI): domain Eukaryota; kingdom Viridiplantae; phylum Streptophyta; class Magnoliopsida; order Malvales; family Malvaceae; genus Hibiscus; species Hibiscus mutabilis. Next base: position 21,181,264 of record CM033740.1, on the reverse strand, counting down.
TACTTTAAGCACCTAAAATTAAAAAATACATACTTTGGGCACTTATTTTTCATTTAAGCCATAATTTATTTATATGATTTATAGTTATACAAAAACGAAGCATAAGTTAGGAAATTATTAGCAGTTTCCGATAATGAATGTGAGAACATGTAACCATCATGATTTATTGACTATGGTTAAGTAAACAAATTATGTGTATTTGTTAATTAAATTAGGTTAGGCATGTGTAATGTTGTAGCGACGTTCTCGTCTAGGCCTTTTTTTTGGAAGTCCGTTCTAGGGTGGGAAGGCACGTGTTATAAAAAATGGTAAAAATGGAGTCGCCACCTATCATTTGGATAAGGTAGACCGAACAACGAAATGTCAACCAGAGATGGGTTCGGGAGTTGGTTACGAGTGGGGAAGGATTAGCACCCTCACTACGCCCAAAATTGGTACCTAAAGGTTCGCATTATTTTAATTAAGGAAAATGAAAATTCGATTTAATTTAATAATTAATTTTCAAGATGCATGCATGCACAACAGTTTAAATCTGCCTGATATTCACGACATTCAAAGGAGATGACACCGGATGGCCGGGATGACACTCCTAATAGAAATATCGGAACAATGAGGCAAAATACTATATATGATATCTATGTAAAATTATAAATAACATAAAGTTAATATAAATAATGTAAAGTAATAAAATAAAAACAAATAAAATACTATATAATATATAATTTATCTTAATAAACATAAATACATAAATAATATTTTATACATATCTTATATATAAATATACATATTATACAAATACTATATAAAGTAAATATTATACTATATACATATTATAAATATAATATATTACGCATTACATATAATATAAATAACAATATCATATAAAAAATACACAAATAAAATAAAATACATCGAATACAAAAAAGAACTGAAATTAAAGAAAATAAAAAAACGATGCAAAAATTAAAAGTAAAAAAAACATAACAATATGAAAACATAATCAACAGAATTATATATTATTATATAAATAAATACAAAGATAAGGACTGAATTTTACCCCACTAAGAGCTCGAATGAAAAACTTGACCCGCCCCACCAAGTCTCGATGCCACCTCGACATGGCCTAAAAATTTAACTAGATCGGACCACGAAAGGGACCCCGATAGAATGTTGGATCGAACCAACTGGGGCCGAGTGCACTGCCCCTACCCTTGGCCAGCCTCTCGGCCGGCCATGGCTCCCACACTTTGGGTGCCGAATTGCAAAAAATTGGCTTGTGGCCAATTTGTTTTTGGCCTTCAATTTGTGTTGAAATTGTTTGTGTCTTAGTTCGGTCCTCTCACCCCTTTATATAGGCAAAGGTGGGGTGGGAGTGGGTGACGTAGATGTAAGGCATCCACTCCTTTATTTTTTTTATTTTTTTACTTTTTTTTAATTTCATTCGATAAAAGCTCTCATATACAAAAAAATTGGGGTATTAAATACCTAAAAAAGGAGTGAATACATTGAATTTATAGATTGAAAATTTTAGGGTGATAACGTCTTCTTTCCTACTTTTTGAGGCTGCAAATACGGCAGCTTGGACTGGATAAAGGGCTTTTTAATAGGTAAGGATATTGGGCTTATTTTGGGTCTAACCCGGACAAAAATGGGTTACAACAACTGCCCCTTTTTGCTCATCGCTATGTAACAGGGATAGAGCAAAGACAAAATAGTGACCATTTTGGTCCGGGTAGGTTGTGGGTACCGCCCGCCTTCTTAATCTTCTGCATCGATCTGCTCGATTGCCCTTGAATTCTTCGAAATAGAATGTTCTTGCTGCCAGAAGATTTTCATTATTTCCCAAAATACTGAGGACTAGAAAAATTACAAGATCATGCCCCGATTTTTGATCGTCATAGGCATGAAAGGGTATCTCGCTGCAAGATTATCGGAAAGTTTTCACTGCTTCCATGAAAGATAAAGACAGGAAAACTGAAAGATCATACCCCGATTTCTGATCGTCATAGGCATGAAATGGTATCTTGTTGCAAGACGACTAGAAGATTTTTACTACTTCCCCGAACGCTAAAGCTTGCAAAATCCCTAGATGGTGTGCCCCAGTTTCTAACCGTCATAGGAATAAAAGAGTAACTCACTTTGAGATTGCCACATGATTTTCCCCGTTTCCCTGAAAGCCAAAGACTGGAAAATTGAAAGGATGCCCCGGGTTCTGTCCGTCTTGACATCAAAATGACATCTCGCTGTGAGACTATTGGAAAATTTTCGCTGCTCCCGTAAAAATTAAAGACTGTAAAATTGAAAGGATGCCCCAGGTTTTGACCGTCTTGACATCAAAGTGTAACTTGCTTCGAAACTACCACATGATTTTCACTGCTTCCATGAAAGCCGAAGACTGGAAGTTCATACCCTGATTTCTGATCGTCATAGGCATGAAAGGGTATCTCGCTACAAGATTACCAGAAAGTTTTCACTGCTTCCATGAAAGGTAAAGACTGGAAAACCTTGAAGGATGCCCCGAGTTCTGACCGTCTTGACATCAAAATGTAACTTGCTTTGAGACTAGAAAGTTCTTTCTGTATAGAATCTTCATCAATGCTAGAGGTAAGGCTGAGAATTCTTCCTGCATAAAATCCTCATCAAAGCCAGAGATGTAGGGCTGAGAGTCATTCACTCTCATCAAAGCCAAAAGTAAGGTTGAAAGTTCTTCCTATATGAAACTTTCATCAATGCCAGAGATAGGGCTGAGAATTCCTCATATATAAAATCCTCATCAAAGTTGGATATGTAGGGCTGAGAGTCATTCACTCTCATCAAAGCCAGAAGTAGGGCTGAAAGTTCTTCCTATATGCAACTTTCATCAACGCCAGAGGTAGGGCTGAGAATTTCTCCTATATAAAATCCTCATCAAAGCCGAAGATGTAGGGCTGAGAGTCATTCACACCCATCAAAGCCAGAAGTAGGGCTGAAAGTTCTTCATGTATAAAACTTCCATCAACGCCAGAGGTAGGGCTGAGAATTCCTCCTATATAAAATCCTCATCAAAGTCGGAGATGTAGGGCTGAGAGTCCTTCACTCTCATCAAAGCCAGAGTAGGGCTGAAAGTTCCTCATATATAAAACTTCCATCAACGCCAGAGGTAGGGCTGAGAATTCATTCTATATAAAATCCTCATCAAAGCCAGAGATGTAGGGCTGAGAGTCCTTCACTCTTATCAAAGCCAAAAGTAGGGCTGAAAGTTTCTCCTATATAAAACTTCCATCAACGCTAGAGGTAGGGCTGAAAGTTTCTCCTATATAAAATCCTCATCAAATCTGAGGATGTAGGGCTAAAAGTCATTCACTCTCATCAAAGCCAGAAGTAGGGCTGAAAGTACTTCATGTATAAAACTTCCATCAACGCTAAAGGTAAGGCTGAGAATTCCTCCTATATAAAATCCTCATCAAAGCCGGGGATGTAATCTTCAAGCTTAGAGTTCTTCTTGTATTTCATCTTGATGTTCCAAAGAAAGTTGACACTTCAATCTGTTCTTGGGTAATGCCAGTACCAGTGATAGATAAAAAATATTTGAGATAATGCCCCGATTATGATCATCTTGGGCATAAAACAGTACCTTCTAAAGCAAAACAGTTTGGTCTGGGAAAAGGGTTCTTGCTCTGACCACCATTTCTTCCTTGGGCTTCTTGATCTTCTATGTTGTTCTTGTAAGCAGAATTTGGAGAAAGATTAACTTAGCTGCAACATTGACGCAAAGGAAAAGTCTATTGAATGTTTGAGCATTTGATTCTTCGGTTTGATTTCTTTTGCATTTTGCCAAATGCAAAGGGATCAATGGTTTTGAGTTGGCTTTACCGGTAACCGTTTGCTCTGGACTAGCTGTACCATTCCCCTGGGTACAATCAGTTTATACCAATTATGACATTGGATTTTTTTAAAGGATTTATCTTCCTTTGACCATTCGTAAAAATAGATTTTCGATGGACATTTAATTTTCCATTGTCTTAAACTTTACCTGTTTAAGCAGGTTGCTCCAATATTTCTATTGGACTTGTCAAATTGGCTCTGATCCAGCCGCCATACTAACGAAGAGACATGATCGAAAGATGAAGGTACTGATATTGGATCCAGCTGCAATACTAACAAAGGGGGGTTGAACCATTAGATTTCTTTTGCATTTTTCCCAAATGCATAGGGATCAACGATTTTGAGTTGCCTTTACCGATAGCTGTTTGCTCCGGGCTAGTTGTACCATTCCCCTGGGTACAATCAGTTTGTACCAATCATGACATTGGATTTTCTCAAAGGATTTATTTTCCTTCGACCATTCGTAAAAATGGATTTTTGATGGACATTTTAATTATCAATTTCTTAAATTTGGCAGTGTTTAAGCACGTTGCCAAAATTTTTGTCGGTCTTGCCAAAATGGCTCTGATCTTTTCTACCAAGTCGAGGTTCGATACATCTTCCTTATAGGTTGTTTCCAGATTAATCGGTTACTTGGTGGTCCTTCCTTCCTGATGGTTGGCGGATGCCCTGGTGGTGTTGACATGCGCTCTTCTCTCTGGGATCGACGTATCTGAATGAACCCTGATCTGTTCGCTGTTGTTTTGTTCAACCCTATCCAAACGGTTTTCTGAGTTCTTTTGGCCCTGTTCTAGTTTAGTTACTCGGTTTTCCTTTCCTTTGTTTTTGTTTTTATTTTTTTTTTTGCAAGTGAGTACCATATCGATATGGAATTATAATGTACAACTAAATATTTAAATGTCATGCCAAAATGAATGGAAATGAAGTGTTGATTCGCAAGTAATCCATAGAAAGGCTTCCTCTAGGAGAAGATGTTTGTCAAGAAGCTGAAATGAACTACAGATAATGGGTAGCTTCTTGTCTTGATAGTACGATTCCCACTCTAGGTCTTAGCATCGTCCTCAGTTTGAGGGACGGTCTCGTTATTTTATTCTTCCACTGTTCAAATTCCTATTGCAGCGTAATCTACATGCTTCAATTTTTAGATAGATGGCTAGCCTATTCATGAAGAATGTAAGCGAAAGTCTCTTCTTTGGTAGACCTGGATACAAATGAGTCGGGTCTCGAATAGCGTGCCTAAGCTGCATTGTCTCTTTGTTCGCTTCGTATCTCACAATTGAGTCATCTTTTTTGTTGGTCTTTATTCGCCCTAACCCGATACTGTTTGCATTATCGCTCTTGTATCACATACTTCTCTCCTATCTGGGTACACCTTCTAAAAGTTGATTATTCTCAAATCAACATTTACAGTATGATATGATATGCAATGCGAATGTGAAAAAAAGAAAAAAAACAACAGAGAAAACATGTCAATGTAATAGAATAGTCGGATAAATGAAATGAATGAAATCCTGAAAAAGGGTAAGCAATTAAAATATACAGGGAATATAAATAACAGCGCAAAACCTAAAAAAGGGTCATTCTTAAATGGGCAGAGTACCGGCTGATCAAAGGGTGGGATACTACGGCTCATTATATGCGGTTTGGTTCTAGGGTAAAGGTACCCGAACTGTCGCGAAGACATCGATTCGGGGGAATATGACCCGTATACCATACGGGGGTGAAAATCCCACGAAATATAAGGACCAGTACTTCGAAAGCGAGATACAACACTATACGGAGGTGAAAACCTCAGGAGCGAAATACTCCCTCCCACTTAAGGATTCTAAAGCTAATATATGATGACAGTTTATATCAAATTAGAAATAAAAAATTAAATTAAATCAAACTTAAATTTTCCTTAATAATTACAATGCGAACCCAACCAAGACCTAACTCCTTTTTGTTTTTGAAAACAAAAATTATGTCCCCAGCGTAGTCGCCAAGCTGTAGCGACCTTCTCGTCTAGGCCTTTTCTTTGGAAGCCCGTTCTCTGGTGGGAAGCCACGTGTTATAAAAAATGGTAAAAAATAGAGTCGCCACTGGTCATTTAGATAAGATAGACCAGACACTGAAATGTCAACCAAAGATGGGTTCGGGAGTTGGTTACAAGTGGGGAAGGATTAACACCCCCACTACGCCCAAAATTGGTACCTAAAGGTTCACATTATTTTTATTAAGGAAAATGAAAAATCGATTTAATTTAATAATTAATTTTCAAGATGCATGCATGCACAATAGTTTAAATCTGCCTTGATATTCATGACATTCAAAGGAGATGACACCCAGATGGTCGGGATGGCACTTCTAATAGAAATATCGGACAATGGGACAAAATACTATATACGATATTTATGTAAAATTATAAATAACATAAAGTTAATATAAATAATGTAAAGTAATAAAATAAAAACAAATAAAATACTATATAATATATAATTTATCTTAATAAACATAAATACATAAATAATATTTTATACATATCTTATATATAAATATACATATTATACAAATACTATATAAAGTAAATATTATACTATATACATATTATAAATATAATATATTACACATTACATATAATATACATAACAATACCATATAAAAAATACACAAATAAAATAAAATACATCAAATACGAAAAAGAACTGAAATTAAAGGAAATAAAAACGATGCAAAAACTAAAAGTAAAAAAAACATACCAATATGAAAACATAATCAACATAATTATATATTATTATATAAATAAATACAAAGATAAAGACCGAATTTTACCCCACTAAGAGCTCGAATGAAAAACTTGACCCGCCCCCACCAAGATCTCGATGCCACCTCGACATGGCCTAAAAATTTAACTAGATCGGACCACGAAATGGACCCTGATCGAATGTTGGATCGAACCAACTGGGACCGAGGGCACTGCCCCTACCCCTGGCCAGCCTCTCGGCCGGCAATGGCTCCCACACTTTGGGTGCCGAATTGCTAAAAATTGGCTTGTGGCCAATTTGTTTTTGGGCTTCAATTTGTGTTGAAATTGTTTGTCTTGGTTCGGTTCCCCCACCCCTTTATATAGGCAAAGGTAGGGTGGGTGACGTGGATGCAAGGCATCCAGTCCTTTATTTTTTTTACTTTTTTATTTTTTTAATTTCATTCGATAAAAGGTTTTTTATACAAAAAATTTGAGGCATTAAATATCTAAAAAAGAGTGAATATATTGATTTTACATATCGAAAATTTTAGGGCGATAACGTCTTCTTTTCTGCTTTTCGAGTCTGTAAATACGACAACTTGGACTGAATAAAGAGCTTTTTAATAGGTAGGGATATTGAACTTATTTTGGGTTAACTCGGACAACAACAAATGTATGAACATATATTCTCCCAACGAAGAAGTTGATGGATTATTCAGTTTGCTGGGCACATGCCTTGCAGTTGTAGCCTCAACGACATAAACTAACAAACATGAGAGGCGGCCGGCTAATTAACTATTAAGCATTACGTGTTTGACTCGAATTGGTCCATTTGTCACCGGCCACCCTCTCAACAACTCGCTCTGATGTGAATTATTACTATTATCATTATCATTATGTATAAACTTTCTTCACTCTTTTGCAGTTTTTTTTATTTAAAACCTGAATGATAAATGGGAAATTATTTGATGTATAGATGGGGTAAAATTTAAAAGTTATCCTTTCTAATGAATCGATTTTAATTATTTTTCCGATTTAAAATATATTTTTTCTTTAATTACCAAAATGTCACAAATATGAATATGAAAATTTACTAGACCAAGATGATCAAATAAATATGACTTCGTCAGATTTATCACTTTTAACTCGCAAAGCGACTTTTCCATATAATATAGTTGATACTAATATATTTACCAGTTTTTATATCAAAGTAATATATATTTTTTTTAAAAGTTAATATATTACTTTGATAACTGAATAATAATTTTGTTAATTGACCCACGCGATTTCTCCGTCCGCTTGTACCGTAAGTGCGTTCCATGCACGACTTGTTGCGAGATTACCGAGAATAGGGTGTAAAAAATTGACTCGATCTGGAAATCGATCGAGTCTGAATTAGTTGTGAGTAGAGTTGATGATTATCCGAACTCAATCGAGTTCAACCTGATGTTAACTCAAACTTAAGTTGGATCTGGTGATTTCGGATACGAGCCTGACTTGTACCGACCTGAGAATGACTCAAACCCGACCGAACCTGACCTGATATAAACCCGAACCCAACCTGTAATTGACCCAACTTGTTAATTTAATATGTTAATTGACCCGACCTGTTATAGACTCGACGTATTACAGACTCGACTTATTTTAACTTGACATGTTAATTGACCTGACCTGTTACAGACTCGACTTGTTAACTGACCTGAAATAATATTGACCAGACCTGTAATTAATTCACTTCACTATTACTTCAAGATATTGATTGTTAAATTATTTTACTTCATTACTACTTCCCTATTACTGCAAGTATTAAATTACATCCGAATAAATAAACTCTAAAAAACTTAACCCAAAACAAAACATAAATTAAGCATTTTTGAAATTTTAAATCTTTGTCACTGTTGCACACTTTGGAACTTTTAAATGCAACTTCTTGACTTTATTTTGATTCTGGAATGAGATTTCAATAAATGATGTAAATGAGAAATTTTTCTTGATATTTTTAAGGTTTTAAAATTGAAACTTCTTTTTAATTAAAAATGAATCTATATTTTACTTTCACAGTGACAAGAAAAATGAAGATTTGCAATCAAGACACAATATTGATGTTTTTTTTTTGTCATTTTTCTGTTTTAATTCAAAATATGTAGTCTCTAATAAGATCTCATCCACCATGTGTATGTAGTAATTACTAGGTGATAAGTGTGGGAAAGTAGTATATTTTGTACTCCTTTTACTTCAATTATTGTTTAGATTTAGGCTCATTTAGTTTCATATTTACTTATTCCTGCATCATTTCATAGTTTTTTTTTGTTTGGTGGGTTTGACCTTGTGTTTTGCTATTTTGTGGGGAAATACTGATGTCTTTATTATTCTTGCGCAGGAATCGAACTAGTTGCCGAGAGATTGTCATGGCAAGTCAGAGATAAGATCAATCTTTTCAAGCCTTATCCTTATCTCTTCGTGTTGGGCTCGAATCGATCAACCGAATACCACCAAGGGGGTTGAAATGCTTCTTGAATGAATTGGTGAAAACCCGAAAAATAGTAGACAATTTGCAGAATCGATTTTAGAGTGGTTCGACTTCTAAACCAAGTCTACACTCACTACCATAGCACACCACTAAGGATTTCTCAATTCACTACTTTGAATTCTTGCTTTTAGGACAAAGCGATAACCTTACAACACTTATCTTTTAACGGCTAAGATAGAACTACTCTAGTTTTTACTTAGGCTAAACTAGAATCTCTCCCTTTTATAAGGTTTGTGTTTGGTAAACTAAGTACCTCACAAGGTGGATGTTTACAATCATTATGTAGGTGTTGTATGACCAGAAGTGTAGCCACACCACTCTTCATACCTACTCTAGAAGTTGAGAGGACTCTTAGATGAAGACTTCGAGAACAAAATGAGATGGCAAGATAGGTTAACAACGAGGGTTTCCCTCACGATCCTTAAAACCCACCACTACACCCACCAGCCTAGAACAGAACATTTCGAGAAGCTGTAGTTACCTAATTGGACAATTTGCAACCGGGAGTTGCTTGACCACCTATCCAAGCTGGAAATTTTGAGTTGAAGCCGATTATGTTTCAAATTCTCAACTCAAATGGGCAGTACACAGGGTTTCCACATGAAGACGTTGGGGAGCATCTTCAATCATTTCTTTTAATCTATGTTTCTTTTAGTCAACAAGATGTTCCTGACAATGCCTTATGCATGCAACTGTTTCCATATTTTTTATAGGAAAGAGCCCTCACGTGGTTTTGTGGGCTCCCTGCTAGATCTATTATGTCATGGAATAATCTTGCAATGCAGTTTGTATTGCGCTTTAATTCACCGACAATAAACTCGCGCTTGAGGAATGATATTACTACATTCTGTCAGTTGGATGATGAAACTCTCTAAACTACATGAGAAAGATATAATTCCCTGTTGTGATGATGTCTCAACCATGGCCTTCAACAAGAAACTCAAATTGAGATTTTCTATAATGGGTTGAATGTGGCCACAAGACATCTTGTCGACGGGTCATCTAATGGACCTTTACTTGATTGCACCTACACTGCTATTGTTGAAGTGTTGGAGCAATTTTCTTAGAATGTGCAATGCCCTGAATTTGGGCCTAAATGTTGAATAGGTTGGTTAGACGGTTCGGGAGAACCGGATTAGGCAATTCGAGCTAGTTTCGGGAAGTTAATCTTAATAAATTGTTTCGGCTAAAATAAAATATGGAAAAATGCTAGAAAATATTTAATTAATGTTATGAGGGTTTTGGTAAATTCAATTTTAAGAAAATAAATTGGATTTTGGGACATTTTGGTCCGGTGACTAAAATGTAATGTTTTCAAAAACTGTTTTTGGTGACTAAATCGTAAAAGGGTCAAAACTTAGAATCTTTAAGGAGCTAATTAAACAAACTTTTTCATTATATTTTTCCCTAATTTAGGCTATTTTTAAAAGGTTTTTAAAAAGGTTTTAATATTAAAATAAAATGGAATTAATAAAAAGGTTTTAATTATACAATTCATTTTCTCACATAACTAATTTTGCTCTCAACTTTTCTCTCAACTTTCTCAGCAGCCAAACTATCAATTTCTTTCCAAAATTTCCAAGAATCAATCTCTTTTGATTTCCTTTTTGATTTTCTACTTGATTTCTTTGATTCCTACAACAAAATCTACTTGGTTTCTTGAAGTTTTCATCTAATCTTTGCCAATTAAGGGAGAAATCAGCAATAGAGGTGATTTTCATTTATCTCCTCTAATTAAATGTTCTTTAATGAAATTATCAAGTTCTTGATCCTTTACAACCGATTTTTGTTATGTGTTTATGATTTAATCAAGGTTTTATGAATTAAATTGAGTTTTGATGAGAAATTTTGATGAACATTGTTATGGATCTGTTTTGTATTGAATCTAATTGATTTAGATCTCCTTTAAGATGTGTTTAATGTTAAAAGAAGAGATTAATAAAAGAAATCCCAAAACTATGTGAATTGCTAATTTTCTAGGTTGTAAATAGTTAGATTTTGATGTGATATTTGTGTTATAAAGTTGTTGGAGGTATAAAGATGTTTTTGGATGTTAATGGATGTTGTTAAGATGTTGAAATCAATAGGTTTTTGTCTGGGCTTTGTTTAGATGAGGTTTGGTGATGATTTCGGTTGTTTTAGGGAGACATTTGATGGTTTTTAGCGAGGCGAAGTTGCGTTTGTTGGTTGCTGGAGATTAGAGAGGAATGAAAGTACATTAATCCTCTGTTTTTGTTTGGGTAAAGCAGGGAAGTTGAATTCCTTAGCTTTTGGAGAGGTTTTGGAAGCTCCAAAAGCTTAATTGTGCATTAGCAAGTGGAGCGTTTGGTTGTCGATGAGTGAAAACGTGTTATATTGCTTTTAAAAGGTTTGAAGATGGTTGTTAGGAGTTTAGATTAAGTTTGAAACACTTATATAAGCTCGAAAGTAAGTATTGGTTGATCTCTCTCTCGTTTTTGATTTTGCAAAATACAATCTTATGCAATGTTTATGATTTGATTACCTACTGTTATATGCATGTTTTAGAAATAAAAGATGTTGTAAATGATTATACATGATGATATTTTAGTATGACAAATGATTTGTGAGAGAATTTAAAGAATGCTAGAATACATAGTTTAATGTATTGGAAAAATGGTTTGAATTGATGCATATGTAAATTAGTAAGGTAATGTGGTTTTCATTGAGTATATTGGCAAGTGGCTAAGATAAAATGTTATCGGATGTAGTTGGCTAGCCATAGGGTTTAAAGTGTAGTATAATGAGTTGCCTCATATGTGTTGAGGGGTTAATTGTGTCATTTTTTCCACCATGAAAACCATAGCAGTCGAGGGGTTAATTATGCCGTATTTTCCCGCTGGTGGATTTATACATTGTAACCGTTGAGGGATAATCCGGTTCGAGGACGTATGTGAAGTGGTTGAAGGAACCACTTGGGAAATCCATGTATTTGATGTGTTTTATAAAATAGAATGGAACTTGGTTTTGAGTGGCTTGAATGCCAATATATGAGATAATGTATCATGAGGAATGCATTATGTTTTGTATAATATGGTTTATACATGTGATGCTCTTTAAGCTTGCTATTTAGAGATTTTGGCATATGAAGCTTAAATTGAGGTTTGAGATAGAATTCCATGATACATGTGTTGCAAATGATTTAAATGTGCATTTTTGGAAAGAATATAGAAGCATGAGATGATTTTGGTATGAACATTATAAACTTGATTTGATATAAAATGGTTTTAAATGCATTGATGAGTGTTTTTGAGATTCCCTCACTAAGCTTATAGCTTACGCTCTCATTTCTCATCAATGCAGAGAAATAGGCTCTTTCGGACAGCAAGGGAAGATCCAAGGATTGAAGTATTTTCAAGTGTGGTTTTACAAATACTAAGTAGTATAAAGAGGCAACGTGAACTAGTTATATTTGAGAGGTTTATTTTGGATACTCCCTGTTTGTACAAGTTATGTTTGGTGTTTTGGACTTGTATGATGCTTAATATTTGGTTCTGAAGGGTTTGGGTGTAACACACTCAAACCTGGCTTAGAAGTAAACCAAGTCAATAGTGTTAAAAACTAAACAAACATCATAAGCTAGTGTTAGAAAACCCTCATAGGATTACTTAAACCATAATTTAACATTCGAATAAACCCAAAACACAAGAATAATGCTTGCACATTTTAAGATCATATTACTTATCATTTTAATGTGATATTTAGATTCGACAAGGGAGATTAAGAAAATAACTTTATAACCAAGGAACGGATTTAGCAAGGTTTAATACTACATACACAAGCCTAAATCCATTTAAATCTTGTCTAATTCATAGCCAGATCCTACTTAATTCATAAACTACTACTTAACTAATTGTCAAATAAGTACATTATACTAGACAAGTATTCACATAATACTCCTAACTTATTTATGACTTGCACTTTATACAATCAAAATTTCAAGAGCTTAGTCAAAATTTATCCACCCTTGCAACCCAAACAGTTTTACATTAACTTAACCTACTTAACTAGCAAGATAGTTTACTCATTCGACAAGTCAAACTTTTACAGTCGAAATATCCAAAACATGCATATATCAACTACTAAACCATCTAATATTATCTAGGGTTATTATCAAGCAACCAACCACCAAAAATATATATATTTACTTACAAACCTTACAAGCTTACAGATTAAGAGTTATACACATTAAAATGATCTACATGCTTGTAAGTTAAAATTTGTGCCACCACTCTAGGAGTAATACAAAAGATGATAAAATATACGCTAAGCTGTACTTGTAATCCGACCAAGCTTCAAGAAGAGATGTGCTTACTAGATGGGGCCTGAAATGTAGTGAAAGAGTTTTATAAGTATACCCTTAGTGAGGTAATTTAAAGTACTTAAAGTAATAGGCAACAACTTAACCTTTCTCTATGAAACTTTAATTCAAAAGCTTTCAACTTGAACACGCATGAGATATATCAAAGTAAGTCACTCGAACAAGCTTATCATAATCATGTAAAAATCTACTCCATGTGTATAAAATAACCATTTCAGCCCAAGAGTACATAATGTATAACTATAAACATATTTTCATTCGAAACATACCTTCTTCTACAAGGATTAAACAATTCATGATAGTGATCTATTACTTGTCATGCAAGTTATTATAATTCTTTACTCTTATCTTATAAGTTTCCATAGTTTCTTATTAACATAGCCTTGAGAATTGAATATAGTCTATGTACACGAATCCCCAACCAACTGTCGGCAATAAAATGGTACTCAAAATACCAGTCAATCCCTTCTACTATCGCCAAATGACCACAAAACTCCCCTCCTACTGTCGCCAAATAAGGACCATAGTCCAATACCATAGTCCACCCAAAATACGAGCTCTATGGAATCTATGGCATGCCATCTATACCTAAGACTGACTCGAGACCAAGGCTTTCACATTTATCATATCTTATTCATAACAAAGTGAGCATAGCTGCTTATCAAGAAATCAAATCAATAAGCATATTACTTTTTTTCAATTTGGGTAGGCATTCACCTCATGTGAATTTCTCATTGTTTCCTTACTTTTAATCGAATAGCATTAGAGCCCATATTACATCCAATATATATCATGTATAGTTTCCAACTAAGTATGTTATCAAACATGATTTAGGGTGACTTACCTTTGATCCAAGCTTGCTTATTTACAACATAATTAGAGGTAATACAAGGTAACTAGTAACAACAAGGAATGCTTGGGTAGGTTACTAGCCTATCCCAAGACTCTAAATTACACTTACAGTTCGTTCCAAGCTAATTTTGTTCCCGTATTTTGATTCCTTTCCACTTTTCCACAGCTTGATCCACTTTATGCCTCACTTGATCAAATTCTTCCTTATCTGATTATATCAAGAGTTTTAACTATACATTAGAGTTACTCTTTAACTTTCAATCATTCACAAAACAACCCACTCACATTCACATGGATATAAAACAGCCCCAAGATTCAGGTAATCACTTATATATTCACAAAACATTCCATTACATATACATTAAGGTAAAATATTTCCATTATAAATATGTGTGCATGCTTAATTTTGCCAAACAGTCCCTAACAAGTTTGTATACAATCAAGCAGTCCACATAATATATTTATATGCAAAAATAGGGTAGCTTTCATTTATATACAATCACTTGATCAAAACAGTCCAATTGTGTTAATTTATATGCAAAACAGGGTAGCTTTCATGTATATACAATCACTTGATTAAGACAGTCCCATTATGTTTACTATATGCCCTAATACAATCCTGATTACATGTATTCATTTATGTAGACACACAACAGTCCTATAACTATGCAAACAACCACTAATTTTGCAAAAACAGTCATCAAATGCATATGTATACAATTCCATATACAAAACAGCCTCATACACTTCTCTATGTGTCCAAATCAGTCTAGCATGTAACCACATGTATTTGAAGCAGTCCCAAATTATATCTTCTATTTATTCACATTCAAACAATCAATCATATGTCATAAACATACAAAACATAATCTTTCTAGCATGTAATCCATTCGAAAATCCACTAAACATGTAAACTCATTCTTGTGATAAGCTCAACATTCACACATCAAATTATCAAGCATAATATTCGTATGAAATAAATGGAAATAAGATAGTTACCTTTCTCCTAAGAATCTATGCGCATATAGATCTCTAATTTGAGCTAAACTATTCTAACAATGGAGTTTTCTCTCTCAACACCCTTGTTTCGGTTTTGCACGAAGGAGAAAAGAAGATACCAATAATTTTGAGTGTAAACTCATTTCCAATTGCCGGTACCAACTCCCCTCCTCTCCCCTACATGTTTTTCCCCTTTGCATGCCATATGATCAAGTCCCCTAACTAAACTAATTCTTACACACAAACACTATACTTAGCATGATTTCTTTTGAGTCATTTTAATATGATCCTTGGGTTTGATACAATTCCAATTGAGTCCTAAAACCCTTATTTGATTAATTTGAAGAACGATTTAATCAATTTGGACCACAATTAAAGCACATCCAATATTTTAACTCACATATTTGGGGTATTACAATTCTCCCCTAAAAGAAATTCGTTCTAGAATTTACCTGAAGTAAAAAGATGAGGATATTGTTCCTTCATGATTTCTTAAGACTCCCAAGTTTTTTCTTCAATCTTGTGATTCTTCCATAATATTTTAACAAGATGAATTGTTTTGTTACAAAGCCTTTTAACTTTGCGGTCTAGAATTTGGATTGGTTCTTCTCCGTAAGACAAATCTGGATTAAGTTCTACTTCTTTCGGTTCTAACACGTTGTAATGTCCCTAATTTTGGCCAGTGACCAAAATATAAATTTTGAAAGTTTTGGGGTTAAAAGCACAAACTTTGGAAAAGTTTGGGGACTAAAGTGTAAATTTCCCCAACAAGTAATTTTATTTAGTATAAGAGTGAATCGGATCGAAATATGTACATTGATATCGGTTTAAGAATTAAGATGCAGAGAAAGGTACCAAATTTGGATCGAATGAAATTATTAAGTGTGCTCAGGCCAGAGAAATACAAGGATGAGTGACCTTCGGGAAGGTCCCATAAAAGCTTTTCTAATCGATATTTTGGACTCAGTAAAGGTAAAGAATATTAGAATGGATTATCGATAAAGGATTTCTAAGAGAAATTTTATTCTATAGAGATTTTCGATAACTATCGGAATAGTAAACTGCGTTAGGAAAATTTAGTCTAAGTTCTGGGAAAGGAAGTTTTTATGAGATAATATATTTCATTTTCCGAATATGGAAATATGGAATTTTTGGAATAAATCCGATTGCTCGATGAAGGTGAAATCGTAGTAAAAGTATTTTATGAATATCGGGAGATCGAATCGAATCAAAATTTCAGAGGCTGGTCCAAAAGCCATGGAGAAGTCATAAAATACTATTTTATGAATATTTTATTATAGTTGGTTGGATTTCAACTAGGCTTAGTTGAATTTTTACAAGAATGGCAAACTAGTAAATAAAGACTAGTTGGAGGGCAAATCAAGGCCATTGATTTTTGATAAGATTAAGTCTTGGCCATTGGATTAAAAGGGCAAATTAGTAATTTCACCAATTAAATGAATTTTAAATTCATTTAAATTTAACATATGGATTTAAATAAGTAAAAGATGAACCAAATTGTTCATCTTTCTTGAAATATTTCGAACTAAGGGGAGAAAAAAGGGAGAAATTTTTTCAAGCTCGATTCATGCCCCGAAACTCGATTTTTAGGTAATATTTTCAACTGCAAAGTTGTTCTACTCTTCAATCTCTATCTTTTGATGTCAATAATTCATGGAATACATGCTTGATCGATGAAAATTTTGATGAGAAATAAATTAGGTTTTTATGGACTCAATTGGGGTTTTGAGGTTTTATGATTCCATGTTGAAATTCAAGTTGAAATCAAGCTTTTGTGATGTTAAAATCATGTTATTGAGTTGGGATTTAAACTCTAAATGTTTTGATTATTATGAAGATGCATAGGGTTTATGGATTCAAGTTTGATTTAGGGTTTGTGATGTTGGATTAATGATCTAGTAAGCTTGAATTGTTATTTGGAAGCAAAACCTTAAGTTAAAGGTATAGGGACCATTTCGAAAATTCTGAAAGTTAGAGGAACGAATCTGATTTTTATGATTTTGAAGTTTATTTATATTATTATTGATGTTGGAGATGAGAAATTGAAGTTAGAATGCAAAACAAATGTTAAATCAAGTTAGTGGCCACTTTGACAAATTGTCAAAGTTAGGTGATCAATTCAGAAATGAGGTTTTAGAGAAGGATTAAATCTTATTTTAGTTGAAATAATAGAATTCAAGTAGTAATGTTGATTTGAGGACTAATTTGCAAAGTTAAGAAGCTTGAATCATTATATTTGCATTTTACTAACTATTTCGGAAAGAACGAAAAATTAGAGGGAATTATTTTTGAATAATTATTTGATGAAGAAAGTGATACATTAGTGGTTTGAATCAAGTAAGGGGACCAAATTTACAAATAGCAAAGCAAGGAGAAGTTAATATAAAGTTTGAAGTTATTTATGAAAATTGTGTAGAAAACTGGATTTGGCAGTAAGTTTGAAAATTCACCATAAATTCTACAAAAATAGTTAGATGGTGATTTTTATACTAATGTAATGATTTGTTCGTATAGTTTCGTTTCCAACAAACGGCAACTGATTTCGAGTTCTGAGTAAAAATATATAATTTTAAGTGGTGAAAGGTCAAAAAATAGTATGGCAGTCTATTCCGAAATTAACACTGGAAATTGACTTTGAAAATTTGCCATAAATCGTACAAGTTAAATCTGGGTTATTAGTTTATATGGTTGAAAAGATAGTTGAATCTTGTTTCTTTTAGAACAAACGGAATTGAATTCTGAGTTTTAGATTGATTTATAAAAATAAATCTTTGAAGGTTGTACAAAGATGCCAAAAAATTAAAATTGAGATATTTTGTATCTAATGTTGGCTATCAAGTTCAGAAGAATTATTTGAAGATCAAAATGGTCATTAGAGACCAAAATTGAGTTTATGGACAGTATAAAGAAAAAAATGTATAGAATTTTTTATGTTGAATGATTCGATACTTTGATTAAAATATCATTAGAAATGAATCTAACAAATGGTATTTATATTCACGTGGTTAATCAAGTTGGATACGAATCAAAGAGGATTCAAGGTGCTATGAGGGAAAAGATCGAATAAGCCTTAGTGAGGCAAACTGTGACATGGTCTAGGTGAGTGCATTACCATATGCATGTTATGTTAAAAAAGGGAAGACTTGTGATAAGTCGACCCAAATTTAAGAAAGACATTTGCATTTTATTAATTGATATGATGCATGACTCAACATGGCAAGCTCGACGAAGTACAAGGTACGAACTACCATTTGCATAATTGATGATGCATTATGATTACATTTATAGTGATAATATTAAAATGAATCAAGTAGACACCTTGGGTGTCGATAGCACTAAAGAGGTGTGAATATAAGGAGCAAAGAGCGTCCTTTATGAGGAGCAAAGAGCGTCATCTAGTACGTACTCAATTTTAAATTCTACGGTATCGAATTAGAGGCTATAGAGTCCTAACGGACTTGCCTCGTATCAGGCACTGATCATTCCGCATTGAAATAGATACTTCGGTATCATAACAAGATGAATTGAAAAAGTTATGAATATGCAGATGATTGCATGATAAAAGCATAACCATGAAAGAGCATGTGTTATGCGGATGATCAAATGATGAAAGTATGACCATGGTAGAACATATAATATGCAAATGACTGCATGACAAAAGCATAACCATGATAAAGCATGGGTTATGTAATTGATTACATGATAAAAGCATGACCATGGTAGAGTACATGATATGCAAATGATTGAATAATAAAAGCATGTACATGATAGAACATCTGTTATGCAAATAATTACATGATGAAAGCATGCATTTGATAAAGAATATGTTAAGCATTAGATAATACATGGCTCATATGATGGTGGTAATACATGATATCATGTCAATATGAGATGCTTGCCATTTATATAGAAATATAATGCACTCTTACATGATATACTGAATTTGCATTACTTCATGTTTTGATAAACTAAAAATTAAATGCCTCACTAAGTTCGTACTTAGCGTGTGTTTGTTGCACACGTAGGTTATGTTGGAGCACCATGAAGAGGAGTCAAGCGTGCTGATCAAGTTACAATCTGCAGCACATCAGTAAGACATTCTAAATTATGACAATCTCTAGTGGGCATGTAAACTATTTTCTTGCTGATAGTATATGATGCATTAAATTGAATTATAATGATAGTTTAAATAATCAGCTAGACGATGAATCGTTTATGGATAAAAAATTTAAGCTTAACTTTCAGTAACATGTTTAAGTAACATCTATAATGTTTATTCAACTACGAGTATACGTTATGGGTGTTACATTTATTGGTATCAGAGCAAAAGTTTAGCCGGTTTTGGATGCTAAACCAAGTTTGATATGGAGTTTTTAGTAAATACATGCCCCCAGGATGTCATATTACTGATGTACTGATTGTATGACTTGATGCTGCTCCTCATTAGTATAAGGTGAAATGATACGAGAATAAGGAAAGTAAAACGATGATACAGTAAAATAATCCTGGAAGTTATTTCCTATTTAGAATAAGTTATCTGCATAGTAAAGAGATGATACAGTAATTATAAGATACTTGGATACAAAGGAGTAAGAAGAAAAAGTATCTTTAATTTAAATAAGTTGGTTATCTGTGCACAAGGTAGAAGTGATTATAAGAAGAAACATTTAATTTTTTTTAAAAAAGGAATTAGTTCCTTAATGAAGTCAAAGGAAGAGTGTTTAGTTGAGGATTGTTCTGACTAATTGAAATTTCCCTAGAAATGTTTCTAGACAATAACAAGAGTCTCGGATTACAAAGGTTATAAAGATACTCGTAGCAATAAAAATGAAATGAAGTATGAACTTTTTTCAATTTTTACCTAGATTGAGCTACTGGTACAGTAAGAGGCTCAAGTACAAGAACAAGAAGTACCTAAGAGGTTGTAACCTTCGGTAACTGTATATAATAAAGCATTGGTTGTTTAAATGTTTAAGCTGTTCAGAGCCTTAAATGTTAGAGCAAAGGAGAAGTTATGATTGTTTATTTGAAAATGAAGGATGATTTGTATAGGTTAAAAAGGGAAAACTTAGTTTCAGAACTATTATACCTCAAGGAATCGTGAAAGAGTTGGACGAAGAGTATATTAATAGGTCTTATCTCTAGAAGTGAGCAAAAGTCTATAGTATATGTACTTATGTTTTGGGGGCATTGACTGAATTATTTACATGTCAACATTCCTGAATAAATTGAGATGCAATTAGATTTGATACATGAAGATGAGTTAGTATAAATATTGGTTTATGGAATTAAAGAATTAAGGAATAAGAAATTTCATTAACTGAAGTTTTGAGTAAAAATCACAAGGTCGAAGAAGCCACTTGGGAGGCTGAGAAGAAAATAAGGAAGTAATGTCCGTAAATATTTGGAACAGGTACGCATTAAAAATTCAAGGACAAATTTTCTTTAGGGGGGATGAATTGTAATATCCCAAATTTTGGTCAGTGACCAAAATATAAATTTTGAAAGTTTTGGGGTTAAAAGTATAAACTTTGGAAAAGTTTAGGGACTAAAGTGTAAATTTCCCCAATAATTAATTTTATTTAGTATAAGAGTGAATCGGATCGAAATAGGTACCTTGATATCAGTTTTAAGAATTAAGATGCAGAGAAAGGTACCGAATTTGGATCGAATGAAATTGTTAAGCGTGCTCAGGCCATAGAAATACAAGGATGGGTGACCTTCAGGAAGGTCCCATAAAAGTGTTTATAATCGATATTTTGGACTCAGTAAAGGTAAAGAATATTCGAATGGATTATTGATAAAGGATTTCTAAGAGAAATTTTATTCTATAGAGATTTCGATAATTATCGGAATAGTAGACTGAGTTAGGAAAATTTAGTCTAAGTTCTGGGAAATGAAGTTTTTATGAGATAATAGAGTTCATTTTCCGAATATGGAAATATGGAAATTTTGAAATAAATCCAATAGCTCGATGAAGGTGAAATCACAATAAAAGTATTTTATGAATATTAGGAGATCGAATCAAAATTTCAGAGGCTGGTCCAAAAGCCATGGAAAAGTCATAAAATACTATTTTATGAATATTTTATTATAGTTGGTTAAATTTCAACTAGAATTAGTTGAATTTTTACAAGAATGGCAAACTAGTAAATAAAGACTAGTTGAAGGGCAAATCGGTCATTTAACACGGATGACAATTTTGAAATATTTTGAAATATTAAGGGAAATTTTGGAAGGTGAATTACACTTGGATCAAATCTTGTCCATTGATTTTTGATAAGATTAAGTCTTGGCCATTGGATTAAAAGGGCAAATTAGTAATTTCACCAATTAAATGAATTTTAAATTCATTTAATTTTAACATATGATTTAAATAAGTAAAAGATGAACCAAATTGTTCATCTTTCTTGAAATATTTAGAACTAAGGGGAGAAAAAAGGGAGAAAAAATTTCAAGCTCGATTCAAGCCCCGAAACTCGATTTCAGGTAATATTTTCAACTGCAAAGTTGTTCTACTCTTCAAGCTCTATCTTTTGATGTCAATAATTCATGGAATACATGCTCGATTGATTAGAATTTTGATGAGAAAGAAATTAGGGTTTATGGACTCAATTGGGGGTTTTGAGATTTTATGATTCCATGTTGAAATTCAAGTTGAAATCAAGCCTTTGTGATGTTAAAATCATGTTATTGAGTTAGAATTTAAACTCTACATGTTTTGATTATTATGAAGATTCTTAGGGTTTATGGATTCAAGTTTGATTTAGGGTTTTGATGTTGGATTAATGATCTAGTAAGCTTGAATTGTTATTTGGAAGCAAAACCTTAAGTTAAAGTATAGGGACCATTTCGAAAATTCTGAAAGTTAGAGGAACGAATATGACTTTTATGATTTTGAAGTGTATTTATGTTATTATTGATGTTGGAGATGAGAAATTGAAGTTAGAATGCAAAACAGATGTTAAATCAAGTTAGTGACCATTTTGACAAATTGTCAAAGTTAGGTGATCAATTCAGAAACGAGGTTTTAGAGAAGGATTAAATCTGATTTTATTTGAAATAATAGAATTCAAGTAGTAATGTTGATGTGAGGACTAATTTGCAAAGTTAAGAAGCTTGAATCCTTATCTTTGCATTTTAGTGACTATTTCGAAAAGGACAAAAAATTAGAGGGAATTATTTTTAAATAATTATTTGATGACGAAAGTGACACATTAGTGGTTTGAATCAAGTAAGGGGACCAAATTGATAAATAGCAAAGTAAGGAGAAGTTATTATAAAGTTTGAAGTTATTTATGAAAATTGTGTAAAAAACTAGATTTGGTAGTAAGTTTGAAAATTCACCATAAATTCTACAAAAATAGTTAGATGGTGAATTTTATACCGATGTAAATATTTGTTCGTCTAGTTTTGTTTCCAACAAACGAAAACTGATTTCGAGTTTTGAGTAAAAAGATGTGAATTTTTAAGTGGTGAAAGGTCAGAAAACAGTATGGCAATCTATTCTGAAATTAGCACTGGAAATTGACTTTGAAAATTCGCCATAAATTGTACAAGTTGAATCTGGGTTATTAGTTTATATGGTTTAAATCTTGTTGAATCTAGTTTCTTCCAGAACAAACGGAATTGAATTCTGAGTTTTAGATTGATTTATATAAATAAATCTTTGAAGGTTGTACAAAGCTGCCAGAAAATGAAAATTGAGATTTTTGTATCTAATATTGGTTATCAATTCAGAAGAATTATTTGAAGATCAAAATGGTCATTAGAGACCAAAAATGAGTTTATGGACAATATAAGGAAGGAAAGAAATGTATAGCAATTTTTATGTTGAATGATTCAATACTTTGATTAAAATATCGTTAGAAATGAATCGAAAATGGTATTTATATTCATGTGGTTAATCAAGTTGAATACAAATCAAAGAGGATTTGAGGTGCTATAAGGGAAAAGATCGAATAAGACTTAGTGAGGCAATCTATTACATGGCCCAGGTGAGTGCATTACCATATGCATGTTATGTTAAAAAAAGGGAAGACTTGTGATAAGTCGACCCAAATTTAAGAAAGACGTTTGCATTTTATTAAATGATATGATGCATGACTCAACATGGCAAGCTCGACGGAGTACAAGGTACGAACTACCGTTTGCATAAATGATGATGCATTATGATTACATGAATAGTGATAATATTAAAATGAAACAAGTAGACACCTTGGGTGTCGATAGCACTAAAGAGGTGCGAATATAAGGAGTAAAGAGCGTCCTTTATGAGGAGCAAAAAGCGTCCTTGAGTACGTACTCAATTTTAGATACTACGGTATCGAATTAGAGGCTATAAAGTCCTAACGGACTTGCCTCGTATCAAGCACTGATCATGCTGTATTGAAATAGATACTTCGGTATCGTAACAAGATGAATTGAAAAAGTTATGAATATGCAGTTGATTGCATGATAAAAGCATAACCATGAAAAAGCATTTGTTATGCGGATGATCAAATGATGAAAGTATGACCATGGTAGAACATATAATATGCAAATGACTGCATGATAAAAGCATAACTATGATAAAGCATTGGTTATGTAAATGATTACATGATAAAAGCATGATCATAGTATAGTACATGATATGCAAATGATTGCATAATAAAAGCATGTACATGATAGAACATCTGTTATGCAAATAATTACATGATGAAAGCATGAATTGAATAAAGAATATGTTAAGCATTAGATAATACATGGCTCATATGCTGGTGGTAATACATGATATCATGTCAATATAATATTCTTGCCATTTATAGAGAAATATAATGCACTCTTACATGATATACTGAATTTGCATTACTTCATGTTCTGATAAACTGAAAATTAAATGTCTCACTAAGTTCGTACTTAGTGTGTGTTTGTTGCACACGTAGGTTATGTTGGAGCACCATGAAGAGGAGTCAAGCGTGCTAATCTAGTTACATTATGCAGCACATCAGTAAGATATTCTAAATTATGACAATCTCTAGTGGGCATGTAAACTATTTTCTTGCTGATAGTTTATGATGCATTAAATTGAATTATAATGATAGTCTAAATAATCAGCTAGACGATGAATCGTATATGGATAAAAAAATTTAAGCTTAACTTTCAGTAGCATGTTTAAGTAACATCTATAATGTATATTCAACTACGAGTATACGTTATGGGTGTTACATTGGGAATGATCAGAATGGTATTTTTGAAGCATAGATACATGAAAAACATTGTGAATATGGTCAAATTCATTAGGAAGAGCCAAACAATAAGCAACAGGGCCAATCTTTTCCAAAATCTCGAACGGTTCTATAAAACGTGGACTAAGCTTCACTTTCTTCCCGAATCTAAACACGTTTTCCATGGATATACTTTTAGGAAAACATTATCTCCCACACTAAACTGGATATCCTTTTTCTTAAGGTCAGCATAAGCTTTCTGTCTATCAAAAGCTTCTTTTAATTGGCTATGAATAATTTGTATTTGATTCTCAGTTTCTCGAAGGAGCTCAAGTCCCAAGGTTTTGTTTTCTCCTAATTCTGACCAACATAAAGGAGTTCTCAATCTTCTTCCATACAAGGCTTCAAAGGGAGCCATCTTGATAGAGGTCTGGTAGCTATTATTATACGCAAACTCTGCCAAAGGTAAGGATTTCTCCCAATTCTTCCCAAAATCAATTATGCAAGCCCTGAGCATGTCTTTAAGAGTCTGAATTACTCTTTCAGACTGACCATTTGTTTGAAGATGGAAAGCTATACTAAAGTTTGTCTTGGTTCCCAAGGCCTTTTGTAAAGAATTCCAAAATTTAGCAGTAAACCGAAGATCACGATCCGATATAATAGAAGTGGGAACACTATGCAAACGAATTACTTCTCTTATGTACAACTTGGCCAACTGGTCTAAACCCAAGGTCATTCGAACAGGTATGGAGTGTGCTGCCTTAGAAAATCTATCAACTATTACCCAAACAACATCATTCTTCTTTGGTGATAGAGGCAAACCAATTACAAAATCCATAGTTATTCGATCCCATTTCCATTGAGGTATCTCAATAGGTTGTAAGAGTCCCGTAGGTACTTGATGTTCAGCTTTAACCTTCTGATAAGTAAAGCACTTGGATATAAATTCCGTAATAGCACTTTTCATCCATGGCCACCAATACAGTTCATTTAAATCTTTGTACATCTTAACCGACCCTGGATTATATACGGGCTATTGTGGGCTTCATAAAGGATTTCTTTCTTAAAGGTTTAATCATTTGGCACGCACACTCTATTTCAAAAATAGAGTAGACTATTAGACTTCAAGGAAAAATCTGAATTAGGTTCAGATTCAAGTTTACGCAAGATTTTCTGAAGTTCAGGATTAGTTTGCTGAAGTGTCCTGATTCTCGAGATCAAATCAGATCGAACCTGAAGCT
This sequence comes from Hibiscus mutabilis, assembly GCA_019671005.1. Taxonomy (NCBI): domain Eukaryota; kingdom Viridiplantae; phylum Streptophyta; class Magnoliopsida; order Malvales; family Malvaceae; genus Hibiscus; species Hibiscus mutabilis. The sequence continues at coordinate 21,155,487 of CM033740.1, read as the reverse complement.
CAACTAAAAGCTTTTGATCTTTTAGCAATATGAAATGTGCATTGATTGTAGTAGGGGCTACATAACAATGAAATGTACTTAGATAACGAGGTTTAGATTTCAGGTAAGAATGGACTAGATGTGATTCATTTAGGGTCTTACCAACAGAATGTTTGTGGCTGAGTGCATCAGCTACAACATTCGCTTTTCTCGGGTGATAACCGATGACTAGATCATAGTCATTGAGTAACTCCAACCATATCCTTTGTCTAAGGTTTAACTCTTTTTGAGTTAGAAGGCACTTCAAGCTTTTGTGATAAGTGAATAGATAGCATTTCTCCCCAAACAAATAATGTCTCCAAATCTTTAGTGCAAAAATGTCCACAGCTAGCTCGAGTTCATGAGTCAGATAATTCAATTCATAAGACTTCAATTGACGGGATGCATAAGCTACCACCTTTTCATCTTGCATAAGAGCGCATCCCAAACCAAGATGAGATGCATCACTAAAAACTGTATACTCTTTTCCCAACTCGGGTTGTGTTAAAACTGAAGCTTGTGTAAGGACTTGTTTTAATTGATCAAAACTTCTTTGCTGATTTTTTGACCAAGTAAATGGTACATCTTTTCGAAGAAGTTTGGTTAAAGGGGTAGCTAACATGGATAACCCTTTTACAAATCTTTAGTAGTAACATGCTAATACAAGGAAGCTTCTAACTTCGCAAATATTCTTCGGAGGTCTCCAATCAACTACAGTCTGAATCTTCTTTGGATCGACTTTAATACCTTCTACAAATATAACATGTCCAAGGAAAGATACCTCAAACAACCAAAATTTGCATTTATTTAACTTCACATAAAGCTGGTTATCTCGAAGTGTTTGTAAAACAATTCGAAGATGTTCTGAATGTTCATCCTTATTCTTAGAGTAAATAAGGATGTCGTCTATAAAGACTACTACAAACTTATCAAAATAGAGCCTAAAAATTCGATTTATAAGGTCCATCAATGCAGCAGGAGCATTCGTTCAGCCAAAAGGCATCACTAAAAACTCGTAGTGACCATATCAAATTCTGAATGCAGTTTTAGGAACATCAGATTCTTCAACCTTCATCTGATAGTATCCTGATCGAAGATTGATCTTGGAAAACACTGTAGCATTTTTGAGCTGATCAAGCAAGTCTTCAATTCTCGGTAATGGATACTTGTTCTTGATAGTAAGCTGATTCAATTACCAGTAGTCAATGCAAAGCCTCACCGATCTATCATTCTTGTTTACAAATAAGATTGGGGCTCCCCAAGGAGACGAACTCGGCCTAATGAAGCCTTTATCTTGTAAGTCTTGCAACTGATTCTTAAGTTCAATCAGGGCCATCCGATAAGGTGTAATTGATACTAGAGCTGATCCCGGTTAAACTTCGATTCCAAACTCAACCTCTCTTGTTGGGGGTAATCCTGGAAGTTCCTCAAGAAACACATCAGGAAATTCAAAGACAATTAAAATGGAACCAAATGAGGGTTTGGTTTCATTTATATTCAATATAGCAACAAACATTTGGATTGGTTCAGAAGATTTCTTATTTAACAATGTTATTGATTCTTTTCCTAATCTGAGAAGGAAAAGCCTTTTCTTAGCACAGTCTACCTAGGCCTGATGTCTTCCCAACCAATCTAAACCTAATATAAGGTTAAACTCATTGAACGGTAAAGCTAAAATATCAGTAGGAAAAGGAATTCCTTGAATAAACAAGGGCAGTCTTTACATACTCGATTAACAATTAGCTATCAAATTACAATTTATGGGTTCATGTTTCAAGCTAAACTTTTCAATCAAAGAAGAACATATAAAGGAATGTGTCGATCCTGAATCAAATAGAGCATAAATAGGATACATAAATAACTTTATAGTACCTGTAATTACATCAGGGGAGTCTTCCTTTTCACGACCTCGAACATGGTATACCCGAGCTGGTGCCCGAGATTCTTGATAAGTAGCATTTGAAGTCTGTCCCCGATTCTTTCCATAAGTACCAGAAGGATCTTGTTTAGGCCATTTTCCCCTTGGTGATTGGACATGATTTGAATTCTTCGGCACGTGAGTTGGAAGTTTATTCGGGTTTTGAAGACAATATTTGATGAAGAGATTTATTTCTCCACATAAGAAACAGGCACCGGCTTACTTTCTACATTGACCCACATGATTCTTCTAACAAACATTGCAAGTGGGAACTTGCGACTCCCTTTCCGTATTCCTCATACTGTTTATAGAAACCGAGGGTGCAGATGTTTTGACCACAGTCTGGGGCTTTGGTAAAAAGTTACTATTTGGGGAAGAGTAGTAGTTTGAGGAACTCCCACCTTGATGCTTTGACTTCTTGGACTGCCAACGGGGTTTATTATCGTCCCTCGATCTTTTATCTTTTTGAGAATAGTTCCCTCTTCTATTCTTGGATGCCTTCATTTTAGCTTCAGTAGCTATGGCTCGATTCACCAATTCTTGAAAATTAGTAATTCCTAGGGAAGTAAACATACAACATAGCTTATCGTTGAGCCCATCAATAAATATCTGACACTTATCCTCTTCTTTCTTGAAAAATTCAGACACATACTTGCAATATTTACAAAATTCACTCACATACTGCTCAATTGGTTTCCCTCCTTGCTCCAGATATAAGAAACGTTTTCTACGTTCAGCAAGGTATTGTTCACTTATGTACTTCTTTCAAAATTCTTTAAGAAAGAATTCCCAAGTGACAGCATTGGCCGGAATCGTAAGGGTTATTGTTTCCCACCAACTTAATGCCTCGTCAGCGAGAAGGGCTATGGTACACTCCAATTTATGTCCATTTGAACATTGCAACTGTTTGGTTAAGATCCTAGTAGTTGATTCTAACCAATACTCCGCATCTTCTGGGTTTTCTTCATTACCACCAGTGAATGTATAAGCTCAATGTTGAGCTAACTTATTGATTGGGGCTCTAGTTATCACAGCTACGTGAGGAGTGGGAGCAGTTAGAGTATTTTGCCTCCAGGAGGTGACTAGTTGATCAAACATCTCCTTCATACTGAGGAGACACTCCCGTTGAATGGGATGGATAGAAAGAGCTTCCTGTTGAACATGATGAGGCTCAACAGTCTTTTGAGGCTCATGTTGATTTTGATTTATTCTCACACTTCCTCTTTCATTGGAGGAACCAGCCAAGCTCTTGCTATTCCAACCCAAATGTGTCTCTGACATTCTAATAATTGATCATATAAAAAGAGCTTAATCAGGTACGGATCACAAGTACATAACCAAATAACTCCTAGGTGGCAAAAATAACAAATGACAATGTATGAAACTCTGTTTAGTCCTAGGATCAACTAAACCTTAACTCTGATTACGAAATTGTAACACCCTCAAACCCGGCTTAGAAGTAAACCAAGTCAAGAGTGTTAAAAACTAAACAAACATCATAAACTAGTGTTTGAAAACCCTCATAGGATTACTTAAACCATAATTTAACATTCGAATAAACCTAAAACACAAGAATAATGCTTGCACATTTTAAGATCATATTACTTATCATTTTAATGTGATATTTAGATTCGACAAGGGTGATTAAGAAAATAACTTTATAACCAAGGAACGAATTTAGCAAGGTTTAATGATGCATACACAAGACTAAATCCATTTAAATTTAGTCTAATTCATAGCCAGATCCTACTTAATTCATAAACTACTACTTAACTAATTGTCAAATAAGTACATTATACTAGACAAGCATTCACATAACACTCCTAACTTATTTATGACTTACGCTTTACACAATCAAAATTTCACGAGCTTAGTAAAAATTTATCCACCCTTGCAACCCAAATAGTTTTACATTAACTTAACCTACTTAACTAGAAAGATAGTTTACTCATTCAACAAGTCATGTAATACCTCAAAATTTTGGCTAATGACCAAAATGAATAAAATGAAAGTTTGGTGGCTAAAGTATAAACTTAGGAAAAATGACTAAATTATAATTTTTAAAAGTTATTCATTTTAGTATCGTAAATGAATAGTTTACCCTCAATAATGACATTTTCATGTTACCTGAAATTTTTGTATAGAATTTGTGTTAAAAGCTATAAAGAGCTAAAGTTTGAGAAAAATTTGGATAATCGAATCGAATCAAATATTTGTGATATTTTGTTGGATGATAAGACTAGGTTAATAATTTAATTTCCATACCTTAATTTGGAAGGATTTAATTTGGACCATTGGATTAAAGTAGATTTTCCATGTTAAATATGAACCGTTGGATGAATAACGGCATGATTGTAATTTTAGAAAATTTCAAAGGTAAAGTTGGTAATCTCTAACTTATTGGTTTGTTTTTGACCCTTGGATGAATAAATTGGCATGTGGCATGATGAGAGACATTGGATTACAAGGACAAAATGGTCATTTTGTCATAAAAGAGATTTTTATTTGAATTTTCTATAAATAATGACAAATGGCCTAAATTAAATCAATTGGAAATCTCAAGAAATTTCTTCAAATTTCTCTATCTTTCCGAGACCATTTATTAAGGTATGTAAATATTTCTTTTTGATTTTCAAGCTAAATTATTAGGAATTTGGATGAAAGCATGAAACATGAAATTGATCTACATGAAATTTTCTATCATTTGGTATTATTTGTTTATGCTTTCCATGCTTGAAACCTAAGTTCTTGAATTTGGTGGATGAAGGGGATGTTGGGTTTTGATTTGGAAATGATTTACAATGCTTAGAAATGATGTTTTGAAGTTGAATTCATGCTTGAATCAAGTTGAATATCAAGCCTAAAGTGACCTTTCATATTCGACCATGGTGAAATAATTAGGAAAAATTATATTAAGGTTAGACATGATGAATGGATGATTTTTCAAGCTTTAGAATGTTGTTTGGACCAATTTGGAAGTTGTAAAGGTAGGGGACCTAATCGCATATTGTAGAAATAAAATGGTTTGAAGTGGAAATTGATTAAATTGAGGTATTATGCTTGAATAATTGTTGAAATGATTTATGAATCATTCTTTGATTTGGATATTAAAGGAAATTTGAAGTGTTGAGATTGGTATGAATCGTATGAAATGGATTTAGTATCGGATAAACATCGAAAAAATTTGTAGGAAATTATTTTCCTATCATGTTCCTATGTTAGTATGATACTAACATGTATTTTTGAAATGTACATGTGTTGCAAATGATATACATATAGATCGTGATCAAAACTGGGATCAAGCTAACGACAAAGAAAAGGAAAATGATCAAACTTAAAGCTTAGTGAGGATTTAAATTTTGACCTATATAAAGTGTCAAGGTGAGTGCAATTGCATACATATCATGACACATTGATGCTTTATACATCATTGGGATGGCTTGCGATGAGCCTACTCAAATTTTATTTTCATTATATTTATATCATGAAGCATATGATTGACATATTTTAAATATGTCGAAAGTTGAATATAAATGCATGGATCACTAGTTATATATGATGTTATATTATGAATGTTATTTCGGGAATGAACTGCCCAATGTTAAATTATGTTGATATACATTGCCATGGATGAAAAATATGGAATATATGCCCAAGTATGTCATTGAGGTACATGGTATAGTTGGCATTCCATAGAGTCCAGTAGCACGCTACATACTCGGTTTAGCACTATAGTTAGTGCATATGGTGGGAACGACCTTATGTGTATTATGGTGGGCACAACCTTATGTGTATTAGCACTTCGGTGCATATTTGACTCGTGTACCCAAGGTCCTCATAGGCTTATATTTGGGCTATGGTTTATTGGTTAAAAAAATAAACAGGTGAATAAGCTTATGAGTTTTTGAAATAGGCAAGTATATTGGTAAGAAATTTATATCTAGTTTATATTATGTTAATATGTGATTAACATAATGATAATACATATCTAGTGATCATGATGCATGAGTATTGTTACATCTTTATATTTATAGATACGTTGTATTGCACTGGATATTATTACTGCCTCACTAAATGTATACTTAGCGTGTGATGATTTTCATGCGTAGGTGAAAAGCATGAATCAAAGTAAGGAGTTTTTTGGCATCCTACTTAGCAAGGAGTATTTTTACGGTATCAGTAATGACATCTTTGATGTATTTTGATTTTACTAGTTGGCATGTATATGATAATAGTAGTTGGTTTTAAACTAGTTTAGACATAATTTGTAATAACTTATAAACTAGTTTATGCTGATAATGAATGGTAAATAGCTTTATTAAAATTGAAAATGGTTAAAGGAATTACTAGTGTAAAATCGAATAACTATTAGGAATTGAATAAATAGAGTAATCGAATAGATTTTTAATTTAGGCAGTTTATAGGTAGTTATAATACTTATAGGCTATTGTTATGAACTACTAAGTTGCTGCCTGAAATTGGAATTAATTTGGTAGATTAAAAATTAGAAAACTAATATTACGCTATAAATTGATAAATGGTTTATTGTGATTTTTAAATAAACAACTATTATAGATTGTTAACAATTCTCTATGTGACACTCTGACTAGTATTGGATATGAAATACTGGTAAGGGTGTTACAAGTCAAACTTTTATTGTCGAAATATCCAAAACATGCATATATCAACTACTAAACCATCTAATATTATATAGGGTTATTATCAAGCAACCAACCACCAAATATATATATATATATATATATATATATGTTTACTTACAAACCTTACAAGCTTATAGATTAAGAGTTATACACATTAAAATGATCTACATGCTTGTAAATTAAACTTTGTGCCACCACTCTAGGAGTAATACAAAAAATGATAAAACATACGCTAAGCTGTACTTGCAAACCGACCAAGCTCCAAGAAGAGATGTGCTTACTAGATGGGGCTTGAAATGTAGTGAAAGAGTTTTATAAGTATACCCTTAGTGAGGTAATTTAAAGTACTTAAAGTAATAGGCAACAACTTAACCTTTCACTACGAAACTTTAATTCAAAAGCTTTCAACTTGAACAAGCATGAGATATATCAAAGTAAGTCACTCGAACAAGCTTATCATAATCATGTAAAAATCTACTCCATGTGTATAAAATAACTATTTCAGCCCAAGAGTACATAATGTATAACTATAAACACATTTTCATTCGAAACATGCCTTCTTCTACAAGGATTAAACAATTTATGATAGTGATCTATTACTTGTCATGCAAGTTATTATAATTCTTTACTTTTATCTTATAAGTTTCCATAGTTTCTTATTAACATAGCCTTCAGAATCGAATATAGTCTAGGTACACGAATCGCCAACCAACTGTCGCCAATAAAATGGTACTCGAAGTACCAGTCAATCCCTCATACTGTCGCCAAATGACCACAAAACTTCCCTCCTACTGTCGCAAAATAAGGACCATAGTCCAATACCGTAGTCCACCCAAAACACGAGCTCTATAGAATCTATGGCATGCCATCTATACCTAAGACTGACTCGAGACCAAGGCTTTCACATTTATCATATCTTATTCATAACAAAGTGAGCATAGCTGCTTATCAAGAAATCAAATCAATAAGCATATTACTTTTTTTCAATTTGGGTAGGCATTCACCTCATGTGAATTTCTCATTGTTTCCTTACTTTTAATCGAATAGCATTAGAGCCCATATTACATCCAATAAATATCATGTATAGTTTCCAACTAAGTATGTTATCAAACATGATTTAGGGCGACTTACCTTTGATCCAAGCTTGCTTATTTACAACATAATTAGTGGTAATACAAGGTAACTAGAAACAACAAGGAATGCTTGGGTAGGTTACTAACCTATCCCAAGAATCTAAATTACACTCACAGTTTGTTCCAAGCTAATTTTGCTCTCGTATTTTGATCCCTTTCCGCTTTTCCACAGCTTGATCCACTTTATGCCTTACTTGATCAAATTCTTCCTTATCTAATTATATCAAGAGTTTTAACTATACATTAGAGTTACTTTTTAACTTTCAATCATTCACAAAACAATCCACTCACATTCACATGGATACAAAACAACCTCAAGATTCAGGTAATCACTTATATATTCACAAAACATTCCGCTACATATACATTAAGGTAAAATAATTCCATTCTACATATGTGTGCATGCTTAATTTCGCCAAGCATTCCCTAACAAGTTTGTATATAATCAAGCAGTCCACAAAATATATTTATATGCAAAAATAGGTTAGCTTTCATGTATATACAATCACTTGATCAAAACAGTCTAATTATGTTAATTTATATGCAAAATAGGGCAGCTTTCATGTATATACAATCACTTGATCTAGACAGTCAATTATGTTTACTATATGCCCTAATACAATCTTGATTACATGTATTCATTCATGTAGACACACAACAATCCTATAACTATGGAAACAACCACCAATTTTGCAAAAACAGTCATCAAATGCATAGGTATACAATTCCATATACAAAACAACCTCATACACTTCTCTATGTGTCCAAATCAGTCTAGCATGTAACCAAATGTATTTGAAGCAGTCCCAAATTACATCTTCTATTTAGTCACATTCAAACAATCAATCATATGTCATAAACATACAAAACATAATCTTTCTAGCATGTAATCCATTCGAAAATCCACTAAACATGTAAACTCATTCTTGTGATAAGCTCAACATTCACACATCAAATTATCAAGCATAATATTCGTATGAAATAAATGGAAATAAGATAGTTACCTTTCTCCTAAGAATCTATGCGCATATGGATCTCTATTTTGAGCTAAACTATTCTAACAATAGAGCTTTCTCTCTCAACACCCTTGTTTCAGTTTTGCATGAAAGAGAAAAGAAGATACCAATAATTTTGAGTGTATACTCATTTCCAATTGCCGGTACCAACTCCCCTCCTCTCCCCTTACACGTTTTCCCCTTTGCATGCCACATGATCAAGTCCCCTAACTAAACTAATTCTTACATGCAAACACTATACTTAGCATGTTTTCTTTTGAGTCATTTTAATATGATCCTCGGGTTTGATACAATTCCAATTGAGTCCTAAAACCATTATTTGATTAATTTGAAGAACATTTTAATCAATTTGGACCACAATAAAAACACATACAATATTTTAAGTCACATTTTTGGGGTATAACATTGGGAATTAATTTGCATGCTTGGGTAAAGATCCTGCCTACAGGGATTTGATTTGGATATGATATGATGTGAATGATCTTTTACCATGCTTTTATGATTGAGGAAATTATGGTTGAGATGTTATATGATGATTAGATGTTGACTGGTGTATGTTAGATTGAGCCAAAGTGTCATATGTTCAACCAAGAGGTCATTACAGGTTTGTCCGTACCGCATGGGACTTAAGGATTGGTACACGTGGACCTGTCTCGGCTCAATCTGGGAAAAATTTCCTTGGCGTACCAATACGCCAGGTGACTGTATCGGTACGCATTGCTAAATTTTTGGCTTGGCGTCGGTACACGGGAAACCGTACCGGTACGCCTTTTGGCTACAAGAATCTCCTATTTTGAATATTGAATACCCGTACTGATACGCTTGAGGACCGTATCGGTAAGCCTTTAAAAATTTATACCTTATTGATATGGGGTGTTTGTGTATCGATGTGCAGTTAGTTAATTTTCTTAAAATGCTTTCTGAAGTTTGATTCTTTGTAGTTTAGTCCCTGTTTCTTGATCATGCAATTAAATGAGTTTGGATGGTCATTTTAAGTTGAAATTTAACTTGTATGCATAAAACCTGACTAATTAAGGATTGGTAACTTTAATTTCAAAGAAGTCCTATAATTACATGTAATTACATTTTGGTCCCTAAAATGCAGTTCCATGCAATTGGATGTCAATTCGACGATCGATTGAGTTGTAATCTTCACCGCTACCAGCATGATCACCTTATGACTAAATAATGCATTTAGATAAGATAAAATGAAAAAAATTGGATCGTTTTCTAAGTAAATTTCTCAGGTTTGTTTTAGCAAACCCAATGTAGCTTGCTCGGTTCAGTCTGGCGACTAGGTCGAGTCAAGGGTTTACATAATGATTCTCAATATCCTATTTTAAGAGCTGCTTCATGTAAGGCTACACTGGAAGTTTTCTAGCTGGATGATATATCTTCTCTAAAGGCTCAGATTTCTTATTTGCAAAACAAAATCAAGAATATGGAGGGTACAAGTGAAGTTTCTTCCATTCAGCTAGCTCAATGAACTACTACTCTTGTGTTTTCGTGCGAGATTTGTGGTGAGAACCATAGCTATGAAGATTGCCCACAACATGCAGAAAATGGTAGCTATGTCAATAACATGAGAGGCAATACCATGGGTAACTCTTACAACACAACCAATTGACAATCTTGGGGTAACTCTAATTTTGGGCATAATTCAGGAGTATTCCACTCTGGGAATAATTTTTTTCAAGGGAAATTTAGTGTGCGTCAAGGGAATTTTAGTTATCCGCAACAATAGTTTACACCATAGGCTTTGTTGTAGTCACAACAGAATAGGATGCAACCACAACACTTGTCTTCAAAAACTCAGCAGTCACAGTATAGAGCACTATCTCAGATGCAGTCATAGACTAGTCGCTATGCTCCATCATCTATATATGATCCATTTGATCTTTATGAGGAAATGATGTAAGAACACTTCTCTCAAACTAAAGCTATAGTACAAGGGCATTATTTATCGATTTGTACTTTGGAAGCTCAATTGGGGTAGTTAGCTACTAACATGAACCCCCAACAATGCAAGGCTATTACTCTACATAGTGGCAAGCAAACTGCTAACTCGACGCAACAAGCATCCATATCTACTTATGAGCAAGGAGAGTCCTCCAAACTTGATCATACAGTGAAATATGGATTAGAGGATGGAAAAATATATGATGCTCCTCCAGTTATCACTTCGCTACCACCAATTTTGCAATCTAAGTTGTCACCACAATTCCCCATGTCGGCGTAACCAATAGATAATCTTTCTCTACCTTTTCCTTAGATATTCAAGAACGTTGAGTCTAATAATAAATTTCAATTCTTTCAAGATACTTTGCAACAACTTACAGTGCAAATCCCCTTGATTGATGATCTTACGCAGGTTTTTAATTATGCTAAATTCATGAAGGAAATCTTATCCAAGAAGAAGAAGCTTAGTGATATAGAAACATTTGCACTCACAGAAGATTATAATTCGCTAATATCCACCCTTCTACCAAGAAAAATGAAAGGTCCTGCTAGTTTCATCATTCCCTGCTATATTAGAAATCATTACTTTAGCATAGCTCTCTGTGATCTAGGGGCCAATATTAATCTAATTCCATTATCAAATTTTCAAAAGTTAGGCATTGAAGAAATGAAACCCACTGCAGTCACATTGCAACTAGCAGAAAGATACTTAACTTATCCGAATGGACAAATAAAAGATGTGCTTGTTCGTGTAGACAAGTTTGTTTTTCTGACAGAATTTATTATTCTTAACTGTGAGGCAGATAAGGATTTCCCAATTATTCTTGGCTGACCATTTTTAGCAATATGGAAGGCTATTATTAATGTCTCAAAAGGAGAACTTATAATGCAAGTCGATAATGACCAAGTTACTTTTGGGATGTTCAATGCAGATCTTGGAAGGAATATAGAGGAATGTCATCATATTGATATTCTTGTCAATATCATTCAAGAATATTTGAATCATCATAGTACACTTATTGCTAAGGATACTACGCTGACAATGGTAGAAGACGATTTCCTAAATTGTGGCAGCATTGTTGAAGTGCTCACTATTGCAATTCAACACAAATGGCAAGTTGAATCTTTAAATTTTGCACACCGTACAATTCTTACTTTTAAACCATTTATTGAAAAAGATCCTACTTTGGAATTGAAGCCATTACCAGCTAATCTCAAGTATGTATTCATTGCAGATGCATACACACTTCCATTCATTGTCTCTACAACTCTGGATGCAACACAAGAAGATAAGTTGATAAATATTCTGAAGTAGCACAAATGTGTTATTTCCTGGATCATTGTGGACATTAAGGGCATTAGTCCATCTTTGTGCATGTATAAGATCAAGCTGGATGATGAGAGCAAACAATCTATTGAGCCACAACGCTGACTAAATGAAAAGATGAAAGATGTAGTCAAGAAAGAAATTCTCAAATGGTTGGACGCATGCATTATCTATGCAATTTCTGGTAGTGCATGGGTTAGTCCAGTCTACTATGTTCCCAAGAAAAATGGCATCATTGTAGTCCATAATGATGCTGATGAATTGATTCCGACTTGCATTCCTATGAGATGTCAGATTTGCATGGATTATATGAGACTAAATGTAGGCACAAGAAAAAATCGCTTCCCTCTTTCTTTTATTGATCAAATGCTCAATCGGCTCGCAGACAAGGAGTATTATTGTTTTCTAGATGGGTATTCTGGTTACAATCAAATTGCTATTGTACCTGGGGACTAAGAAAATACTATGTTTACATGCCCATTCGGGATTTTTTGGCTTTCATGCCTTTTGGTCTTTGCAATGCACCGACCACATTTCAAAGGTGCATGATGGCAATATTTTTAGATATGATTGACAATTCCCTTGAAATCTTTATGGATGATTTTTCGGTGTATGAGAATAATTTCAACCATTGCATCGACAATCTAGAGAAAGTATTGCAGCGATGTGAAGACACTAATCTTATTATAAATTGGGAGAAATATCATTTTATGGTTACAGAGGGAATCATGTTGGGCTATTGAATATCTAAAATAGGAATTGAGGTTGATAAAGACAAGGTGGATGTTATTGAAAGATTGCCTCCACTAAATAAGGTAAATGGCATTCAAAGTTTTTTGGGCCATGTTGGATTTTATAGAAGGTTTATTCATAATTTTTCGAAGATAAAAAAACCACTATGCTTATTGCTGGAGTAGAACAAAAAATTTGTCTTTGATGATGCATGTTTGGATGCATTCAATAAAATTAAAAAGTAGCTTGTGAATGAACCTATCGTTGTTGCACCCACCTGGAAGCAACCATTTGAACTCATGTGCAATGATAGTGATTTTGTTGTGGGGGCAGTTTTAGGTTAAAGAAGAGACAAGGTATTTCATGCGATCTAGTACACTAGTAAGACTCTAACTGAAGCTCAAATTAATTACACCACTGCTGAGAAAGAGTTATTAGTAGTAATTTTTGCTTTTGATAAGTTTCGTTCTTATCTTGTCAGTGAAAAAATTACAGTATTTACTAATCATTCTACCTTGAGATACCTTTTTGCAAAAAAAGATGCAAAACCAAGATTGATTCGATAGATCTTATTGTTGCAAGAATTTGATATTGAGATAAAAGGCCGCAAAAGGTCAAAAAATCAAGTTGTCGATCATCTTTTAAGATTGGAAGCATGCAACGAAGATAGAAATAAACTGTAAATTGTCAACACATTTCCTGATGAAAAGATGTTCGTTGTGTACGCAACACCTTGGTACGCTGATTTCGTCAATTACTTGGTGTGTGGAAAAACTCATTCGGGCATAACGAGCATAAGAAGACACAATTTCTTTGCGATGCAACTAAATATCATTGGAATGAACCTTATTTGTTCAAGGTTTGCAATGATAATACTATTAGACGTTGTGTCCCTTAGGAAGAAATGATGTCAATCTTATAGCATTTTCATAATGCTCCTTATGGAGGGCATTTTGGTGGTATGAGAATAACCGCAAAAGTATTTCAATCTGGTTTTTACTGGCCTTCATTATTTAAAGATGCCCATGAGTTTGCTCAACGTTGTGATTGTTGTTAGTACACAAGGTCAATATCCAAGAGAAATGAGATGCCACAACAACCAATAATGGAAATTGAGTTATTCGTTGTTTGGGGATTGGATTTCATGGGTCATTTTTTGAATTCTTTTAGAAATCTATATATTCTAGTCGTTGTGGACTATGTTTCCAAGTGGATAAAAGTTGTGGCTATTCCTAAATATGATGCCAAAATAGTTTTAAAGTTCTTTTAAAAACATAAACTCACCCGTTTTGAAACACCAAGAGCTTTAATTAGTGACTAGGGAAAGCATTTTCACTGCAGCTAGGTGGCTACTGCGTCGAAACGATATGGAGTAAATCATAAACTAGCTACAACGTATCATACTCAGTCTAATGGACAAGTCAAGATCTCTAACCGGGCTATTAAAAACATCTTGGAAAAAGTGGTAAATACCACTAAGAAAGATTGTTCATCGCACTTAGATGATGCATTATGGGCTATTCATACTGCTTACAAAATTCCACTTGGGATGTCACCATATCAACTTGTCTTTGAAAAATCCTGTCATTTTTTACCGAGCTAGAGCATAAGGCTATGTGGGCTTTGAAACAAGTTAATCTAGATTATGGGGCCGTGGGGAAGAAACTATTGTTGGACAACACTGAATTAGAAGAGATTCGTCGCAATGCCTATGAAAATGCCTCTATTTACAAGGACAAGAGTAAATGATGGCATGGAAAGATCATATTACAGTGTCAATTTGAAGTTGGACAATTGGTTTTGCTATTCAATTCACGACTGAAGTTGCACCCTGGCAAATTGCGGTCACGTTGGTCAGGACCTTTTGAAGTTGTGGAAGTATTTCCACGTGGTGTAGTCACAATCAAGGATAGTAAAGAGAGGATCCCATTCAAAGTCAATGGACAAAGGCTCAAACTTTATTTTATGACTTTGACTCTAAGAGTGTTGAGACCATTAAATTGGTTAAATTTTTTTGATATTTCTTTTAATTGATTTGTTAGATTTAGATTTAGTTTTTTTTCTCTTTTCCTCGTTTATCTTTAAATTCCTTTTATTTATTTTTGCAGAATAAATCCTCCTTTGTTTTGGAATGGAATCCTTTTTCAACGGCTTGTACGACAAGAAGGAATCACATGATATGTATGATTTTGGTGAAAATTCAGGCAATTAGTTTACACCTATTAATCATCCCAATTCAGAACCTTCCATTTTGAGAGTGGGAGATGCATTGAAGATGTGTGATTTTTGTGCCAAAATTTGGGTCATAAAATCACATCGCATCAGACGATAAAAATGGCGCCCTTTCATTTTCTTTTTTCTTCCTTTTCTATTTAACAGCTCTGATTACACTTGTAACACCTTAAAAATTTAATTAGGAACCTTAACCCTAAATTGGAATTTTTCCCTAAATTGAAACCCTAGTTATTTAATTTGGGGATTTAATTGAGTAAGCTTATTTTAGTAACTTAATCGAGTAACTTCTAAACTTTGTGGCCCTTTTAAAAACACGGGCTAATTGCGGGGACCTCCCCTGCAATTTAACCAAATTTTTAAAGGGGATTTAAATCCCAAAAACTAAACCCTATGCTATTCAACTACCAACCCTTTTCCCCTCAGTCGCACCCCAAACCTTCCTCATTCCCTTTGTTTCGGTATAAACTTTTCCCCTCTCCTTTGTGGTTCTGGCGAGCCACCATCAAAGGCGTGCAATCGCTTGTGTGCCGCGTTGCTCCTTAACCCGCACCCCCTCCTTTCGTCCATACAAACCAAACCACGGCCAACTATCCTATTCACTGTTTGGTTCAATTGAAGATAGGGAACCCGTTCGGTTCTTTGCACTGTCGTGAGCTCTGCTGTAGCACTTCGTCTCTATTCGAGCTAGACGATATCGACTCTGAGGATGACGTTTTACCACTTCCTCCACCACCTCTTGTTTAACCTACTCCCGTACCTTATGCGAGAAATACACGTTCTGACTCAGCTAGACCTAGCGCTAGTTCAGACCGTGGGAGGCATCAGCACCGACGTTAGAGCTTTGGCCGCTAGAGGTGTGTTCTCTATCTGTGCTATATTCTATGAAATGTTTTACAAACTTTGCATGACTATTTTTTGCGTTGAGATTTCACAGAGATTTGAGATGCTATGCATACTGTGAATTGAGTTTTATGAGATTATCAGAACTTTCAAATTGTGTTCCTCGTATATAGTACAATACAACTGTGTTAAGAATGCGTTCATAAACATTATGTTATCATGCATGGGATGGGTTGTACGGAGGAAGAAGTGGTCTGACCACACTGTGATTAGAGAAATAAGGGGTGAGGGGTTCAGGGGAACTACCTACACTGTGACCTGTTCGCTTTGCCACCACTGTGATTGGTGTTAGTAGATAGGTAGTGTGACTATTTATTAGTATCATCTCATGCATTGTGTTTTATAATGAAATGTTTTTACCTTGTATTATTTTTGTGAAACTGTGTTTTGTGATTGTTGCACTTAGAGACACACTGGGCTTAATAGCTTACTCCCTTATAGCTTATCTTTCAGATTCCTGACTCTAGGTGACCTGGTACTCGGAGGGCCTCTTGCGTATTCAGTTTTATTTCTTCATCAGTGTAGACTCACGAATTTTAAATTATTATTATTATTCTTATTATATTTTTATCAGATTTGGATTGTAATTTGAGCTAGAGACTATTTGGGATTTGAGGGAATTTTCAGTATGCATGTTTTTATTATTGAATTGAATATTTTATTATACTTTTGGATTTAATATTTTAATAGATTATAACGATCTTATAAAGACACTTTTAAGGAAAAGTTAAATGTTTTTTTATAAATAAATTGGTTTCTTGAGGGCAAAGTTTTCAATCGTGACTTCCTAAATTCGACCCTTTCTTATTGGCCAAGTTTAGAGGGTTACATTTAGTGGTATCAGAGACGAGTTCAACCCTCGGACTGTGAGGCTCACATGAATTTTTTGAACTAGAATGATTTTTGCATGCATATTAAATGTTCTGGGGTAAATGAGAAGTTTTCTAAATAATCGATTATCTATTTATTATTTTAAAGTGTGTTTAAAAAAATTGAGACTCCAGTACCAGTTCTAATCTCTAGGTTCTTATTCTTGTATATAGAGACTATGCCACCCCGTAGGTGTGTTAGACTCGCTTCGGTTAGAGGTTAAGGCTGAGGTCGTACAGCGGCTGCCGCTAGTGAACCGCCTCATGTTGTTGATCATACAGACGATTAGGAGGAGATGCAAAATCCAGTAGGGACCCAGCCACCCGCGGGACAACAGATTGCTGGTCAACAGTCTGGAGATGGAGATGCTCATGATCAACAGCTACCTGGTGAGGATTTGCTAGATTTAGATGACAGTAAGATTGTGGAGCTGGATAGTGCTACTGTTAATCGGAAGTTGTTGCGGTATTTTTGAGATTAGTCAAAGAATTCGAGGAAACCTATCTCGACAGTATTCCTGAGTGCTGGGATGAGGGTATTTTCGGGTGTGTCTGATGAACACCCATATGATACTGAGTTATGGATGGAGGATCTTGAGAGGCTTTTTGAGGAGGTGGACTATCCTGCTAACAAGAAATTGAGAGCTGATGTTTCACTGCTGCATGGTGAAGCACAACGTTGGTTGAAGGTTGAGCAGAGATTGAAGTCAGCTTATCAAATGTCATGGGAGACTTTCCGTCAGGCATTCTAGAACCGTTACGTGGGTGAGCAGAATTTAGCTGATCGTCGTCAGGTATTTATAGACCTTAAGTAGGAGGGCATGATAGTATCTTTATATGAGATTCGGTTTGCAGAGTTGTCTCGGCATGCTCCTGAGTTTGTATCCATAGAGAAAAATAGATGTATGAAGTTTCTCAATGGCCTGCGCTTCTCAATTCATGAGAAAGTGGCTTTGTTTAAAGAAAAGTTGTTCAGTGAGTTTGTAGATCGATCTAAGATAGTAGAGAGAGACACTTGCCCAAATTCAAACAGTGCAAGAGAAGGATAGGAGCAAGAAACAACCAGCTCCGAGTGTACAACAAGGTTCAGTTAAGTTTATTGCAAGAGAGCTAGGGAGGAATCTGATCAGTAGGGCAGCCAGAGAGCGAGATCAACCATTTTGGCAGTTCTGACAAGTAGTATTAGTGGATTGACAGGTTCTTATTCTGTGCCCCAGTGTACTTATTGTAAGAAATGGGATGACGGGGAGTGCAGAAAGAAGAACAGAGCTTGATTCGGATGTGGTTCTCTTGATCATTTCCTTAATGATTGTCTGAGATCATGTACTGGTTCGGTCATGCAGAGTCAGAGACATGCGTCAGTTCGGGTACCCCTTAGAGGCAGAGAGTAGAGTAGGTCAGCTGCTTCTGGTACTGCTAGTAAAGATATACCTTCTCAGGGTGTTAGACCAGCTAAATCTGAGGTTAGGCGACTAGGTTTAATTTATGCAACCAGAGCTCGTGGTAATTATGATGATGAGGAGTTTGAGGGCATAGCAGGTATTGTTGTGGTATTTTCAGTCCTTATTCTAACCTTAATAGCTGAATAATTTAAAATGACGAAGTATGTGTGCGCATATGTTATTTTCAGAATTTATTGCTGTGTGAAATTTTGAGGTCAAAATTTCTTTTTAAGGGTGGGAGAGTTGTAACACCCTAAAAATTTAATTAGGAACCCTAACCCTAAATTGGAAATTTTCCCTAAATTAAAACCCTATAATTTGGTATTTAGGTATCTAAAACCCTAGTTATTTAATTTGGGCATTTAATTGAGTAAGCTTATTTTAGTAACTTAATCGAGTAACTTCTAAACTTTGTGGCCCTTTTAAAAACACGGGCAAATTACGGGTACCTCTCCTGCAATTTAACCAAATTCTTAAAGGGGATTTAAATCCCAAAAGCTAAACTCTAAGCTATTTGACTACCAACCCTTTTCCCCTCAGCCTCACCCCAAACCCTCCCATTCCCTCTATTTCGGTCTAAAAACTTTTCCCCTCTCCTTTGTGGTTCCGGCGAGCCACCATCGAAGGCGTACTGCTACTTTTGTACCGTATTGCTCCGTAACCCGCACCCTCTCTTTTCGGCCATACGAACCAAACCACAGCCAACTGCCCTATTCACCGTTCAGTTTAATTGAAGATAAGGAACCCGTTCGGTTCTTTGTGCCACTGCGAGCTCTGTTGTAGCGCTTCATCTTCGTTCAAGCTAGATGATATCAACTCCGAGGATGATGTTTTACCACCTCCTCCACCTCATCCTGTTCAACCTGCTCCCGCACCTTCTGCGAGAAATACACGTTCTGACTCAGCTAGACCTAGCACTAGCTCAGACCGTGGGAGGCGTCAGCACCACGTTAGAGCTTTGGCCTCTAGAGGTGTGTTCTCTGTCTGTGCTATATTCTGTGAAATGTTTTACAAACTTTGCATGACTATTTTCTGCGTTGAGATTTCACTAAGATTTGAGATGCTATGCATATTGTGAACTGAGTTTTATGAGATTATCAGAACTTTCGAACTGTGTTCCTCGTATATAGTTACGATACAACTGTGTTAAGAATGTGTTCATAAACATTATGTAATCATGCATGGGATGGGTTGTACGGAGGAAGAAGTGGTCTGACCACACTGTGATTGGAGAAATAAGGGGTGAGGGGTTTAGGGGAACTCCTCCACTGTAACCGATTGGCTTTGCCACCACTGTGATTGGTGTTAGTAGATGGGTAGTGTGACTATTTATTAGTATCATCTCATGCACTATGTTTTATAATGACATGTTTTTACCTTGTGTTATTTTTGTGAAACTGTGTTTTGTGATTGTTGCACTTAGAGACACACTGGGCTTAATAGCTCACTCCCTTATAGCTTATCTTTCATATTCCTGACTCTAGGTTACCTGGTACTCGGAGGGCCTCTTGTGTATTCAGTTTTATTTCTTCATCAGTGCAGACTCACGAATTTTTAATTATTATTATTATTCTTATTATATTTTTATCAGATTTGGGTTGTAATTTGAACTAGAGACTATTTGGGATTTGAGGGTATTTTCATATGCATGTTTTTATTATTGAACTGAATGTTTTATTATACTTTTGGATTTAATATTTTAATAGATGATAACGAACTTATAAAGTCGCTTTTAAGGAAAAGTTAAATGTTTTGTTATAAATAAATTGGTTTCTTGAGGGCAAAGTTTTCAATTGTGGTTTCCTAAATTCGGCCCTTTCTTCTTGGTCGGGTTTAGGGGGTTACAACACTAACATCTTCACGTAGTTTTCTCTGTTTTCTTCTTCTTCTTCTTCGAATCTTCAAAACTTCATTTTTTTTGCAAAAATCATTCCTTTTTGTTTTTTTCTTTACTTTCTCATGGAAAAAACTAGAGCTACTAGCAAAATTTCCATGGAAACTTCTGCAAAAGACACTCAAGGCTCGGCTGCTAACCCTCAAGCCGAGGAGCCAGTTGAACAAGAGGAGAACACTGAGTATGAAGTGTTCCAAATAAAAATGGTTGAGGAACGGCACACAAAACCCATCTTGAAGCGAAATATCCTTCCAGAACAATGGATTGTTCTCTCACAAGAAAAGGAACTTGGGAAATTGATTCACCAGGCTATTGAGCTTCATAAATGGGACACTTTTTGCACTCTCTCCTGGGAGTCACATTGCTGCTTTGGTAAGAGAGTGCTATTCGAATCTTTATGAGTCTTCCCTAAAATTATTTTTCGTGAGGGAAAGCTCTATAACTAGGAGTGTTGCCATTATTATCAAGTTGTTAAAGACTTCTGTGAGTGCTAATGAACATGCACTGTTTGTGGATAAGATTAATGAGGAAAGTCTGGACCTTCTAGTTAGGGATTTATGCGTTGTTGATGCATTTTGGTCGGGGACCAATGTGGGGAACTTCACAATGTATAGTAAATTCTTAACCCTAGCTGCAAAAATATGGTTCTAGTTTGGAAATTCCAGGTTGTTGCTTAGACTCATAGCACCACAGTCTCCCTAGATAGAATGTGTTTGATACATTCTATATTCAAGGGTAGAAAGATAGATGTGGGTGCAATTATACTCAATGAGATAGCAAGTTTTTTTGAAAAGAAAAAGGGAATCTTGGCATTTCCATCGTTGATCATGCAATTGTGCAATTTGAAGGGAGTTAAGCCCCTGAAAATTGAGGAGATGACAGCCAACAAGGGTCCAATTAATGAGATTGCCATTGAGAGAATGGTACGAACTACTAAGGTTCCTACACCAAAAGTGGGCACTACAACGAGGGAAGAGAAAGGGCAAGTGGAGTCCTAGGTTTATTGGAGCATATGAGGTGTTGGAGCGCATTGGTCCAGTTGCGTATAGATTGAGGTTGTCGGCTGAGCTAGAAAATATATATGATGCTTTCTATGTGTCGATGCTTTGGAGGTATAGATTGGATCCTTCGCATGTAATGCCTGTTGAGGAGATTGAGTTGAATTCGAATTTGACCTATGATGAGGAACCGATGAGAATTCTAGATTCGAGTAGCGAAGTTCTCTGCGGAAAGACTATAGAGTTGGTAAAGGTGTTGTGGCGGCACCGCGGTGTAGAGGAAGCTACCTGGGAGAGCAAATCGAACATGTTGAAACAGTTCCCTCATTTTTTTTTCGTCAGGTAAATTTTGCGGACAAAATTTCTTAATAGGGGGAGAGTTGTAACACCCTGAAATTGGGCCTTGATGTGGGCCGGATCGGGTCGGTGGTTTAAGAGAACCGGTTTAGGCAATTTAAATAGTTTCGGGAAAATAAATTTATAAAATTGATTTTGGGATAAAATAAAATATGGGAAAATGTTTTAAATTATTTAATTAATATTTTAAGTAATTTGGTGAAGTCAATTTGAGGTAATTAAATCTGATTTTAAGACATTTTGGACTAGTGACTAAATTGAAAGTTTTCAAAACTATTTTTGGTAACTAAATCAAAAAAGGGTAAAAACTTAGAATCTTTAAGGATCTATTTGTCCAATCTTTTTCAACAGATTTCTCTCTTAATTTAGGCTATTTTTAAAGTATTTTTAAATGGTTTAATAATTAGATAAATGCGGATTTGTTAAAAAGATCTTTAATTTGCCAAAATATTTTCTTACGTAACTACTTTTCTCCAAACCTTTTCTCTCAACTTTCTCAGCAACCAAGCCAGGATTTCTACTTCAAAATCTCCAAGAATCAATCTCCATTGATTTCCTTTTTGATTCCTTATTGATTTCTCTAAATTCCTTTGCAAAATCTCTTTGGTTTTCATCAAAGTTTGACCAATTAAGGGAGAAATCAACAATTAGAAGTGATTTCTGTTTCTCTCCTCTAATTAAAGGTTCTTTATTGAAACTCCCAAGTTCTTGATCCTTTGTTGTTGATTTATGTTCAGAAATTATGATTTTAATATGGATTTATTGATTAAATTAAGTTTTCTTGGAAAATTGTTGGAAACTGAATTGGATCTATTTTAGTGATGGATTTAATTTATTTATATCTCAATTGGATGCATTTAATGTTGAAAGAGTTGATTAATCAATGAAATCTCGAAACTATGTGAATTGTTAGTTTTATAGGTTGTGTATAGTTGGTTTTTAGCTTGATCTTGTTGTTGTAGTGTTGCTGGAGGTATGAGGACGTGTTTAAGGTGTTTTTGGATATTAATTGATGTTTTTAATGTGTTAGAATCATTAGATGTTGGCTGGGCTTTCTTTAGGTAAGGTTTGGTGGTGTTCTTGATGGTTTTGGAGGGTATTGAGTTTATTTTTGTGAGGCAATGTTGTGTTTGTTGGTTGCTGGAGGTTTGAGGTATAGAGATGTGTTTTAATCCTCTACTTTTGATTGGGTAAAGCAGGGGAGTTGAATCCTTTGGCTTTTGAAGAAGGCGCAAAAGGTTCAGAAGCTTGATTCGTGCATCGACAAGCAAACATTGGATTGTAGATGAGTGGAAAAGTGTTTTACTGCTGTTAAAAGGTTTGAAAAGGAGTTGTGGGAGTTTAGATAAATTTTGATACACTTATATAAGCTCAAAAATAAGTATCGGTTGAGCTTTCTCTCGATTTCGAGTTTGCAAAATGAAATCTCATGCACATGTTGTTGGTTTTAATTACTCACTGTATTATGCATGTTTTGAAAGTGAAAGATGTTGCAAATGATCATAGATGATGATTCATGAGAATGGCATATGGTTTATGAATGTGGTTTTGAGATTGTTAAAATACATGGCTTAATGTATTTGTGTTAGATTGATTTGATGCATAAGTAAAACAGTGAGGTAATGTTGTTTATTGAATATATTGGCAAGTGGTTGTGTTTAAAATGATATCGGATATAGTTGGCATGCCATAGGGTTTAGAGTTCACTATAAAAAGTTGCCTCATGTTTGTCGAGGGGTGTTAAGTGTTCGTAATCTCCAACATGAGAACCGCAACAGTTGAGGGGGTAAATGTTATGTTTTCTCCTGCTGGTGGATTTACACATCCAAACCATAGAGGTGGGTAAATGTTCTATTACTCTGGTTTGAACTGTTAAGGTGGGCAAGTGTGTCGTTACTCCGGTTGAGGTATGTATGTGAAGTAGTTGTGAGAACCATTTGAGAAATTCATGTATCCGATAAGTTTTGTGAAATGAAAGGTTGCTGGTTTTGAGTTTCTTGAAAGCCAATATATGAGATAATGTATCATGTGAAATGGACTATGTTTGTATAATGAGATTAATACATGTGTTACTCTTTAAGCTTGTGAAAAAAAAGTTGTGGTGTGAAGCTTAAATTGAGGTAGAGATTGAATCCATGATACATGTGTTGAAAATGATTTAAATGTGCATATTTGAGATGATATGAAAAGCATGAGATGTTTTGCCATGAGATAATTACATGTGATTTGATAGAAATGGTTTTAAATGCATTGATGAGTGTTTTTGCGATTCCCTCACTAAGCTTATAGCTTACGCTCTCTTTTCCTCATCAATGCAGAGAAATAGCTTTCTCGGACAACACGTGAGCAAGGGAGGATCCAAGGATCATTTCGATACAAGTATGGTTTTATATACGTTAAGTAGTAATAAGAAGGCAATGTGATCGGGTTGTTTTGGGAGATGTATTTTGAGTTACTCCTTGTAATAGTTTGGATTGATGTTTTGGTTTGGTATGATGCTTTTATATTTGGTTTCGAGGGGTTGGGAGACATTAAGCATGCTTGGGTAGAAATCATGATCATAGGAGATTGTTTGATTATGCCATGCTTAGTGTAGTCTCAATTTGTGTTGCTATGTTTGATGATTGAATGCTTATGTTGTCATATGATGATTAGAGGTTGAATGAAGGGTGTTAGATTGAGCCAAAGTGTCATATGTTGGACCTAAAGGTCAATATAGTCCTCGCCGTACAGGTACATGCCCTCAGGTTTTGGTTGCAGGGACCTATCCAGGCTCAAAATGTTCAAAATAGCCTAGGCGTACCGATACGCCTGGTAACCGTATTAATACGTATAGTGTTGAAACAGTGTCAGTGTCGGTACACGGGTTACTGTATCGATATGGTGCTTAGCTACTAGAATTCTGATTTTTAAAATACACAAGCTCGTACTGATACGCCTAGGGACCGTATCCGTATGCCTTTGTCTTTTTGTGCCGTATCGAAATGCAAGCCACCCGTACCGGTACACAGACAGTTAATTCTGTAGAGATGCTATATGAAGTTTGGAATCTTTGCATTTTGGTCCATGTTTCTTAAATGTGCAATTAAATGTGAATGAATGATCATTTTGAGTTGAGATTTAACATGAAGGCATGTAATATAACTAGTTGAGGATTGGTAACTTTAACTTCATGAAAGTTCTCGTAAATATTGGAAATTATGTTTTAGTCCCTGTAGAACACTCTCGAGCAATTGGATGTCGAAATGATGCCCGATTGAGTTGTATTTTTAATCATGGCATGTATGAACACTATAGGACCTAATAATGCATTTAGATAAAATAAAAGAAAAAATACCGTTTTAGTTGTAATCTTTTCGGGGTTTATTTCGTTAAACCATAATGTAGCTCTTTTCGCTAGACGGTTCAAGGGGGTTACACTTAATAAAGAAGAAGAAAGAAGGGAAAATGAAGAGGCATGATTTGTACCGTCTGATGCGATGAGATTTAACGGCCTAATCTTGGCGCAATAATCATGCATATAAACAATAATCGGCAACCATAGGATATGCATCAGTATCATCTCAAAATTCTAGTGCCCCAATTTTCCTTAATTCCTTTGGGACTGATACCGGTGCCTGCCGATTTAGGATTGCCTCCAGAGACTGCAAAAATAAAGCCTTGATCTTGTACTGCCATATTTCTTTGTTCCCGAGCCTGTTGCTCTACATTTTGCTGAACCTGAGGTGGATTATGATTCACCTCATTACTTCCGCTTCGAGCAGGCACATCCTACTCAACAGCCTGTCAGGATTCTCGATAACCCGACATCTGATCATGTCACGATTATCTAAAATAAGTAAGGAGTAATCTACTCAACATCAGGCATCATCATAATCCTACATAATATCAGTAATTTTTAGATATCCTAGTGGCATGTATATAACTCTGACTTTCTACAGAGACCCATTTACTATCCAGAACCGGCTAAACCTGTAGCTCTGATACCATTAAATGTAACACCCTTACCAGTACTTATTACCCAATACTAGTATAAAGTGTCACATGATGTTTAAACAACATTTTATGCTATCCGTACAAATCAAAATGCCGATTTTAAAATTTTCCTTTTAATAGCGTAAAATTTATTTCCAATTTTTTAATTCATTAGATAGACCGATTTCATGCAGCAACTTGGCAATTTATAAATATACTTTACGATTAACAGAGCTGCCTAAAAACTGCCTAAAACAAAAATCGTTTTGATTACTCTAATTTTTTTTTGTAATCTTACCCAATTTTCTTTACTAGCAATTTCCTTAAACTAGCATCAAGTCTAATAAAATCCAACATCATATATTAACCACTTATCTAGATGTTAATATTACAATCCACATCTAGACTAGTTTAAAAGAGCTAATATTCATTCATACATGCCAACTAGAAAATATCAAAATACATCAAAGATGTAGTTATCGATATTGTATATATCCTTCTTTGATAATGATGCCTTACTCCGACTCGAGTTTCCTACCTACGCGTGAAAAATCATCACACGCTAAGTATATACTTAGTGAGTCACTATAACTATTTAATATTAATCAACATGCTTGAATTATATCAATAATATAATAAACATGCAGTTTGATCACTATTCCTTTATTTCCCTTATGTTAATCAAATTAACATAATATAATCCGGATTCATAAATCCTATTATTATCCTTGCCATTATCCGAGAGTTCACTTACTCTCTAATTTATTAACATTTATTACCATTATCCGAGAGTTCACTTACTCTCTAATTTATTAACCATTTATTACCATTATCCGAGAGTTCACTTACTCTATAGTTTATTAACCATTTATTACCATTATCCGAGAGTTCTCTTACTCTCTAATTTTATTAACCATTTATTACCATTATCCGAGAGTTCACTTACTCTCTAATTTATTAACCATTTACTATAAAATAGATTATTGCCCAACATAGTTTTGAGGACTTGAGTACACGAGTCAAAACCGCACCAAAGTGCTAATAAACCGCACCGAAGTGCTAAGAGACCGCACATAAGTGCTAAAGAACCACACCTAAGTGTTAATAAACTGCACTGAAGTGCTAAACCGCTGGACTCTATGGCATGCCAACTATACTCTATACCTCAATTACCTATTTGGGCATACTTTCCAATTCCATATTCGATTCATCCATGGCAATATAATTAAATATTGGGCAGTTCATACCCTAAATATAACATAAACATACATACCTGATATATCTAGTGATCAAATGCATCATAGTTCTACCTTTGAAAATTCTTAATATGTCAAATATAAGTTCACGGTTTAAAAATATAATTATCAAGCAATTATTAATAAGGTAGACTTATCACAACTCTTCCAAATGAAAATCATAGTATTATCCATGCATAGAAATGCACTCACCTTGACACTTTATACTTTATCAATATTCAACTAGCCTCACTAAGTTCAACTTTGGTCTTGTTCCTTTCCTCGATTGCTAATTCGATCTTGATTTTGTGCACACTCTACAAGTGTATTAAAAATACCATAAGTACATTCCAAATTATATGTTAGTATCTTACTAACACATAAGCAATATAGGAATAATTTTCCTAAAAACACCCTAATATTTTCCAAATATTAGTTTCATGACATAAGTCATTTCATCCTCAATACTTTGTATTTCTTCCAACCTTTACTCAAAGAATGATTTATAATTCATTCTAACCTTAATTCCAGCATAATACTTCCATGAAAACAATTTTTTTCACTTTAGTCCTTAAATTTCTCCAAAATGCCAATTGGTCCCAAACTTTCCAAGATTTCTGAATTGATCTTTATGTTTTTACAAACTTTTAAAATGGTCCAAATGACATTTTAAAGCTTGTAAAATCATAATTTCATCATATCCAATCTTATGGAAAATTTTCCATAATTTCTTATATTTTTTCTTCTTTGACCGAAATGGTCCCTTACTTTCCAATATTTCCATTTGGTCCTAAATTATCAAATCAAGCTAATTTGATCAAAATCTCATCATTTCTAATGCTAGAATAATTTTCACAATAATTTCCCCTTTATTTCCAATTCTAACCAAATTGGTCCATTATTCTTCCTAAGGGAAAATTTTTATTCTAACATCAAATTAAGGCTTCTAACATCAGAAATCGTTCATTTCCATCCTTTATTAAATTCCCTAACCAAATTCTAGGGTTAGGGTTTATAACCTTGAACATAGAATTAAACTAAATTCAAGCTTATTTTCATGTGTTACAACACTTGAGTTACTTAAATCAAGCCTTAATTCCATCATAGTTCATGAAACTCCAATTTCTCTCTCTTCAAGAACATGAACAATTCTTCATTATAGCATACAATATTACTATCAAAAGAAAGAGCATGAAGCATAGATCAATTTATTTCAAAGCAACATACCTTGATTCTAACTTTAAAACCTTCAAATTTGCCAAAGAAAAATTTCTTCTCTTTTCCCTCTTGTGTTTCGAAAATATCCCAAGAAAGATGAACAAATTAGTTCATCTTTTATCCTTCTAATTCACATGTGATAATTAAATGAATTTTAAGTTCATTTAATTAGTAAAATTACTAATTTAGCCTTCAAATCCAATGGCTAAATTTAATCTTATCATAAACCAAGGGCCAAGATTAAATCCATGTGTTTTTCATTTTCTAAAAATGCCCTCAACAAGTCAAAATATTTCAAAAATGCCATCCATGGCAAATGTCCAATTTGCCCTCCAATTATACTTTATTTACTAACAAGGCTTGAAAATTGTCATTCCATCACCATCTAATTAAATCTAGTTAGAATCCAACCAAATGTAATAAAAAATCCATAAAATAATATTTTATGAGTTTTCCATAATCCTTGGAACTGTCTTTAAAATTCCAATTCGATCCGATTACCCGATATTCACTTTCTATGATTTCTCCACTTTCCAAACTATCGGGTAAAATCTGAAATTCTCATAATTCTGATCTCTATATGTAAATATTTTTGACATACAAAATATTCCATAATTTTGTAAAAATCGAAATCTTGAAATTTTGACTCAGTCCAGTATACTGATAATTTACCCGAAATCTTTATCAGATAAATTTCTCTTACTAATCCTTGATCAGATATCCATAAAATAAAATTTCAACTTGAACTAATTCCCCTTTTTATCAGTCTCAACTACTGACATGAGACCTTCCCAAAAGGTTACCCATCCTAATGCTACTTTGCTCTGAGCACGCTTAACAATTTTTATTTCGATCCAAATATCTGGAAATTTTCTCGAACTTTAACGCTTTATAGCTCTTAATACAAACTCCATATCAAAAATCTGTGTATCACAAAAATGCCACTCTTGGGGGTGAACTATTCATTTACGGGACCAAATACATAAATTTTTAAAATTACAATTTAGTCCCTAAACTTTTTGAATTTTACACTTTGGCACCAAACTTTTCAAATTTTACATTTTGGTCACAAAACTTTCATTTTATTCATTTTGGTCACTAACCAAAATTTTGAGGTATTACAACTGTAGTGGGCTTTATTTCTTCAATGCCTAACTTTTGGAAAATAGAAAATGGCATTAAATTGATACTAGCCCCCAAATCACAAAGAGCTTTACTAAAGTAGTGATTACTAATAGAGCACGAAATGATGAAGTTGCCCGTATCTTTCATCTTTCTCGATAGAGGGGTAGATATTAACGCACTGCACTCCTCAGTGAGTGCAATAGTTTCTATTGCATTGAGTTTCTTCTTCTTGGACAAGATGTCTTTCATGAATTTTGCATAACTCAGAATCTGTGTAAGAGAATCAATTAGAGGAATTTGCATTGTAAGTTGTTGCAAAGTATCATGAAAGAATTGAAATTGATTATCCGAATCAATGTTCTTAAATCTCTAAGGAAAAGTTGGAGAAGAAATATCTGATAGTTGCGCCGATATTGGGCATTGTGGCGACAACTTTGGTTGTAAAATAGATGGAATCAGAGTAATAACTAGAGGGATATTACTCATCTTGCCATCATTAACTCCATCTTCTACTGTATGATCAGGTACAAATGACTCTCCCCGTTCTTGAGTAGATATAGGAACTGGTTGCGTCGAGTCAGTAGTTTGTTTGCCACTGTGAAGAGTAATAGCTTGGAAAATGCTATTTACCCTTATTCAACAAACTCTCAATGTTGCTAAGAAGTGTGTCCAACTATCGAGAATTCATGTTAATAGCCAACTTCCCCAACTGAGCCTCCAAAGTGCGTATTGATGAAGAGTGACCTTGCACTATAGCTTCTGTGCGAGACAAATGATTACGCATTATTTCTTCAAGAATAGCAAATGGGTCAGAGATAGTTGATAGAACATAATGACTCATCTGAGACTGATTTTGAGATGGTGCTTCATATGTGATTGCACACCATAATGTGATTGATGAGATTGTGAAGCAACATGTTGTGGTTGCATCCAATTCTGTTGTGGCTACAATGGACCTTGTGGTGTAAAATATTGCTGTGGGTAACTGAAGTTTCCTTGGAACACACTAGAATTCCCTTGAGAATGAATTATTTCCAGAGCGAAATGCTCCTAAGTGTTGTGCAGAATTAGAGTTACCCTAGGATTGTCGATTAGCTATGTTATAAGATGTAACCATATTATTGCCTCATATATTG
Organism: Hibiscus mutabilis; assembly: GCA_019671005.1. Taxonomy (NCBI): domain Eukaryota; kingdom Viridiplantae; phylum Streptophyta; class Magnoliopsida; order Malvales; family Malvaceae; genus Hibiscus; species Hibiscus mutabilis. The sequence goes on along the minus strand of CM033740.1, from coordinate 21,125,339 downwards.
TTGACATAACTAGCATTTTCTGCATGCTGTGGGCAATCCTCATAGCTATGGTTCTCGCTACAAATCTCACAAGAAAATATAGGAGTGGTGGTTTGTTGAGCTAGCTGGATAGGAGCAACTTTACAAGTTCCCTCCATATTCTTGATTTTATTCTCCAAAGAAGAGATTTAAGCCTTTAGAGAAGATAGATCATCAAGCTCGAACACTCCTAGTGCAGCTTTGCATGATACAGCCCTTGAGATAGGATACTGAGAATCGTTCTGAGCAAATTGCTCTAATACACCAACAACAATGTTGTAGGTACAATCAAGTAATGGACCATTTGATGACTCATTGTAAAAATATCAATATGAGTTTCTTGTTGAATGTCGTGGTTGGGACATCGTCGCAACAAAGACTTACATCTTTCTCAAGTAGTATGGAGAGTCTCATCGTCCAACTGATAACAGCGGTAATATCATTTCTTAGGTGAAAATTCATTGTCAAGGGACTAAAGCACAAAACAAATTGCATTGCAAGATCATTCCATGATGTAATAGAGCCAGCATGGAGTCCTCGAAACCATGTGCGAGCTCTACCCTACAAAGAATATGGATGCAATTGCATCCGTAAGGCATCATCAAGAACACCTTGTTGGCTAAATGAAGCACAAATTAAAAGATTGAAGATGCTCTCAAGCGTCTTCATATGGTAACCCTGTGTACTGCCCATTGGAGCTAAGCATTTGGAACATAATCGGCTTCAACTCAAAATTCCTAGCCTGAATAGGAGGTATAACAATTCTTGATTGTAAATCAACCAACTGGGGAACAACAACCTCGCAGATTGTTTTGTTCAGGGCTGGTGGGTGTAGTAGTGGGTTTTTAGGATCATGGGGAATTCCTTTGTTGTTGCTTTGATGTCTTGCCATCCCACTATTTTCGCAAATTCTTCTTATAAAAGTTCTCTCAACTTCTAGATCAGGTACAAAGAGTGGTGTGGCAGCACTTCTGGTCATACAACACCTACCAAACGTAATAAAAAAGGAAAAAAAGAAAGCTATTAGAAACAACTACAAACTTAAGTAATGAAAACATAATTGCAAGTAGCAACATAAAAACTAAATAACGCCATCCCCAGTAACAATGTCAAAACTTGATCGGTGTGAAACCATCACACTATTAGTGCAAGCTACACTATCGATGCAAGAATAGAAATAGGGCAAGCCTGTTTGAATATCGATCCCACGAGGATGGTGTCTCTAGCTTAAGACTTATGTACTGCAATACAATACTGTAAAAGTGGAAATTGTGGGTGCAATGGTGGTTGCAATAAAATAATAAGGAAATGAATAAAATATTGATTGCGGTAGCAATAATAGAGTATATAAAAAGATATAGAAATATGAAAATAAAGCTTGAGTATTAGCTTCTAGTTAATCTTCAATCGTTGACTTAGGGGTGTAGATCGGCTTCAACTCTCGTCATAAGTCAGAACTATAAACCTTTGAATAAGTGGATCAACTTTCGTTGTAAAACTCTTTAATCTAACTTGTCACTACATCTGTCGATGTCAGTGGCTAGTTTAACACTCTCATGCAAAACGGTAATCAGATCCAACAATTAAATTTAAGAAAAAGCTAATACAAATCTATATCAAACTGAAGAAAGAGTTTCCACAAGTTTATAAAGCTCAAGAAATTAAACCATCGTCAATTAAGCATGAAATATAAAAGTAATCTCCACAAACCTCTAAATAAATAAGAGTTTAAGAAGATAACAATGTATTTTTTGTAACACCCTGATTTTGGCCCTAGCGGTTTTGTGGCTTGTCAGACGGTTCGGTGGATAGGGTTAGGGATTTGAGTCAAATTCGGGAGTAAATATTTTTTGGTAAGATAAAAATATGAAAAAAATGGTTAAAAATCATATTTTAATATATGATTAATATTGGTGAAAACAATTTTGGAAAGTGGGTTTTATAAGGGTGATATTTTGTTAAGTGACCAAAATGTAAATTTTGAAAACTATTTTTAAAGGTTACTAAAATGAAAAGGGTAAAATTCTTAGAATCCTTAAGGAGCTATATTACCATGTTTTGGCTGATGGTTTCTCCCTCCAATTAAGATATTTTAACATGTGTTTTAAAGATAATTAAAAGAGTTTTGTTATTAGAAAGTTAGTTATTAGATTAAAAGAAATTTCACGTAACTTTTCTCTCAAATTTTTCTTTATATTTCTTTTCTGCCAAACACACTTATTTTCATCAAATCATAGTGGTGAGAGACTTTTTTTCTTAATTTCTTGATTTGTAAATGATTCTTTATCTTTGATTTACAAAACCTTATTGAAATCATGTGTTTTCCTAGCTTTAATCAACCAATTGAGGGAGAAATCACACAATAGAGGTAAGGTTCGTTTTCTCCTCTATTGAATGGTTCTTTATTGATATTCCCAATTATTTTATCCTTGATTTATGGTTTATAATATGATTTTATGATTTTGTACCGATTAATTGATTTAATTGGGTAAATTTGATGAAATTTTGAAAGATCCAAATTGGATCTGTTTTCCAGTGTTGAAGATTGATTTTAATCATATTTTGGATGTATTATAATGTTGATAAGTCTTTTTTAACAATTGAATCCCGAAACTCTTGAATCCCTAGTTGTTTAGGTTATTAGATTTGTGTTTTTGTGGAATTGTGGTGGGTGTGTAGTTGCTGGAAGTATTTGGATGAATTAATCCTATTTTTAGGTGTTAATTGATGATTATGGAAGTGTTAGGTTGTTAGATTGTGGCTGGGTTGTGCTTGGAAAGAGTTAGATGATGTTTTCGGTTATTGTGATTAGGTAATTGTGAGACGATGGTGGAAGTCCGTGTGGCTTTGTTGTTGCAGTGTTATGAATGCATTGAGATGCAATAATCCTCTATTGTAATGTGGTTAAAACAGGGGAGTTGGATCCAGAAGTGATCGGTGAAGCTTTGGAGGCTTCAGAAGCGTGATTTCGCGTCGGTAAATCTAAGTTTCGCGTATCGGTGAGTGAGAACGTGGATTCCAACTTTGGAATGTTTTAAAGGTGGTTTATGGGAGTTTAGACTTAGCTTGATACGATGGTTTAAACTCGAAAGTAAGTAAAATGTCGTTTTCTCTCTCGGTCGTGCTAGTGTAAAATGATTTTTATGCACTTGTTTTGATTTACATTGTACCTACTGTTTAAGCATGATTTAAAGTATTTGAGATACTGTTTTTAAGCATGAAACACTGAAGGATGCACATGGTAAGTGATCCTTGTAAGTATATGGTATATACTTGTGGCTTAAAGGATGGTTGTTGCTTTGGAAAATGGTTGGTTTAATGCTTGTTAAAAAAGTGAGGTAAATGGTTAATTATATTGGCAAGTGATGTGGTTTTAAAATTGTTATCGGACATAGTTGGACGGCCATAAGGTTGATAGTGAACTATAATAAGTCACCTTGGATGTTGAAGGGTTTAGATCCGTGTACCGAAAACTCCATCCAAGTATCCTAACGGTAGAGGGGTTATACAGTACTGTAAACTCCCGTTAATGGATTAAGCATCTAACCGGTGTAAGGGGTTGGTGTCCTCGTTGGTTGAAAGTGTACCCGGTTGTTTAGGTACCATGATTGTGATTGTATTGCTATTCTGGCTGAGATGGCTTGAAGTGTTGCGAGGACATTTGTTTGAATCCGTGTATCCAATGAACTATTTTAGTAAAGGAACTTGGTTATTATTACTTGTAAGCCAATATAATTGTTGATGTATCATGGAAAGCTTTATGTTGTATAATGTGATTTATACATGTTTACTCTTTAAGCTTTGCATATGGTTGTTATGCATGGGAAGGCTTAAATCAAGGTTGAGCAATGGGAGTTTTGTTGATTAATGTTACATGTTGCATATGGTTTGATGTGCTGGTTTTTAAAGATGTTAAGTGCATGGTTTTCAAGGCATGATAATGTTTTAAAAGATGATTGAAATGAGATTTCAATGTAATGTTGAGAAATGGTTTTAATGCATTGATGGTGTGTTCTTTTTGAACACTCCTCACTAAGCTTAGTGTGCTTACGCTCTCTTTGTCCATCAATACAGAGAATTAAAAGCTTGGAAGGTAGTTGGAAGCAAGGGATCACAACAAGACTTGGTAACCAAAGTATGTTTTTGGACTAGACTATAAGTAATAAGGGCAATGAGGGTTCCGTTGTTGTTTTGTTAAATTCCCTGTTTGAGCAAGTTTGTTTTGTTGCTCTTGGTTTGTAAAATGCCGTTAATGATTGTTGATGGTGATGGTTTGAAGTTTCATGCTTTGCTTGATTGGTTTTCTAGGAAGCATGCCTCTAGATTTACAACTGAAGTATGATGCCATGATTTGATGTTGAAATTAGGTTGTCTTGGTGTGGTTTGATTCCTGAATATGTTGGATGTGTATTAGGGTCATGTTAGGTTGTTTTGGAATGTTCAAAAGCATGTTAAACTAGCAAAAATAGACATTACAGGTCCAGGCGTACTAGTACGGGCGTTCTTGTTTTGATACGAGTAAGCCATTCCAGGCTTAGCATACCGATACGCGGGCAATTGTTTTGGTACGGGCCTAGGCAAATTTTGCCAGTGTTTCGGTACTCGGGGAGGCATTTCGATATGGTACAGTGTTTTCATGAAGGGCATTTCGATACGCGGAGGCGTATCAAAACAAAAATTGGCTATTGGAATTCTAGGGTTTTAAAATAGTGAAGGCGTATCGAAACACCCTTGTCCATACTAGTACGGTGGTAGTTAATTTGGTTATTTGGAATCTTCTGGAGTTCTGTTTCTTACGTTTTAGTCCCTGAATGTTGTGGATGCAATTAAATGAGATTGGATGATTTTTTTGACTTGACTTTAACATGTGGGCATGAAACCTGCTTAATTAAAGGTTGGTAATATAAAAGTGAGCTAAGACCCTGCAGTTTTCTAAAATTGCATTTTCGTCCCTAGATTGGAATTGCGATCATTTGGATGTCAATTCGACGCCCGAGTGAGTTAGGTTTTCACCTGAGATCAGCATGTACGTGTAGGATAAAAATTATGCATCTAGACAAGATAAAAATGGTTGTGTTTTGGGTTTAATTCTTCACGGTTTACTTCGGTAAACCTAATGTAGCTTGCTCGGTTCGGTCTTGCGACTAGGCCGGGTCGAGGGGGTTACAATTTTCCTCGATTCGGCACTTGATTTCTCTTCTCCTTGGATTATTCTGCCTTACTCCAACTTGGATCTACAGAAATAATCTTAAGCCGCCATGGAAGGATGGAGAAAGCTTAGAGGTTGAAGATGATATGAAAAATGGAATTCATGTGACTCTCTCTCTTCCTGGATTTGTCCTTTTATAGGCTACCCAAGAAAGGACACATGCCCTGCAGGTGTTTTGTGTGACCTAAGGCCATACAAAGTTTGTCACAACAAATAATATAGCTGGCAGGGTCGTCCTTATTTTTAAGTAGACTAGATAGCTGGCAGATGCAGTGTCGAATTGGCTACAGTGGTGAAACTTCCTCTACAAGGACATTAGAAATGCATCAAAAACAAGGTAAAATAGGCAAAAATATATAAAATACGATTAATTCAAACTAATTTAGATAAAATGCAAAAATAGACATGAAAATACAGAAATAGATGCAATAAACACAGATGTGGGGACAATTAAATCTATAAATCTAGGGAAAATACATGTTCTTTAAAGAGCTATCAAAGCCCATTGTTCAAGATTCACGTCGCAAGCATGAATAAATGAATTTGTAATAGAATCTTCAAGTCTCTTGGTTTGTGAAAGATTAGTTGGTTCCTTTGGCAGCTCCATTGATGCATGCAAGGCTCCATGAGTTTTTGTGTCAGTCGTGCTCGTATCAATATGAGAAACACACCATATATGAAAATATTTACTTTTACATGGAAGAGGAGAAATGACATGAAAATAATCTCTAAGTCGTTCAATCGTTTTCTCATTTGCAGATGCATTATCAAGGGTTATGGTAAAAGTTCTCTTTTCAAGACTTCGCTCGCATAACATATATTTCACAAACTTAAAAATTGACTCACCATCATTTGGTGGGGGAAAAACGAAAATGTAATAAATTAGACTGAAATTTTCAATTATTATCTACAGAATGTGCAGTAAGAGCAAAATATGAATGTGAAGAACATCCATCACAAGTAAAACATATACGACTTAAAATAAATGTATAGAATCAAATAGCATTTTTATGCTTGTCATGCTCTAACATGCAATACTTTGTAATAGTATATCTAAAAATATCCTTCACATTAGGATTCAATTATTGATACAAAGTCGTAAGTTTTTCATGTTCAACCATTCTCAATGCATAACCATGAAATAAAATAGTCTCGCAAAATAATTGACAACATCTTTTTTGATCAAATGAACTTACTATACCTAGATTTTCTGTAGAAAAATCCTTATAAGCTTGGCACTTATAGCATGCATTTTAGGGTTAGATTTACCAACAATAGAATCAACTTTATATTTTTTGATTTTGCAATACTTACATTGTGCAAAATTCTTTCAGGGAGTTTAATGAATGTATAATGATACCAAACAAGAGCAGTTCTTCTCCCAAACTATCCCAAATTTGTATCCCTTTCATTTAGAAACCCGAACATGGTATTAACTCGACTTGAAATTAATCTGACCTAAAACCCGAATCAAGTATGAGTTGGGATCAATCCAATGTTGACCTAAACCTGAGTCAACTCAGACCTGACTCGTCTTGATTTGAACCATTGACTTCGCCCGATATAACTTGAATCTGATCTAACCTAACCTAAAATCCAACCAAGTACCCGATTTTACATCCCTATTCGAGATGTTTAAAATAATAAAGGCCTTAAAATGACAAAGTTCAAAAATAATAATAATAATTTCTAAATCAATTATGTTAAATTATAGGCTAAATGTAGCGATCTCTTTTCGCTAAAAAATGAGGTTTCAATGTGTTTAGGGGTATTTCGGGTATTTAAAAAATCTTCCGTGGGGTTTTAAAAAAAACTGTGTTTTATTAGAAAATGGAGTCTCCACCGGCCACTAAAATAGGCCGGACACCGCAAAAACTAGATATTTTTAAAAATGTTGGGTTCGGGAGTCAGTTACAGATAGGGAAGGATTAGCACCCCCATACTGCCCAAAATTGATACTTTAATAATTACCGCTTTATTAATATTAAACTTTCCGAATTAAAGTGACGATTAAATTAAAATTTGGTTATAAGTGCGAGTAGATTTTAAAGACCCCGTTATTCGAGAGTAAACTGACAAACCACCATCACTGCGCTTGATACTGGCCACGTTTACGCTCGAATAAAAGGGTACCGCATTGACAATTAATAATTAGTTAGGCAATCTTAGTAAACAAATTTAAAAAAACATGCATCCATATTGACATGGTACTAAAATAAAAAAAAAACACGAACATTACAATACTAAACAAAAAATAATAATAAATACATGAACAAAAACATAACATATCATGATAAAACAAAGCAAAGACATAAACACACACAAAAAAATGCTTCCAAAAATAATTAACTAATTTTGACATACTTGAACATAAAAAAAACAAATGCAAAACATGCATGACATGATAAACAATGACGCTAAACTAATAAATCAAAGCAACATACTAGCATAAAAAACTAATACTCGACACTTAGCATATGACACAAATTATGCATATATTAAAAAGGGACATTAATATTGACAAACAATGTCACATTATCATATAACCTAAAAAGCGAAAAGGATAAAAAAAAACTCATGTAAACATACAAGCATAACATAAAAACTAAACTAAAACACGACACATGAGACAAACATGCGTACAACATGGACAAGTGAAATAAAACATGGAAACATGATATATCACATGATATTAAAATTAATGAACAAAACCACAAAACCGATATGCAAATTTATGAAACAAAATGGATATGCAAAGAACATGATGTTAACAAGACTGAACATGCCATGAATTAAAAATGTAACACAACGTACGAATCCAACAAACAAAAAAGCATGCTAACATATGAACATGAAAATATGCATCAAATTAAACATAATATGTAAAAAAGAGACATATAGTATGGACAAATAAATTAACATAAAACATGATATCACTAAGAAATACATGTAAGAAAAACAGAAGATAATAAAGAAAAAACATGTACTCTAGAACAATATAATCATACTAAAAACGTAGCTGTTTATCACAAAGGGGGCTGGAAAGCAATGAAATGAAAATGAAATGGCAAAAATTAAAACAATAAAAACACAAATTTGGGGATGAGATTATAAACTGGGCGAATCTTAAAATGACTAAACATGTAATAAACCCATGCAGCAAGCTTAGTTTGAAAAATCTCAAAACGCGAAAGGATTAATGCGGTGATTTCACCATTTTTAAATTGATTTCGGTTAATTTGAGGACTGAATTGAAAGATCTTGAAAGACTAGCTTTGCAAATATACCAAGGGGCAGGACAATTTTTAAAAAAGTGAATGGACGGAGGTCCTTATGTGGCAATTTCACCATTTTCTTTTTATTTCCCTCCCATAAAACACACTATCCGGCTTTTATTTCTTTCTTTCCTCATTTTTTTTAAAAACCCTTTAGAGATAGTCCTCTCAACCCTCTATTTTTTTCAGAAACCCCTAGAATCCAAACCCCATCACTGCCGCACTCAGCCGTGACCAGTTGGCCTCAAGCGAGGCTTGGCTTGGCTTGTGAAACTGCCTCTAGCAGTCCTAGACCAGGATCTCCGGCCACCAAGACCGCCCCTTTCAAATCCCTAAAAACTTTTTGTAAATCCTCTTTGAACCAAAAACCCTTTTTTGTAACCAAAAACACCCATTTCCCCTTAAACAGCTCACTACGGACGGTTCATCATCGGCGAGACACGAACCAACTCAGGTATAAGACCCTTTTATTTTCTTTACTTTTTATGTTTTGGTTCATGCATGCATGGGAAAAAGACAGAGGAAAGAAAAATTTACCCTCAAAACTTTGTTGTTTTTTGTTCCTTTTTTGTATTTTTGAAAACTGGGAACTGATGATTACAGAGATTTTTGTTTTGGGTACATATATTGTGATATATGATTTGTTTGGGTAGAAACAAAATATAAACATACATATTTGTCTGATTTTGGTACTAATAATCCTATTTTGTGTCTTTTGCACGTCCGATTTGGTGCGGTGGTTGGTACGGCCAACATGGTGGTGGTGATCCCTTGGTGGGAACGCCCGAGATGAAGCCACATGGCACCTTGGAACTCAAAGAATCTTGTGCGTGTGATGCACATGTGTGTGGGGAGCTGAATGGCTCATGTGTGCATCCACGCGGCCAGCTAGAAGGGCACTCTCCTTCGATCACAACCGTTGGATTTAGATCTAATCCAATGGTCCAGGATCGGTTGCGTATAAGAGAGATAAGGGTTAGGGTTTAGTTTAATCATATGGGTTAGGGTTCTTTAGGATATTGGGCTAGCCGATTCAGGCCTGGTGTAATTTTTTTTGGGTTTTAAATATTTGTACATGGACTTGGACACTTAATTAATTTTTTGGTTTTTAATACCTTACCTGTTTAATAATAATAATAATAATAATAATAATAATAATAATAATAATAATAATAATAATAATAATAATAATAATAATAATAAGTATATATACTTACATGCAAGCACACACATACATACTTACGTACACATACATACAATTGTGACAAAACACATCCGCATACAAATACACTTAATAATAATACATACAATTCATTCTATACTCATTCGTATACAATAAATAATAACAAGGACATTAATAATACATACATGTTAATGTATATAAACATGCACATAATAATTATTAATGCATACATAGCATATCACACGCATAGTTTACGCACACATTAATCATATATACATAATAAAAATATAATATAACATGCATACATGCAACAATAATATATTAATTATTAAATTAACATAGATTAATACAATATTTATACACTGGATAAAAACGAGTGATTATAGTTGCCCCTCTTTGCTTGTTCTCATGGAACGGGAACAAAGCAAAGATCATAAGCACTCATTTTTATCTGACTTCCCTGCTTGTATCTTTGGAATCACGTGTTCTTTCTGGAACTCTCTGCTTTTCCTCGACTGAATCTTCAGGCTCTTAAGTTCTTCCTATATAGAACTTCTTCACCTTCCGATCTTGGAGTTACAGGCTCTTCCTTAAAATCCTGAAGTTAGGGTTCTTCCTATATAGAACCTTTCACTCTGATGGATCGAGTTGCGAGTCCCTCATATATATAACTTTTCACTCTGAGACGGTAAAGCTTGGAGTCTTTTCTATATAGATCTCTTCGCCTTCAACGCGGTGGGTCTTTCATATATAAAACCTTTTGCGTCATGGATGGATTTTTTCAGCAGGGAGTTCTTCCTATATAGAACTGCTAGTCGTCAAACCCTGGAGCTGCAAGTCCTTCATATATAGAACTTTTAGCTTCTGAAATCTCAGAGTTACGGGTTCTTCCTATATAGAACCTTTCACTGTGATGGCTCGAAATTATAGGCCATTCCTATATAAAACCTTTATCTTTGAATTAGGGGTTCACGCCAAACTGGCTACCAATCTTTCTGGACTTACGCTACGAAGGCTGCTGATCTTTCTAGACTCACGGTACTATGGCTTCTGAGATCTTTCTTTAAATGAATCCACCTTTTCCATACAAAGTTGGATATCAAAAATCATTAGTAATCTGTAAGTACCTGTTTAAAATGGACAAAATGTTATGACCAATGAGTTAGCATGCTCCTAGTCCTAGGGATGCCTAACTATATGTAATGCATGAGTGTCAATATCTCAATGCGTCCGCTTCCGCAGTCAGACAATCTCGACCCCCTGCTTGCTTTCTCTTCCTTCTCTTCTTCAGGTGATAGTACCCCATCTCACTGTTAGGTTCAACCATTTCAACCTTTCTTTTCTAAGTTTTTGGTTTGGGGTTCTAAAGTGCCTTTTTGGGTTTTTGCTTTAGAGTTTTTTTTGAAGGTGCCCTTACGGGTTTTCACTTGGGAGACTTCTATTGTTGCCTTGAATATTTCCTTAGGCAAGTGTGAATGGTGCATGATAATGGTTATCTTATTATGATGCTCGGGGTCTTCCCTGCTTCGCGCTTCGACATACATTATGTAGACAGCTTGAGGACTAAGTTAATCTTGTTTTCTAATCACCTGTATTTTCAGGGTTAGATCATAGTAATGCTCAGAAATCTTTTGCTTATCATAAGTCTATGTTAACTTTTTTGCATGATGTTTATGAAAACAAATGAGAAGACAAGAAAGGGAAGGCACAAAAATATGATTTTATTACCATTAAGGATTTAGAACAATTTTAAGAAAGTCATGGAAAGCACAAGGAAAAGGGAAAGCAAAACATGAAATGCAAAAAAACCCAAATATCCGCTGTATGAATGATACGTGATCCTGTCGACTGAGATAGAATCTTTGCCTGGAGCTCCTTCTTCTGGTACTCGTAGGGATAACTCTACTTGCCGGAGGCCCGATCTCAAAATTTATTTGAGCCGCCCTTAACGGGTTTTCAACTCAAATCCTTCTTTTGCTTCAAGATGCCTTTTTTAGGGTTTTCGCCTCGAGCTCTCCCTTTTTTTAATGAAACACCTTTTTAGGTTTTTGCTTTATTTTTCTTCTTTTTTATTTCTTTTGCTCCCCTTTTTTATTTTTTCTTTTTTCCAAACATAATAATTCTTAACTGAATCAGAATTCACGGGATATTTCAATTCTTCTCTGTCTATTTCAGTTAAAATCAACGCTCCCCCCTGAAAAGGCTTTCTTGACAATATATGGCCCTTCCCAGTTAGGCATCCACTTCCCTCGAGAATCTTTCTAAATTATGAGGATCTTCTTAAGCACCAGATCTCATTCTCAAAATAATCTCAAGCGTACCTTCTTATCATATGCCCGCATCATTCGTTTTTGGTACATATGACCATGGCAGATGGCTTTCAGCCTCTTCTCCTCGATGAGATTTAACTGGTCATACCTGGCTTGCACCCACTCTGATTCATCCAACTTTACTTCATTTAGAATCTGAAGTGACGGAATCTCAACCTCAATGGGTAGTACCACCTTTGTGCCGTACACTAGAGAATAAGGTGTTGCCCATGTTGATGTGTGAACAGATGTTCGGTAGGCAAACAGAGCAAATGGTAGCTTCTCATGCCAATCTTTGTAGGTGTCAGTTGTTTTCGCAATATTTTTTTTTTATGTTCTTGTTTTCCGCTTTCGCTACCCTATTCATCTTAGGACGGTAGGTCGTGGAATTATGGTGTGTTATTTTAAACTGGTTGCACACCCCAGTCATCAATTTGTTATTCAGGTTGGAAGCGTTGTCGGTGATTATCCTTTCCGGCAACCCATATCGGCAAAAGAACTCATTTTTCAGGAACTTGGACACCGTCGTCCTTGTGATATTGGCATACGATGCTACCTCCACCCATTTAGTGAAGTAATCAATGGCAACCAAAATAAAGTGGTGCTCGTTGGACACCTTCGGATGAATCTGCCCAATGACATCCATGCCCCAAGCTGCAAAAGGCTATGGTGAGTTCATGGTGTGTAAAGGTAACGGATGAGTATGAATCTTGTCATTTGGCACATGTGACATTTCCTGGCATAATCGATGCAATCTCCCTCCATGGTCGACCAAAAATAACCATATCTCAAGAACTTTCGGGCTATTGACAGACCATTGGCATGCGTTCCACACAAACCATCGTGTACCTCTGCCAAAATTTCTTTCGCCTCTTGGGCATCTACACATCTCAATAATGTTTGGTCATGGCTTTCCTTGTATAGAACCTCCCTGTCCAAAACATATCATGTTGCCATCATTCTGAGTGTTTTTCGATCATTTTCGTTTGCCCCCTTGGGATACGTCTGAAACTTGATATATTACAAGATATCATAGTACCAAGGGTTGCCATCTATTTCTTCTTGCACATTACAACAGGAGCCGGCCTTTTAAAAGTCTGCATCTCAATGGGTTTCATCTCTGCTCTTGTATTTGCTTTGAACATGGAGGCCAGGGTTGCCAAGGCGTCTGCCATCTGGTTGTCTTCTCTGGGAAGGTAGGTGAAATTGACTTTTTCAAATTCCTTAATAAGCTCTTGGATCAGCTCGTAGTATCTGACAAACTTTGGATCCCTAGTTTCCCATTCTCCCCGTAATTGATAGATCACTAAGGATGAATCTCTGAATACCCAAAGTTCTTTGATATTTCTTTCAATGGATGCATTCAGTCCCATAACACAGGCTTCGTATTCGGCTATGTTGTTTGTGCAGAAGAATTCCAGTTTGCTAGTGAAGGGATAGTAGACATCTTCCAGAGAAATTAGCACGGCTCCTATCCTGTGTCCAAGGGCATTGGAGGCCCCATCAAAATAAAGCTTCCACGAGCCGTCGTTTGAAACACCGTCTTCCCCGGTTGTAATGCACATCAAGTCCTTATCTGAGAAGTTGAAGTTTAGCGATTCATAATCATTTGAAGCACGACTAGCTAAGAAATCCGCTATAGCACTTCCTTTCACAGCTTTTTGGCTCACATATACAATGTCAAACTCGGATAAAAGCATCTGCCAGCTGGCCATCCTCTCCGTTAATGCTGGTGCTTCTATTAGAAACTTCAAGGGGTCCAATTTGGATATCAACCAGGTAGTATGGTATAAGATATACTGCCTAAGCCTTTTGGTAGCCCAGACCAAAGCACAACATAACTTCTGAATTGGCGGGTACCGTGCTTCGCAATTAGTGAACTTCTTGCTTAGGTAGTAGATGGCTCTTTCCTTCTTCCCAGACTCATCATGTTGCCCCAACACACAACCCATCAAGTTTTCAAAAATTGTCAAGTAAAGGATTAAGGGTCTACCTGAATAAAATCAGAGCATTCGTCAAGTACTTCTTAATCTTCTCTAGAGCTTCTTGACATTCCTCATCCCAGACCCCTGGGTTATTCTTTTCGAGTAGTTTGAAGATTGGGTCGCACTTATCTGTTAATTGAGAGATGAAACGAGAGATGTAGCTCAACTTCTTAGGAAACCTTGAACTTCTTTCTAAGTATGGGGCGGTGGTAGGTCCTATATGACCTTTACTTTTTTTGGATCAATCTCAATCCCCTTCCTGCTTACTACGAACCCCAAGAGTTTTCTAGAAATGACTGCGAAGGTGTACTTAGCCGAGTTAAGCTTTATCTGGTACTTTTGTAGTCTTTGAAATAGCTTTCTCAGGTTTCGAAGGTGCTCTTCCTCTGTTCGGGACTTAGCGATCATATCATCCACGTATACTTCTATCTCTTTGTGCATCATATCATGGAAAAGAGTCACCATTGCTCTTTAATAACTTGCTCATGCGTTATTGAGTCCGAAGGGCATCACATTATAACAAAACGTGCCCCACATGGTTACAAATATAGTCTTCTCCATGTTATCCGGGTCCATCTTTATCTGGTTGTACCCTGAGAAACCATCCATGAATGAGAACCATGAGTGTCCCACGGTATTGTCAACCAATGTGTCAATATGCGGCAAAGGGAAATTGTCTTTAGGTCTTGCTCGATTGAGATCCTCGTAATATACACACATGCGGACCTTTCCATCCTTCTTTGGCATTGTTACGATGTTTGCAACCCATTCAGGGTATTTGGCAACTTCTAGAAAGCCAGCATCAAACTGCATTTTCACCTCTTCTCTGATCTTTAACAGCATGTCGGGCCTCATTCTTTTAAGCTTTTGCTGGATTGGTTTGCATTCTGGCCTCGTTGGCAGCTTGTACACCACTATGTTTGTATTCAAACCTGACATATCTTGATAAGTCCAAGCAAAAACATCCTTGAACTATTGGAGTAGGGCTTTCAGTTCACGCCTGGTTTCTGAGGAAAATGTGGTCCTAATTTTCACTTCTTTTCTATCCTCATCGGTTCCCAAGTTCACAATTTTTGTTTCTTCTTGGTGGGCCATGGTTTGCCTTTCTTCATTGGCCATCATCCTTACCAACTCTTCAGGGACCTCGCATTCTGCCTCATCATTATCCTTTTCAATTTCTGCCAAGACCTCGGGGCAATCGAAATCTACCTTGGGATTGGATTTAGAATCATTCATACAGTTAATTATAGGGGCCCTGAATGAAATAAGAACAAATGTATTAGGACGAGAATGGTTTTAAATGAAGTGAATGAATATGAATAAAAAATGAATGAATGAAGTAAATGAAATGTTTGCCATTTGAGAAAATGGGGAAGACATTCTTTCATTGCAAACAAAAAGGTTAACATAAGTGCCCTATACAAAAGATCTTCATTGCTTAAAAATAAAAATGGGTTAATTCGAGCATTACTCTGATCTGGCCCTAAAGACTACAGGTAGATCAACGTAGCTCCAGTTATCGAGAGTTTCCCCGGGATGGCAAGGGCGGATGCTGGACAACACGTTGCTTCCATTGTCATCTTCAGCTATCATGTTGATAGAAGTCCCTTCAAGTGATTCACTTAACATCTCATTCTCATTGAGTATGTCATTTTCTCTAATTGCTTCTTCTACTTTTTGTCCTGTACGGTCGAATCCTCTAGACACAAAAATATTTTTCACATGAGGGAAAGACATCGGTCTTCATGGAATGTTTTATCCCTTGAGTCTAGCTATTCTTTTTTCTTCATTTCTTTTATACTCTTCTCTCCTCTGTTGAACACTTGGTTTGTAGCTAAGCCCAAAATGATCTTTCTTGGTGATGACGCTTCTGGCTCATAGGCTCCCTTGCAATCTTCTTCCTAGCCCTCTTTCTATTTTGGCTCCTCGGCCCAAAGTTTCATAAATAGCCATCTTAGTGCAGTTGGATAATCTGGGGCTGGGGATCTGATTACCTTCCGCAACAAATGTAGCGTTTACAAGCTCTAGTGCTCAAAAAGAACACTCTGCAGCATCTTCATCGTTCTAGATATAAGGGGCATCTGATGTTACCGAGGTGATGATTTCTTGCTCGACCTCTACAGTGACCAATTTGCCTTCTATCACAAATTTCAATTTCTGATGGAGTGATGAAGGAACCGCTCTAGCAGAGTGAATCCATGGTCTTCCCAACAAGCAGTTGTAGGTTGGCTTTATATCCATCACCACAAAGTCTATCATGTACTCGGTTGGCCCAATCAACAAAGGCACTTCGATCTTTCCAAATGTTTCCATTTGTGTGCCGTCAAAGGCTCTCACATAGTTGTGACAGGGTTTCACGTGGGAATCATCTATTGGCAGCTTTTGTAAAGTCACCATCAGTAGTACGTTTAATACCGACCCATTGTCAATCAGTACTCTTGGCAACACATACCCTTTGCAGTGGGTTGTGATGTTGAAAGCTTTGGTGGACCCCATACCTCCCTCTGAGATCTCGTCGTCGCTAAATGTAATGTTGTTGTATGCGGTGATATGCCACACTATCTTGTCTAGCTTTGATACAAAAATGTCCCCAGGTATAAACGTTTGGTTCAACACTTTTAACAATGCCTCACGATGCTTCTCTGAACTCAGAAGCAATTCCAGCACTGTAATTCTTGATGGTTGCTTACATAGTTGTTCCACCACGTTGTATTCACTGTGTCTCAAGAGCTTCAGAAATTCTTTTGCCTGAGCTTCAGTTATCGGTTCATTAATCTTCGGAAGGGGCTCCTCTCCAAATATCTGTGTGGGATGATTTGATGTACCTTCTCCTTTATCTTTTGCAGCTTTAGCAGTCTTCAAAGCTTCTGAAGAGTAGCACTTGCCGCTCCTTGTGAAGTGACCTACTTTGCCGACACTTTCATCCTTCTTTGTCTGTTCATCTTTTTGTGTTGGCTCTTTTTCTACCTTTTGTTCCTTCTTCTCATCAGATTTTGGTTTCTCTGGTATGGTCACGTTTGCGACATAATTCCAAGGAGTTTACCGCATGTCCTTGAACGGGAACGAGGACGGTGCTGAGATGATGATTTTGGGAGCCACCTTTGCAGCTTCTCCTTGGGATGAACTTTCTCCCTCTGGTCTGGAGGAGATGACAAGAGGCCTATCTCTCCCATATTTGAGGTTGGGGCTATCTAATGCACATACATCTAACCCCTGCCTTCCTGCAGCCTCTTCAAAGAATTCTATCTTTTTGCTGTTCATCATATGCTAAACCAATCTCCTGAATTCTTCACATTTCTGGATATCGTGTCCTCCGTCCAGGTGGAACTTGCAATATGCTTTACATCCCTTCTGTACCACTACCATGCCCCTATCAATCAAACGAGCCATGCAAAATTGTTGGAAAACCCACCGTAAGAGGGACTTAATTTCTGTCACATATTCTTTAGCATTCATGGTAAAGTACTCCTCAATAGCGTTTACTCCGCGATTCTCGTGATTAGGTAATGGGTTAGCGGCCACGTTCGGCTCCTCAAATTTCAAAACCCCGGAATTGGTCAGACTTTGTACGAGTTTCTTGAATGCAAGGCAATTTTCTGTAGGGTGACCAAGGGCACCGCCATGATAGTCGCAATGTGCATTTGGATCATACCATGATGAAAACAAAGGTTTGAACGGAGCAACATAGTATGGGGGACCAAATCAGCTTTGTGCAACTGAGAATAAAGCTCAGAGTACGAAACTGGCAACGGGGTAAATGATGCTTTCTCCTTTTTCCTTTATTGGGGCTCTCTCTTCTCTTTGGTTCGGGTTCTAAGCCTTCCCCGTAGATGCTTGTGGCTGAGAGACCGTGAAGTTCTTCATAGCAATGTAGGTACCTGCTGTCAATCCTGCCACTCTTGATCGCCAATTCAAGAGACTCCCCAGTCTTGATCAAATCAGAAAAGATCCGAGTTGTATTATTAATAAGGTGATCGAAAAATGTTCCTTTCAGAGTATTCACGAATAGGGGTGTTATCTCATGCTCAGGAATTGGTGGTTGGATTTGAGCGGTCACCTCTCGCCACCTTTGGCATACTGTCGCAGACTCTCGTTAGACTTCTGACTCATGTTTTCCAACATAATCCTTCTGGGAGTCATATCTGTTACATGTTTATACTACTCAATGAACGCTTTCGAAAGGTCCTTCTATGACTTGATATTTGCCCGGCTTAACTGGGTGTAGCACCGGGTTGCTGCTCTAGTCAGACTATTCTGAAAATAATGGATCAAAAGCTTTTCATCCTTGATGTAGGCCGCCATCTTCCAGCAATACATGGTCACATGCGCGGAAGGACAGGTAGTTCCATCATACTTATCGAACTCTGGAGTTTTGAACTTTGGTGGTAGAACAAGGTCGGATACTAGGCTAAAGTCACTAGCTTCATTCCCTGGCTCCACTGTGGTTTGCAGCGCTTTAAACCTTTCCTCCATGAGACAAAATCTTTCCTCCCATTTCTTTTCCACTTCATTTTTTTATTTTCTTGACTAAATTTAGATCTGGCACCTCTTCTTCATAGAATGCCTTCGTATCGATGGGTTGGTTTTCAGATGCCCTGCCTGAAGACTAGCAGAGATCCCAACAGGGTCAATGTATACTCTTCTTGCTGGACTCGGCGTCTTTTTTTGAACCTTGCTGTGGGATTAGATACCTTCTAGCTCCTGAGCGACTTCGTCCTTAGCTTTTTCTTTCCCAAGGCTTTTAGCTCGAATACTATCATAGCTTGTGATTGAGCGATATGATCGCTGAGACTCTTCTTGGCTTCATTGAAACAAGCTTCCAAATCTTTCTATCCCTTTTCTAGACTAATTATTTTGTCCTCCATTAGTTTGCGTTGGAACTAGGTAAGGTATGGATACTGAATGGTTGCGGCTTAACTTTTAATTTCACTGCCACAATATTTACACTATTAATATTCTTGTAAAGAAAAATAAATGCATGTATGGTGATGCAAATGTCATGATGCAATACAAGAATGTATGAAAATAAAGGTATTGATTCCGCTGGTAATCACCCTTTTGAACTACTTTCATGGGAACTAAAGGGTCCAGATTACAAAAAGGGTCCACATTACAAAAGGGTCCCGATTACAAAATAGACTTCTACACATAAGCCCTAGCTCTATCTCCTAACTTCTCAATAGCCCTGAGCAGCTTGATGAACCTACATGTCCGAGGTTATGAAAGGTCGAAGGGCTTCGACTTCTGCGGCTAAATCGTTGACATGTCTCGCAACTCGTAGTATGTCCACCATCAGGGTCCTGTAATACTGGTCTATGTCTTGAATCATTTGGGAGGCCTCACAAAGTCTACACCGCCAATAATTGTCTCCACCTGTGGTAGCTTCTTCGTATACCCTGATTCTCTCCCTGTAATCCTGAACGGTTGCTTCGAGTGGCTCGATGCAGGCTCATAACATACCAATTTCATGCTCCTTTTCCTGTAGCTCGATGAAGCCATTTCTACGACGATAAGTCTGAAAGGAGGGCTCTAACTCGGCCAGTCTCCCTTTTAACTCGGCGTTCTGATCTTGACTCTGACTCAAGCTTTGAACTGTGTCGTTGTACAAGCTTTGCATCTCGAGTAGTCTATTCTTGCTCCCCATGGACTTCCTCTTCCAAACGGTAGTGTTCTCCCTTTCGTAAATGATTGCTTGCTTGCCTTTGTCGATCTCTTGTCTAGCTCATTCTTTCTCCTAGTTAATGGCGTCCCTAAAAGACTGTATTTCACTTTTAATGGCAAACTTGCAGCTTTCTATCTCCTTCTCAATTGCTCGCTTGCCTCTCTCTCGTTCTTTCTCAACTACACGCATACCATTCATTATTTCCTTTTCCATGGCTAAGGACTGGCTTTGGCCGACTTTCTACACCTTTGCTTGGAGCTGGAGAGTATCCTTCTGATAAAGAGCATTTTTCTTACTCAAATCCATGTTCAGCTTCTTCAATTGCCCAATAGTCTCATCTCGCTCGTTGACCTCTAAACTTTCCTTATAGAGCTCATCCATATGCTGAGTCTATAAAGCCTCCATCTTCTTCTTAACCTCTTTGAGTTCACCTCGCAAAATGTCATCCACAGATGGTACTATCCTCATATTCTCCTCAAGTGACTTGGTTTGTCCCTGATCGGGTTCTGGAATGCTTTCGTTAACCCTCAGACGCCTCCAAAGATCATAATCTGAAGTGATCATGGGCTCGGTGTCTCCTTCTACCCTGATCTGATAATAGTGATCCCAAGCTCTCATGATGGTCTGAATCTTCACCCTGAACTCACCTTTGAACGGAAACTCACTTTGGCTTAAACTGGCGGTGACTGGAACAAACTGTCGTGATGTGAACTGTCGGGACACCAAAAGCGGAGCACACGCAATCCCACCATATAGCCCTAACATCATCAGCCAATCATAATCTTCACAGCTGTACAAGAAGTGACTAACCTTGTCGAGCCACGAAACTCTCCACACTATGTCTCCATCTTGAATGTTCCTAAAGATATGGGACCATTTCTTCGTCTTCCAGTCTTCTCTCCATTCCTTCGCTAAATACTCCCGCAAAGGTGAAAAGTCTCAGAACAGTATTCCTGGTAAAACCCCTGTCAGTATCTTCCATATGTGGCTCTGGATCCAAACCTATAGTAGTTGTGCACACCCTTTAAAATGTTCCTCTTCGTGCTTTCGGCTCGCATTCAAAGAAATGAAAGTTTCAGTCAAAATGGTCGGTATTGGATTCGCCTTCCACTTCATTCGCTCAAATATGTCTAGAATGGCTACGTCGATGTTTCCAAGAACCCTCGGGAAGATGACCAAACCATATATTCCTAAGGAAAGTAGGTCCATCTTCTTTACCTCATTTGGTGTGCTGGTATGATATCTCGGATATTCTCCCAAGCAAAGGCTAGGTTGTTCCCTCGAACCTGGATCAGTCTATTAACCCAATCGTCACTCATTTCGGCAAAAGTTTTGAGCTTCGATGAGTAATTCTGGTTCCTCGGTGGCTTCACGTAGATCCAATCTTTCTGGATATTCTTCTGATTAGGTAGGGTTGTGTATTCCTCTACTGTAGGCACCATGTCTTAGCCGTTGGAAGTGAAGCAACATAAAGCAGGATTCCAAAACTAAAAGATGGCTCGGAGTAACGGCTGGTTGACTCGGACATACATCAACTATGCTATGTCGCCGTAACTATCACAGAATAAGTCTTGTAGTCTTCGATCCCATCCTTCCCAAATCCTTTTAAGCTCTTATAGGTCATTCTGTTGGAGACTCACGTAGGTGTACCCTGCTACTATGCGCCCGCTCGGCAAACTGTTACCCTGGGTCCTCTGATTGACTTCTGACCAATGTCTGACGGCTGAGTTGAGTTCGTCCTTCTTAAGATACCTTTTTCCATGATGAAAGACTTTCTGATCGGGCAAACCACTTGATCCAGTACCTTTATGTAATGCAAATGCAATGATGTATGCAAAAAAAGCAAAACAAAAAGAAAACAAGTTAGTACCGGATAAAAAAAATAAATACATAAATAAAAGGATAAATTAAATTAAATAAACACAGAAAACAACCCTATTTACATCATGTCTAAAACACCTAGGTTATCCGCATGGCTCTAAAAGGGTGGGTTTTCTATATTCTCTACATGCAGTGTTGGTGCCAGGAGGTACCCGAATTATCCTTGTTGTCCCCTACTAAGAGTAGCAAGGCCCCCGTTCATCACCCATTATAGGCTCCTTTCAACCGGGTTTAATTCAGGGGGACCCATTCGCTTATGCCCCTACGAAGGAACGATATCCTCACGAAAGCATAAGGTACTCGAGCCCCGAAGGTACTTCGGCTAGGCCCATACGGAGGAACGATATCCTCACGAAAGTACTAGCGTTTTCCCCCACTTAAAAAAACGGGCTTATATGTCAAATTTTAGTCGCCACCAGCCACTAAGGTAGACCGGACACTGCAAAAACCAGAGATTTTTAAAAATGTCAGGTTCGGGAGTCGATTACTAATGGGGAAGGATTAGCACCCCCACATCGCCCAAAATTGGTACTTTAATAATTACCGCTTTATTAATATTAAACTTTTCGTATTAAAGTGACGATTAAATTAAAATTTGGTTATAAGTGCGAGTAGATTTTAAAGACCTCGTTATTCGAGAGTAAACTGACAAGCCACCATCACTGCGCTTGATACTGGCCACGTTTACGCTCGAATAAAAGGGTACCGCATTGACAATTAATAATTAGTTAGGCAATCATGGTAAACAATTTTTTAAAAAAACATACATCCATATTGACATGGTACTAAAATAAAAAAAAACACGAACATTACAATCCTAAACAAAAATATAATAAATACATGAACAAAAACATAACATATCATGATAAAAACAAAGCAAAGACATAAACACACAAAAAAACACGCTTCCAAAAATAATTAACTAATTATGACATACTTGAACATAAAAAAAACGAATGCAAAACATGCATGACATAACAAACTATGATGCTAAACTAATAAATCAAAGCAACATACTAGCACAAAAAACTAATACTCGACACTTAGCATATGACACGAATTATGCATATATTAAAATGGGACATTAATATTGACACGAATTATGCATATATTAAAATGGATCATATCTGATCCAACGGCTAGAATTTCACGAGAAATGGACAGCCTTGATGCAATCTAGAAATTGGTGGGAATGCCCGAGATGAAGCCACGTGGCACCTTGGAACTCGAAGAATCATGTGCGTGTGATGCACATGTGCGTGGGGAGCTGAATGGCTCGTGCGTGCATCCACGCAGCCAGCTAGGAGGGCACTCTCCTTCGATCACGACTGTTGGATTTAGATCCAATCCAATGGTCCAGGATCGGCTGCGCACAAGAGAGAGAAGGATTAGGGTTTACTTTAATCAGATGGGTTAGGTTTTTTTTAGGATATTGGTCTGGCCGATCGGGCCTGGTGTAAAATTTTTTTTGGGTTTTAAATATTTGTACATGGACTTGGACACTTAATTAATTTTTTGGGTTTTAATACCTTACTTGTTTATATAATAATAATAATAATAATAATAATAATACGTATATATACTTACATGCAAGCACACACATACATGGACATACATACATATATAGCATCCACATACATACTTACGTACATATACATACAATTGTGACAAAACACATCCGCATACAAATACACTTAATAATAATACATACAATTCATGCAATACTCATTCATATACAATTAATAATAACATATCACATATACATGCTAACGTATATAAACATGCACATAATAATTATTAATGCATACATAACACATCACACACATAGTTTACGCACACATTAATCACATATACATAATAAAAATATAATATAACATGCATACATGCAACAATAATATATTAATTATTAAACTAACATAGATCATTACAATATTTATACACCGGATAAAAACGAGTGATTACACTAAAGGGGTATTTTTCCCCTTGAGTTTGGCCCAAATTAGCAATGTTTCCCCTCGCGCAAAAACGCAATCAATTATGTCCTCAAGTTCGTGAATTGCATCAAATTAGCCCCTTGACCAATATTGATCGACGAAACCGTTAATATGGTCGTTACTTTTTTATGTGTCAGGCCTCTTCTCTAGATGGCATGTCATGTCACCGCTGAAAAGTTAAAATGATGATGTGGCATAGTTGATGATGTGGCAAATAAAAAAATAAAATCTAAATTTTTCTCTTTCCTAATTTTTGGCCTTGTTCTTTATCATCATTGAATCCTACTCCAGCCTTTTCTTCCAAGATCAGCAATTGTCTTCTTCAAAGGATTAAAGCTAATAATAATTCGTGTTTCTCGACTTCTCCGTCACTGGTAGCGCTGCTAGTTAGTGTCAGCCAATAGTAGCAACAACAACTATTGTTGTAGCAAGTCGAGGAAACTATTTCCTCGATGATTTTCTCAATGATTTCTTGATGTCAAATGATGAAATTCTTAGTCTGGTGAGCAATGTTGAAGTATATTCCAATTCGGGATTGGATTTACAATTCTTGGATGAGATTGGAATGGAGTCATCGTCTAGTTATTGCTCTCCATTCCAGATGGTGGAAGAGCTTTAAGTCCCAACAATGGCGGACAAATAGTCTGTGATACTGTACGAGAAAAAGTTCTTGGCTTCACTGTAACACCCCAAAATATAGCTTAGAAGTATATTGCTAATTTGTTCGTAAATTGAATAGATGAAAAGATATCATTGGATTAGATAATTAAATGATCGAGGGCTAATTAGTAAAGTTTGGGAAGTGTTATAGCTTTTGTGATAGACTAAATTAAAATCTTTCATTAGTAAAACGTTTGCATGCAAAACTCATGGGGAATGGAGAACTAGTACATGTGGCAAAATAAGAAATAAACCATGTGTAATTGGAAGGAAGGAAGTCGGCCAACTATGGTAGGATAATCAAATCCTTAGTTATCATCTTCTTCATAGAACCGATCCACTTTAGAGAGAGTTTAGAGAGAAGCTTGCAAGGAATTGCTTCTTCCTATCCATTCTTATTTGTTGCTCGAATAGCTCGGGGAGAAAGGTGATTACACTCTCCTTTCTCCTTATTCAAGTTTTAATCCAGCTTTTGATTTTATATTTTCATGAATTAGTTGCTGCTATGAATGTTAGAGACTTGAATTTATGTTATATATTTCTTGGTAAATTCGAATGGTAGCATAGTTGTAATGCATTGAAGATTTTGGATAGGGTATGAGGGTATTTGTAACCCTCTCGACCCGGCCTAGTCACAAAATCGGTCTGAGCATGCTACATCAGGTCTACTAAAGTAAACCGGAAAGATTAAACCTAAAACACATCTATTTTTTTCTTTCTATCGTGTCTAGATGCATTAACGCTTTCCAACAAGATCATACTGTTCATAGGTGAGCACTCATCTCAATCGGGCATCGTAACGACATCCAATTGGACATAACACAATTTAGGGACCAAATTGTAAATTCAGCAATATAAAAAGGGCTTTTCCAATTTTAAAGTTACCAGCCTTTAATTAAGTTCGTTTCATGCTTATATGTCAAAATCAGCTTTAGACGATCATTCTTGCTCAAATAATTGACAAAACAAGAATCAGGGACTAAAATGAAAGAAAACAGAACTGGCCTTCCATGACATTAACAGATTTAACGACATCCGTATCGATACGCTGAGACCCGTATTGATACGGTTGTTAACACATCATTTCGATATGCTGAGGCTTGTATTGGTACGCTACTTTAAGTTTAAAATACGGTTTGAAATCATTTCTCATTGTACCGATACGGTACCTTGGTGTTTCGGTACGCGACCTCGTCTCTAAAAAGTAAAATTCCAGTGACCACTAGGTGTATCGAAACGTCCCTGCCTGTATTGATACACTCTAGCCTTGTTTGCCTATCTGTACTGGAACACCACTGCCTGTACCAAAATGCCCTGGCCTTAATTGCCTAGCCGTACCGATACGGTCCCTCACGTATCGGTACACCTAGGCCGGTAATGTCAAGATTAGCTGGTTTTTTCACACAATTCTAGATACAATTGGCCCCTATCAACTTTCAATCATGCATATCAACACATCAATATACATAATCTAACATTTATGTCAAGATTAGGCAAGCAAAACAACATCAAGCTTCCAAAGGACCACTTTAGAGGCATGCTTCCTAGACCACTTTGCCAAACATACCAAAATACACAATTAGGCCATTCTTAGCATAAGCAACATGCCAACACTCTTAACATAGATACTAATCTTGGTCAAACCAGCACGACATAGCAATCCACAAGGAACCTCTAGATGCATACCTATACAACCATTAAACCTCAACCATGGGCAAGTAATAACATCAAGCTAAACAACATATAACCATCATCAAAAACCAGCATAGAATCATTTTAAGAAACCACAATGCAATGGATTTACAACTCCCAAAAACCTTGACGAACACATTGCCTTATTAACCAGAAACATAAACCGAGTTCATACTCAAAAGTAGTTTATCTCTTGAATCCTTGCAAACTTTTCTTTCGCTGCCCCAAACTTTAATGTTCTGCATCATTAGGAAAAAGAGAGCGAAAGCACACATGCTTAGTGAGGATGCTCATAAACAATGATGCACTAAAACCATTTAAAATCCACATGCTTGCCTTTCCCAAAACATGCTTACAACCTAAGCATTTTTCCATGATTCCAACTTAAACAAAACATAATAATCATCATTTAACATCATATGCAATCCATGGTTAAATCCCAAAGCATGAAAAACAAGGTTCAACACATGAACTTTCTCATATATTGGCATTTATAGTGACTCGGATAGACTATCTCTATCCTATACACAGATCGGATACACGGATATCTCCTACCATGCCTAGTTAAACCACATGATATCCCAAACCTTGTCTAGTTAAACCGCAAGATTTGACTCTCTCGCCTAGTTAAACCATGAGATCTCACCCTTGCCTAGTTAAATCGCAAGTATTATGATCTTGCCTAGTTAATCCGCAAGATCACCATCAATTTGGGTTGCCTAGTTAAACTACAAATCCCAAAATGAGGTCCCCAACAGTTCGAGTGGCCTTGTTACACGGCCAAACCTCAAGGACCCATGGCCGCGATCGATTTTGCTCATATTTTATAGTGCACTTTTAATCTTATGGCATGCCAACTATATCCGATTATTTTCTCACTTTGTCATATAGCCAATATATCATTTACAAAACCATTTACTTACTGTTTTACAACGCATTTCGTAAAACACCACATATGCAAATCTTATTGCCAATGCAATAACACCATTCCCAACCGGAATGAAAACTTGTAATATCCCAATTTTTTCTTAGTAACTAAACTGTAATTTTTGAAAGTTTAGGAGTTAAAGTGTAAACTTTGGAAAAGTTTAGGGACCGAAGTGTAATTTTAAAAAGTTATGTAATTTAACCCCGTAAATGGATAGTTCACCCCCAAGAGTGGTATTTTCGTGTTACCTGGATTTTTCATACGAGACTTATATTATTTGAATTTGGATCGAATATAAAAATTGTTAAGCATGCTCAAACCAGAGTAGCATAGGGATGGGTGACCTGCTAGGAAGGTCCCATATTTGATATTTTGACTGATAAGAAGGATTCAGTTTAAGTCATTAATATTCGTAATGGATTGTTGAGATAAGATTTCTAAGAGGAAATGTAACCGATAAAAATTCCCTGAAATTATCGGTATATGGAATCGAATTGAAATTTTAAAGACAGTTCCAAAGATTATGGAAAATTCATAAAATATTATTTTATGAGTATTTTATTATTTTTGGTTAGGTTCTAACTAGATTTAGTTAGATTATGATGGAATGGCTATAAAGCAATAAAGCTAAAAAAAAAAAATTTGGAAATCGTATTGAGTGAAATTCGAATAATTGGATTGAATAAATATCATAAATTAAAATTTATGATATTTTGGGAAGGAGGCTGGTTAGAATGGAACCAATTTGGTTCAATTTTTATGGAATGTCAATTTTAAGTCTTGTAAGTAAATAAAGTCTAGTTGGAGGGCAAATTGGTCATTTGCCATGGATGGCATTTTTGAAATATTTTGAAACATTAAGGACAATTTTGAAAGGTCAAATACACATGGATTTAATTATAGCCATTGATTTTTGATGAGATTGAATCTTGGCCATTGGATTAAAAGGGTAAATTAGTAAATTCACTAGTTAAATGAATTTAAAATTCATTTAACTTTGCAAAGGGATTAAATAGAATAAAAGATGAAAAAAAGCATCTTTTTATTCCAAAGGGTTGTTCGAAATTCTCAAGAAAGAAAGGGGAAATAGGGTTTTCAATTTTCAAGTCCAAAATTGGAGAATCAAGACAAGTTTCAAGCAAAATTAATTTAGGTACATTATTCTATACTTGATTCTCTTCATTTTGATAGTATTTTTGCATGATAAAGTCAAGTATGAGTTATGTTCATGGATGAGGATGGTTATGATTTTGATAGTATATGATGGAATTGAAGTTGTATTGTGTAGAATTAATGTTATAAACATAGAATCAAGCCTGAATTTGGATTAATTCCATGTCCAAGGTTATAAACCCTAACATTAAGAATTGGGGATTTTGGTTAGGGAATTAAATTGAGGATGAATTGAATAGAACATGATGTTGTAAGCTTGATTTTGATGTTAGATTGAATAATTTCTCAAGATGAGATTTTAGGGGCTATTTTGAATTGTTTAAAGAATTAAGGGAAATTATTGAAAATTTTATTTTAGTATTGGAATTATTGATTTATGATGAAATTAGCTTGAATTGATGATTAGGGACCAAAATGAAAAATTTTGGAAGTTGAAGGACCAATTCAGTAATTTAGGGAATTAGGGATTAGTCTTGAATTTATGGAAAATTGATAGAATTAAAGATTCAAGCATGTTATGAAAGTTAAGGGACCGATATGTCAATAAATGAAATATGAGGGACCTATTTTGAAATGAAAGTATAGTGAAGGACTAAATTGAATAAAGTTGAAAGTTGAAGGAAAAATTTCAAGAATGTTGGGAAATAGTTGAATGGTTTATTTGTACATGAATTTATGTACAAGAGTGAAGTAGTGACTAAAATGTCACTTTTATAAAGTTTGAGGACTGAAAATGTAATAGTCCAAAATGAGTAATTAATTATGGAAAATTTTCAAATAGGGCTTGAACAATTGTTTAATGTTCAAAATGGTCACTAAGGACTTAGGGACCAATTGGCAACTTTAAAGAATATTGGGGAAATTTCTATAAAATTTTATATTCGAATAGTTATGTTTAAGAATCAAGTTAGCAATGTTAGATTTAAGCCGAATTCGAGAATGGTAATGTATATGTTCGATTGGTCTTATACAGTTCCAAAAGAGATTGAAGGAGAACCAAATGATAAAAAAAGAAAGAAAAGGAAACTCGTGTAAGCTTAGTGAAGCATACCATTACATGGCCCAGGTGAGTGCATTTATATGTTTTAAATTGCAATTTGGAAGACTAGCGAATAGTCGACCTTAATTTAAAAATAGTATTGCCTTTTATATATGTTGAGCTACTGCATGTTGCAATAAAGGTAGATTAAATGGAATATGAAGTATGAATTATTATTCTGAGAAATGATGATGATCTATGTTTTCCATGATTATTTATATGAAACATGAAACATGAAATGTCTATTTATATGATTAATTATGATGTTGAGTTGATGATGAAAGAAATGCCCAAGTATTGTGTATGAGAGTCCATGGTATAGTTGGCATGGCCATAGAGTCTTAGCAGCTACACCCTCATGTTCATGTTATCAAACAGATATTGTGACAAAATGATTGTGTCACATGTACCCTAGGGATCCACGCCCACTGTGCCCGAGTGAACTGTCGAGGTGCTTTATGTTTATGGGGAGCAAAGAGCATCCCCGAGTACGTACTCATCTTCACGTTCACGTTAGACACTACGGTGTCATTTCACGATGACTCACGTACCTCGATCTCATATAGCGTACTTTGGGCAATGATAAAAGAATCATGTCACGTAAATGAATCATGCCATGTAAACGAACCATGTTACGTATATGAAATATGTCATGTATATGAACCATGCCATAAATACGGAACATGCCATGTATATGAATTAAATCACTTATATGAATCACGTCAGGTAAAAGAATCATGTCATGTAAATGAATTAAGTTATGTATATGAATCATGTCACGTATATGAATCATGACATGTATACAAATTATGTTACGTATATGAATTATGTCATGCATATGAATTATGCCATGTACACGTATCATGTTATGTATATGAATTAAGTCATGTATATGAATGATGTCACGTATATGAATCATGCCACGTATATGAATTATGACACGTATATGGATTCTGCCATGTATATAATTCATGCCATATATATGAAGTATGTCATGTATGTGAATTATGTCATATATATATAAATCATGTCATGCATGTGAATTATGCCATGTGTATGAAATATGCCATGTATGTGAACTATGCCATGTATATGATTTACTTGATAATGATGGAGTATTGGAAACTAGACTAAGTTAGAAAAATTATGGATTAAAAATGAATATTGACTGACTATGAAAACCTTGTTAGTCAATACTACCTTAGATAGAAACTATGCTAGGTTAATGTATAACATGTATTTCTTTATTTTATGTTTTGATAAATAAAATTATTGCCTCACTAAGTTCGTACTTAGCGTGTGTTATTTCACACGTAGTTTCTCCCAAGTAGAATGGCTACAAAGAGTTATTAAATTGGAAAATCAAGTTACATTAGTAATCACGGTGTGTACATCTTAAGTTGTAAGTTTGATGTCTAGTGGGCATGTACATATATGTAGTGGATTTAAAGAGACAAACTATTTTGTAATCTTAAGTTTATAATGTGTTTAACCCTAATCATGTAGTAATTTTAAAATTAAGAAATGGTCTAGGCAGGGTACATAGTTTTCTCCTTGAATTATATTTTTATTTCAATAACACATTTATAAATTTTATAAAACAATTCAGGGTTAAAACTAGTTGCTATAGACTAACGTAGTTTTTAATTTAAAACCAAAAAGGGTTAAACTACAAGATAAAGTTTATAAAAAAATAATATTCAACTTTTTCTTAATAACTCTGTAACATCTTTAGTGTATAATCGGTCTACGAATATACGTTAAGGGTGTTACAAAACCAATGCTCAATAGCATTTAATATACTTTCAAACCCCTGCATATGTACTCAAAATCATGCATTTCCAGTAAGTAAATTACATCATGTTTATCACAAAAACATGCAAACAACATGCTCATATCCAAGCTGATATTCAAGAACAAAATAAGGGAAACTTACTTCCGAGCTTAGGTAAGTGTCTCATGCTTACCCTAAACTCCCAACAACCTTTATAAACCTTCGTAAAGCAATTAAAACCAGTTTCCACTCACCGATACGCCTCGCCTTCCTTGCAAACACTAATCAAGCTCCCCGACAAGACACCATACAATGTCAAGCTTTGTTTCCTTGACTATCCCCTGTATTCAACACATAAAACCAGAGGACAAATGCATTAAAAAGCATTCAAACCATTGCCTAACAGCAATCTCCCGCAACTCCCAAGTTGCCCACTCGAAAACCATCTAAAACATACCGAAATCAACATCAAACGTTTCCAAAATTTAACCCAGCCATAAAACAACAATTCAACCCATAAAACAACATCTAATAACATCCAAAAACCCTTTCCTAACATCCTTTTATATCCAGCAAAGATTAAACTCGAATATCTCCACAAAACCACGAAACTTAGCAACCTAAATAATTAGAGATTCAAGAGTTTCGAGATTCTATTGATAAAAACAACTTATCAACATCAAAACAAATACAAAACATATATTAAATCAATCTTAAATACTAGAAATCAGATCCTCTTCGAAAATCACCAGTTTCATCAATATTTCCAAAATAACTCAATTAAACAAGGATAAAACATTAAAATCAAATTACAACTTATAAATCATGGATCAAATGCTTGGGAATATCAATAAAGAACCATTTAACAGAGGAGAACACGGACCTTACCCCTGTTATGTGATTTCTCCCTGAATTGGCTTGTTTAAAGCTAAGAAAATATAAGATTTCAATGAGATTTTGCAAAACAAAGTTAAAGAACCAAATTAAAATCAATAATCTGAGTGAAAAGAGTTCCTTACCTCTGGATTTTGATGAAATTCTGAGTGTTTGGAAGAAAAGAAGTTGAGAGAAAAGTTTTAGGAAAAAGTTACGTGAATTTCTTTTAAAAGCTAGTAACTAACTTTATATATTTAATCCTTATTAACACTCTTTTAAACACACATGTTTAAAATGTTTTAATTGAAGAGAGAAACCACCAGCAAACACTTCGTAGTTTATCTCCTTAAGGATTCTAAGGATTTGACCCTTTTGATTTTAGTCACTTAAAACAGTTTTCAAAAATCACATTTTGGCCACTAACCCAAAATGTCATATTTCCAAATTCCTTTTTATAATTTGATTCCACCAAAAATCAATATATAATAAAAGATAATTTTTAACTATTTTCCATATCTTTATCTTACCGAAAAATATACGGTCCCAAATCTGACTTGAACCTCTAACCCGTCCACCAGACTGTCTAATAAACCTCAAAACCGCTAAACCCAAAACCGGGGTGTTACAACTCTCCCCTACTTCAGAAATTTCATCCACGAAATTACTTGGAGGAAACAGATGCGGAAATTGCTCCTTCATATCCGCCTTGCTTTCCCAAGTAGCTTCCTCAACACCTCTGTGTCGCTACAAGACTTTCACGAGCTCTATCATCTTACCACGTAAAACTTTCTTGCTGGTGTCGAGGATCTCTACAGGTTCCTCATCAAGGTTAGATCTGGCCTCAACTCCACATCTTCCACCGGCATAACATGCGATGTATCTGATCGATATCTCCTTAACATCGAAACATGGAACACATTATGAATTTTCTCCAACTCGGGAGGCAACCTCAACTGGTATGCCAAGGACCTACATGCTCAATAATCTCGTATGGTTCAATGAACCTCAGACTAAGCTTACCCTTTCATCTGAATCTCATCCTCTCTTTCCATGGTGACACTTTTAAGAATACGCGATCGCCCACCGTATATTCAACCTCCTTAAGCTTCAAATCCGCGTAAGATTTCTGTCGATCCGTAGACGCTTTCAACTGGTCGCATACAAGCTTAACCTTCTCATCCGTGTCTTTCAACACATTTGGTAGGGTAACATGCTTTTCCCCCACCTCAGCCTAACACAAGGGCGTATGATATCTCTGGCCATATAACACCTCATAAGGTACCATCTGTATATTCGCCTGCTAACTGTTGTTGTAAGCAAACTCAACTAAAGGCAAGTGCTTCTCCCAGGTTCCTTGGAACTCTATAACACAGCATCTCAACATATCCTCCAAAACCTGGATAACCCACTCAGACTTCCCATCTGACTGAGGATGATACGCAGTGCTAAAACTCAACCTCGAACCCAAGGCCTGGTGAAAACTCCACCAAAACCTTGTCGTAAACCTCGGATCCCTATCCAAAATGATGGATTTAGGTACACCATGCAAGCGCACAACCTTCGCTATATACAAATCTGCCAATTTGTACAAGGTGTGATATCCCAAATTTTTGGTTAGTAACCAAAATGTAAATTTTAAAAGTTTAGGGGTTAAAGTGTAAACTTGGGAAAAGTTTAGGGACCAAAGTGTAATTTTAAAAAGTTGTGTATTTTAAACCTTAAATGAATAGTTTACCCCCAAGAATGATGTTTTCGTGCTACCCAATTTTTTTGTACGGAGTTTGTATTATTGGTTATAAAGCGATAAAGTTCGGAAGAATATTCAGATAACCGGATCGAATCAAATATCTAGGATATTTTGAAGGATGATAAGCCAGGGTTGAATTTGTCATTTTACATGTCTAAGATATTTTCTTTATGTTGGAAGAATATGAACCCATGGATTTAAGTTGATTTTCCACGCTAAATATGAGCTGTTGGCTGAAAAATGGCAAGATCGTAATTTTGGAAAATCATAAGGGCAAAGTTGGTAAAGTACTAATTCAAGATTAAATTTAGGTCATTGGATGAAGGATGATGATACGAGGAATATTATATAAATATAGAATTTTTGGAATAGAACCGATAGCTCGGTAAAGGTAAATTCGTAGTAGAAGTATTTTGTGAATATCGGGAAATCGGATTGAATTGAAATTTCAGAGGTTGTTCCATAATCCATGGAAAATAATAAAATGATATTTATGGAATAGTGTCCAGTTGAAGAGAAACTAATTTAGTTAGATTTTAATGGAATGGAAATTTTAAAGCAAACTAGTAAATAAAGACTAGTTGGAGGGCAAATTGGTCATTTGGCAGGGATGGAAATTTTGAAATATTTGAAGTTACTAGAGCTATTTTTGGAAGAAGAAATTTTAATTTTATATCTTGGCCCTTGATTGATAATAAAATCAATCTCAACCAATGGATAAAATGGCACTTTTGTAATTTCCCTATTTGAATGAATTTAAAATTCATTTATATATTACAAGTGGTAAAATTGAAGAGATTCAAAATAAAAAGGCCAAAAGATGAATCCTTCTTCATCTTTCTTATTTTCAAAAATATGGGGAAAAGAGAGAAAATTTTCTAAGCTCGATTAAAGCCCCGAAATTTGATTTTCAGGTAATCTTTCGAACTCCAAAGTTGTTCTACTCTTCAAGCTCTATCTTTTGATGTATTTAATTCATGGAATACATGCATGATTGATGAGAATGTTACATGAGAAGGAAATTAGGGTTTATGAACAAAATTAGGGCTTTTGAAATTTTATGATTTCATGGTTGAATTTATGTTGGAATCAAGTTTATATGATGTTAAAATCATGTTATTGAGTTAGGATTTAAACCCTACATATTTTGGTTTCTATGAAGAAGATTATGGTTTATGGATTTAAGTCTAACTTAGGGTTTGTGATGTTGGATTAATGATCTAGTAAGATTGATTTGTGTTTGGAAGCAAAACCCTAAGTTAAAACTTATAAGGACCAATTCGGCAAGCTTCAGAGTGAAGAGACCAAATCTGAATTTTTTTGAATTTGGAGTGTATTTATGTAATTAATGATGTTAGAGATGTGAAATTAATGTTAGAATGCTAAACTGATGTTGAATCGGATTAGGGACCATTTTGACAAATTGTCAAAATCAAGTGACCAAATAGGAAAGGAATTCTTGGATGGGGATTAAATCTGATTTTTAGTTAAAATACTCAGATTAAGGTAGAAGTGTTGATTTGAGGACTAAATTGCAAAATTATGAAGTTTGAATAATTATCTTTACATTTTAGTGACTATTTTGGGCAAAGAAATAAAACTAGAGGGAATTATTTTGAATAATTATTTGATGAAGAAGATGATGAATTGGTAGTTTTAAGCAAGTTATGGGACTAAATTGATAATTAGAAAAATAAGAAGAAGTTAGTAGAAATTAGAAGTTTATTATGGAAAGCTATGAAGAGGATTGAATATTGGCAGTGAATTTGAAAATTCACCATAAATTATACAAATATGTTTAGATGATGAATTTTATACCGTTGTTAAGATGTGTTCTCCAGTTTCGTTTCCAACAAACAAAAACTGATTTCGAGTTCCGAGTTAAAAGATATGAATTTTTAATCGAATGAAGGTTAGAAAATTTATAGAGCAGATTCTGTAAGGACAGATCTGTGACGGGAGTTTGAAGAATTTTCATAATTTTTGTAGATTTTATTAATTTATGTGGTTTATACCTTTAGAACCGTTATCAAATCTAGTTTTTCCAATATAAAGGAAATTAAGATCCGGTATGTATTCTGCCCAGTATAAGCAAATCTTTGAAGGTATCGCAAGC
Organism: Hibiscus mutabilis; assembly: GCA_019671005.1. Classification (NCBI taxonomy): domain Eukaryota; kingdom Viridiplantae; phylum Streptophyta; class Magnoliopsida; order Malvales; family Malvaceae; genus Hibiscus; species Hibiscus mutabilis. Next base: position 21,089,818 of record CM033740.1, on the reverse strand, counting down.
TGCCAGAAAATGGAATTTGAAATATTTTGTATTTAAATGTGATTTAGCAAGCTCGGAAGAATTATTGGAAGTTCAAATTGGTCACTAGGGACCATAATGAGTTTTTGGACATTACAAGGAAGAAAGGAAAAATATTTGAAAATTTTATATTTGAATGATTATGTTAGACAGCGTGTTTAAGGTATTGTTAGATTTGAATCTAACAAATATTTTATCTTATTCATGTGATTAATGAAGTCAAGGCCGAATCAAAGAAGGTTCGAGGTTCTATAAAGGAAAAGATCGAGTTGAATTTAGTGAGGCATGCTAACAAATGGCTCAGGTGAGTGCATACATGTATTTAAATGTATTTTTGTTGACATACATTTTTATAGGGAGACTTGTGATAAGTCAACCTAAAAGGTAAATATTTTTATATAGCATAATATGTTTTGCATGATACATTATTTTACTGATTTAAAGAACATGGAATATTTTTATGCTTACAAATGGTTTATAGCATGATATATATGATAAGCTACTTATATAGTTTTTAACTAGCATGCACAATGTGAATTGTATAGAACATATTGGAGTATGAACTACTATAATATGATATGTTTTACATGATATAAATTGGTTATGGGCTGCTTGCCAATTTGCAGGAATTGATTTTTTAAAGTTACCCTTGGTAGTATAATATTGAGTTGGACAATATAGTGGTATACCATAAGAGTCACACTGTATCTGACACTTTATTGTGTCGACAGTATACGACGTCGAAAGTTTGCAACACTTCATTGTGTTGATATGGCAACACTTTATTGTGTTGATATGATCGCAACACTTGATTGTGTTGATATGTTCCCGATACTTCATTGTGTTGATAGAAAGGATAGTACTAAAATGTACACGACTCGTATATTAGTCACTTGATATTTACCTTAGGCTATATGATTACACAGTACAACTATATGATCTTATGTACAGATATTCCTGCATTACATATTGTATGATTTAATGATTATCATGCTTTTGAAATTATCATGCATTACAAAGTATTTTATATATGTTCTTATCTTATGCCTCACTAAGTTCGTACTTAGCGTGTGTTTGATTGTACACATGTAGGTAAATCAAGTTGAGAGTGAGAAGAACATTGCATCAATATGAGAAAGCTCAACAGGTAATCACAATAATGACATCCTAATTACGGTTGGATTTTTATAGTGACATGTATACTTGTTTAACCTATTTGAGTATGATTAGCCTTTAAAGTTCGTTCTAGTTTCATGATAATTGGTATTTTTTGAAAGATTCAAAACTAAGAGTAAACTCAGGTGATGCGTTGCATGCTAGGATAATTAATTTATGATTGTAACTCGAGCAAATAATTTAAGTCAATTTTAAATAAAGATTAAGCGTGCTTGAGCTAGAGAAATTTTAGGATGGGTAACCATTCGGAATTTTCTGAAAATGTTAAATTACCCTGATTTTTGGATTAAAGAAGTTGTAACATTTCCGACTTATACCCGGTGTACGGATACGGGAAATGGGTGTTACATTTATTGGTATCAGAGCTACAGGTTTAGTCGGTTATGGAGATTGAACGAAGTATGGTAAAGGTCAAAAGTGTATACATGCCACTAGGATGTTAGAACTATTGATGGTTTTACTTGTTGGAATGGATGCAATTGCTTACTATGATAATAACGTTAAATTCCAATGTGTGAGGGTAAAAGAATTATGGCAGGTGTTTAGACGAGTGAATCAATAAGAGATTCACGAGCATGATAAGGTTAATGATAATATTCTACCCTCAGCTTAGCATGATGCAGAGGCACCAGAGAAACATGATGTGTATGTTTTGGATTATGATTTTTCTTCCAAACATTAGATTTGATTATGAATCAGCCTGCTTAGGCATTGATTGCAAAAGAAATGAAAGTTTTGACACACTAGATTTTTAGAGAGACATTGATGGAGATCCTATGATTGTTAATCTATGGTTTAAGGATATAAAGGTTAGGTTGAAGGAACTCTATATTGATGATCAGAGGAGACTAAAAAGAAAAGGTATTATCTCATCTGAAAAGGATTAGACCCGTATTTGATAAAGTAATGTTACGGTACATACTCAAAAGTCTGTTAGCTAGAAGTTCTTTCTTTGAGTGTTCCATAACAAAGTTTATCCTACAAATTCAACAGAGTTTCTTGCATCTTAATTAGGGTAATTGGATTATTTACAGGTATGAGTTCTAGTTTAATAAATTGAGTTGAATTGTTTCTAAACTGCTTCCTACAGACAAAAGGAGAGCCTGTTATGACAGTTCATAGAGGGTTAGAGGTCAGGTACAAAGAAGTACTGACTGCCCTATGAATTTAAAAATTCTATGAAGCAGTAAATTATGTTGAATGCAATGGAAAGAGTTTAGAGTGAGAAAATATCTAAATAGAGGTTATAGCTCGTAAAGAGGAATAGTGAATTATTATTCATTTCACCACTTCTAAAGAGTAGTGAGGATTTTCAGCAAAAATGCGAAGTTGAATTTATTACATAGTTCCGTTAAGAGATCAGGACAAGGAAAATTAAGAAATCCTTGACATTTATAATTAATGTTGGAGATTCAAGAAAACCACAAAACTAATCATGTGAGTGTTGTGATAATTGGCATGCATGAGCATGCAGAGTTTTTTTATTGGAATTTATTATCAATATGAAAATGATTTAACTTATGCTATGGATACCGAGCACCAATGGTAAGCTGGGAGAGTATTCTTATTGTTTGTGAGTTTTAAATGGGTTGCTCAAGAGGAGCTGTCAGGCTTGATGCTCGATCGAAAGGCTAAGTTTAGGATTAGATTTAATCCAATATTGAACCTATATTGATTATACTTTATAGAATGGCTCTTACTAGATTGAGAAAGCTAAACATCTAGTCGCAAGAGTCATTAGATGGAGGTTTTATACGATTTGGTATATCACTTGAGGAAGCTTCAGTGATGCTAGTTAAAGAAGTAGTAATGTTCCTCTAAGGTTAAATTACGATTATATTATTACCAATAAAGGGAGATTTAATAGTAGCACTAGTATTAGTGCAGTATGAATCTAGTAAGGATTCCACCTTATTCAGTAATACGTCCCATAATAGGTTGGGATGTGTAGTGATGTAATAAGGTTAAAACAACAATTGATGTATTTAGTCAAAAGTCACTCTTTGCCTTATAAGCATTAAATGCTAAATTATCTTTGGAGGAAAATAGTGTATCGATTACACAGCCTCAGCTCAAGTCTACTATGACAAATCGGATCAAAGATTTATAGATAAAAGATAAGATATGCCTGGAAAGAATTCAGTAAGGTGAATTTTTTTTTAAAGATTTCGATGTTAGGTCTAAATGATGTTCATGTTATCAAGGAAGTGATTTATATTCCCGAGGATGATGAAAAGAGAACTAAGAGGTGATTGAATCTGATTCGATTCAGTTTAGGATGTGGAGAATCAAGTCCGAATGGTTCACGTAATTTAGAATTTCTTTAAAATGGTGGATATTATCTGTTGATCTTGAAAGATGTGGAGAATAACGTAATCAAGTCCCAATTGTGAATAACGGGAAATTTATTTAGAATTTCTAAATATGAAAGATGTGGAGAATCAAGTTCGAATGATATTTATGTAATAGTGTCCGGTTGAAGAGAAACTAATTTAGTTAGATTTTAATGGAATGACAATTTTGAAGCAAACTAGTAAATAAAGACTAGTTGGAGGGCAAATTGGTCATTTGGTAGGGATGTAAATTTTGAAATATTTGAAGTTACAAAGGCTATTTTCGGAAGAAGAAATTTGAACTTTAAATCTTGGCCCTTGATTGATGATAAAATCAATCTCAATCGATGGATAAAAGGGCACTTTTGTAATTCCCCTATTTGAATGAATTTAAAGTTCATTTATATATTACAAGTGGCATAATTGAAGAGATTCAAAATAAAAGGCCAAAAGATGAAGCCTTCTTCATCTTTCATATTTTCGAAATATGGGGAAAAGGAGAAAATTTTCTAAGCTCGATTCAAGCCCCGACACTCGATTTTCAAGTAATCTTTCGAACTGCAAAGTTGTTCTACTTTTCAAGCTCTATCTTTTGATGTATTTAATTCATGGAATACATGCTTGATTAATAAGAAATTTACATGAGAAGGAAATTAGTGTTTATGAACAAAATTGGGGCTTTTGAAATTTTATGATTCCATGGTTGAATTTAAGTTGGAATCAAGCTTAATGATGTTAAAATCATGTTATTGAGTTAGGATTTAAACCCTACATATTTTGGTTTCTATGGAGAAGATTAGGGTTTATGGATTTAAGTCTAACTTAGGGTCTGTGATGTTGGATTAATGATCTAGTAAGCTTGATTTGTTGTTTGGAAGCAAAACCCTAAGTTAAAACTTATAGGGACCAATTTAGCAAGCTTCAAAGTTAAGGGACCAAATCTGAATTTTTTGAATTTGGAGTGTATTTATGTAATTAATGATGTTAGAGATGTGAAATTGATGTTAGAATGCTAAACCTATGTTGAATCGAATTAGGGACCATTTTGACAAATTGTCAAAATCAAGTGACCAAATAGGAAAGGAATTCTTGGATGGGGATTAAATCTGATTTTTAGTTAAAATAATCGGATTAAGGTATTAGTGTTGATTTGAGGACTAAATTGCAAATTTAAGAAGTTTGAATCCTTACCGTTGTATTTTAGTGACTATTTTGGGCAAAGAAAGAAAACTAGAGATAATTATTTTGAATAATTATTTGATGAAGAATATGATGAATTGGTTGTTTGAAGCAAGTGATGGGACTAAATTGATAAGTAGAAAAATAAGAAGTTAGTAGAAATTAGAAGTTTATTATGGAAAGTTACGAAGAAGATTGAATTTTGGCAGTGAATTTGAAAATTCACCATAAATTCTACAAAAATGGTTAGATGATGAATTTTATATCGTTGTAAAGATGTGTTCGTCTAGTTTCGTTTCCAACAAACGAAAACTGATTTCGATTTCTGTGTTAAAAGATATGAATTTTTAATCGAACGAAGGTCAGAAAATTTATAGATCAGATTTTGTAAGGACAGATCTGTGACGAGAGTTTGAAGAATTTTCATAATTTTTGTAGATCTATTAATTTATGTGGCTTACACCGTTAGAACCGTTATCGAATCTAGTTTTTCCAGTATAAAGTAAATTAAGGTCTGGTATGTATTCTGCCCGGTATAAGCAAATCTTTGAAGGTAGCGCAAGCTGTCAGAAAATGGAATTTGGAATATTTTGTATTTAAATGTGTGTTAGCAAGCTCGGAAGAATTATTGAAAGTTTAAATTGGTCACTAGGGACGATAATGAGTTTTTGAACAATACAAGGAAGAAAGGAAAATATTTGGAAATTTTATATTTGAATGGTTATGTTAGACAGCGTGTTTAAGGTATTGTTAGATTTGAATCTAACAAATATTTTATCTTATTCATGTGATTAATGATGTCCAGGCTGAATCAAAGAAGGTTCGAGGTTCTATAAAGGAAAGGATCGAGTCAAATTTAGTGAGGCATGCTAACAAATGGCCCAGGTGAGTGCATACATGTATTTAAATGTATGTTTATTGACATACATTTTTATAGGGAGACTTGTGATAAGTCAACCTAAAAGGTAAATATTTTTATATAGCATAATATGTTTTACATGATACATTATTTTACTAATTTAAAGATCATGGAATATTTTTATGCTTACAAATGGTTTATAGCATGATATATATGATAAGCTACTTATATAGTTTTTAAATGGCATGCACAATGTGAATTGTATAGAACGTATTGGAGTATGAACTACTCCAATATGATATGTTTTACATGATATAAATTGAATATGGGTTGCTTGTCGTTTTGCAGGAATTAATTTTTAAAGTTACCCTTGGTAGTATAATATTGAGTTGGACAATATAGTGGTATACCATAAGAGTCACACTGTATCTGACACTTCATTGTGTCGACAGTATACGACGTCGAAAGTTTGCAACACTTCATTGTGTTGATATGGCAACACTTTATTGTGTTGATATGATCGCAACACTTCATTGTGATTATATGTTCTCTATAATTCATTGTGTCATTAGAAAGGATAGTACTAAAATGTACACACTCGTATATTAGTCACTTGATATTTACCTTGGGCTATATGATTAAACTGTACAACTATATGATCTTATATACAGATATTTCTGCATTACAGATTATATGATTTAATGGTTATCATGCTTTTGAAATTATCATGCATTACAAAGCATTTTATACATGTTCTTATCTTATGCCTCATTAAGTTCGTACTTAGCGTGTGTTTGATTGTACACACGTAGGTAAATCAAGTTGAGAGTGAGAAGAGCATTGCATCAATATGGGAAAGCTCAACAGATAATCACAGTAATGGCATCCTAATTAAGGTTGGATTTTTACAGTGGCATGTATACTTGTTTAACCTATTTGAGTATGATTAGCATTTAAAGTTTGTTATGGTTTCATGATAATCGGTATTTTTGGAAAGATTCAAAATTAAGAGTAAACTCGGGTGATGAGTTGCATGCTAAGATACTTGATTTATGATTGGAACTCTAACAAATAATTTAAGTCAATTTTAAATAAAGATTAAGCGTGCTTGAGCTAGATAAATTTTAGGATGGGTGACCATCAGGAAGTTTCTGAAAATGTTAAATTACCCTAATTTTTGTATTAAAGAATTTGTAACATTTCTGACTCGTACCCGGTGTACGGATACGGGAAAAGGGTGTTACACAAGGTGTACGTTGTATGCACTGGCAGGAAATGTGCACACTTTGTGAACCGGTTAACAATCACCCAAACAAATCCTTCTTAGCCGGTGTCAACGGCAACCCTATTACAAAATCCATGGTGTTTCTCTCCCATTTCAACTTCGGAATTTTCAACGGTTGCAGCAACTCGGATGGAAATTGTTGTTCAGCCTTAACCCCTAACATACCATGCATTTGGAAACAAACTCAGCCACATCCTTTTTCAACCCAACCCAACCCAGTTGTATGTCTCCTTCAAATCACGATACATCTTAACACTACCAAGATGCATAGCAAAAGGACTAGAGTGTGCCACCGTCAAGATAGTGTGCCTCAACTCTGGATCATCCAGTACCACTATTCGACCCTGGAAACACAAAACTCCATCGCTATCAAAATGAAAATCTATCGGATTACCATCTGTTGTATCCTTAACATGATCAACCAACGAATCATCATACGGTTGCTTAGCTTTAATCAACTGTGATAACGTAGCTTAACTTGCAATTCAACCAGCAAACTGCCCTCCCGCGTCACACTCAACCTTGCAAACATAGCTCGAAGCTCAACCGTAACCTTACGACTTAATGCATCTGCCACTACATTGGCATTACCAGGATGATACTCAATGGTCAAGTCGTAATCCTTAAGCAACTCTAACCACCTATATTGCCTAAGATTCAAATCTTTCTGGGACATCAAATACTTCAAGCTCTTGTGATCCGTAAAGATCACGCACTTCTCACCATAGAGGTAATGTCACCAAATTTTTAAAGTGAAACCAGAGCCGCAAGCTCTAAATCATGAATTGGATAATTGCGCTCATGAACTTTCAACTGCCTCGATGCAAAGGCCATGACCTTCCCATCCTGCATCAACACACAACCTAAGCAAACATACGACGCATCACTATAAAGCACAAACTCCTTCCCAAATTCAGGCTGAATCAACACAGGAGCGTGTGTCAGAACTTCCTTCAACTTCTCAAAACTGTGTTGCTACCTCACCGTCCACATATAAGGAACATTCTTTTGTAACAAATTGGTCAACGGTGCCGCAATACACGAAAATCCCTCAACGAAATGGCGATAATAACCAGCCAACACAAGAAAACTACGCACCTCTGATACCGACATAGGTGGCTTCCAATTGAGAATAGCCTCAATCTTCTGCGGATCAACGCAAATACCCTCCGTGGAAACCACATAACCAAGGAATGTTACTTCATTTAGCCAAAACTCGAACTTGCTCAACTTAGCGTACAACTGATTATCCTTCAACACTTGCAACACTATCCGCAAATGCCGAACATGCTATTCCTCAGTCTGGGAGTACACGAGAATATCATCTATGAACACAACCACGAACTGATCAAGATACTCATGGAACACTCTATTCATCATGTCCATAAACGCAGCCAGACATTTGTCAAACCGAATGGCATGACCAGAAACTCAAAATGCCCATACCTCGTACGGAATGCGGTCTTATGCACATCCAAATCCTTAACCTTCAACTGGTAATACCCCGACCTTAAATCTATCTTTAAAAACACCACTGCTCCACGAAACTGATTGAACAAGTCATCTATACAGGGCAACGAGTACATGTTCTTTACCATCAACTTGTTCAACTGACGATAATCAATGCACATACGCATCGTACCATCCTTCTTTTTCACAAAGAGAATATGAGCACCCCACGGAGAAACACTTGGTCGAATGAACCCATGGTCCAACAACTCCTGAAGCTGTGACTTCAACTCCTTCAATTCTTTCGGTGTCATACTATAAGGAGCAATAGACACCGGTGTTGTACCCTCGTATGTCTCAATACAAAACTCCACCTCTCTATTCGGAGGTAAACCTGGCAACTCCTCAGGGAAAACTTCAAGAAAGTCTCAAACAGCCTGAATGTCCTGCACTCAAACACCCTTTGCTTCCGAATTCATAACAATAGCCAAATAAGCTTGGCAGCCATCAAACATCATCTTCTCCACCCTAACAGCCGAAACCATATTGGACAGGAACTTAACATTCTCACCAACCACCACAACTTCATAGTCGTCGACCAACCTCAAGAAAATCCTCTTGGATTCACAATCCACAACTGCTCTGTGCTCACTCAACCAATCCATACCCAAAATGATATCAAAACCATGAAATGGCAATTCCATCAGATTTGGGGCAAACTCTTGAACTTGCACCACCAAAGGACAACGCCGATATAACCTTCTTGTTGTAACTATATCCCTAAAAGAACTTGTGACCAACATCTAAAATCTCAACAAGAACATTAAGCAAAGATGCATGTTCACTCAAGATATATGAATGCATAGACCCCGAATCAATCAAAGATAATAATGACAAGGATTGCAAAGTGAAAGTACATGCAATCACATCCGTATCATTACGACCCTCACAGTGAGAAAATACCTATGCTAGTCCACCACCTTTAGGTCTCACAACTGTAACATGAGCCATACCCCTCTGACCATCCTCGCATATCTGAAAATTACCCCTGCCACGGGCTCAACCCCTAATAGATGCAACAACCTGTACTGGTACATCTCTCATAGCTCGAGGACAATCACGCTTCAGGTGATCAGATGAACCACAAATCCAGCAAGCTCCAGCATTACCCTAGCACATACCCGCATGGCGCCTACCGCATCACTCACACTTCAGCGTAACATGAGTTCCTAAGCACCCTGGCCAACTGCCTGTGATCTGGATTATGCCTCTTGTCCCTGAACCTCCTATTCTACCTCCGAAATAGCTAGAGTCCGCCACTCTTTTACCTAATTGCACACCCGCAGCCTGAACTGGTGCACCCAATGACTGATCGATATCCTTAGCCCGATTGACCAACACATCGAAATCCATGTAATCTGCAGCCAGAAGGTACGTCTTAATGTCCTTAACAAGACCATAACGAAACCTATCACATCTCTACTGGTCATCTAGAACCAACTCTGGAGCATACTGACTGAGCCAGACAAACTTCACCTCATATTCAACAACAGACATGCCTCCTTGAGAGAATGACATAAACTCACGCTTCTTCATATCCAAATACTGGTACCAAGATGCCTCCTCTTAAAAGCTTTTCGAAAGAACTCCCAAGTAACGTCCACCTCAAGAACGCTAGCAATTGTGGTTACCCATCAATGATATGCATCCCCCTGCAGCAGAGATACAGTGCAACCCAACTTGCGCTCCTCGTTACATCCCATCTGATTCATGATGCGAACTGACTTTTCCAGCCAACCTTCGGCTACCTCGGGGCTCTAACCTTGAAACTCCTCACCTCCCAAACTCCTCAAACACTCCAAGGGTAGACCTTGATTTGCCACCACAGCAAGTGACGGTGCTTGTGCCTGCACTCTAACCATCATTGCTTGAAAAGCTCCCGTTATTGCCTGAACTAACAGAGTCAAATCACCATATACTGGCACTTGGTGAACCTGGGGTGCTTCACCTGCCCCAACGTCAACAGGAGGAACCACTGGCAGTATTAGCCATAGATCGAGTCTCACATCGAGCCATGCTAACAAAAGCATCAAACACATTAGAGTTAGGCTAGCATCAGGCAAAGGATCCAAGTTAACTTTAAAACACATTTAAAATCCTCGCAATAGGCAATGTGTTCCCAAACATACCCCAACAGAACATTAAACAAACACTGACATCTACACAATCACTGTGCAGTTCAAACAACATCAGCTAATCAAACAAAAACATCCCAACTTTTTGTAAACCTGGCTCTGATACCAACAAATGTAACCCCCTCGACCTGGCTTAGTCGCAACACCAGTCCGAGCAAGCTACATTAGGTCTACCGAAGTAAACCGAAAAGATTAAACCTAAAACACGTCCATTTTTTCTTTTTATCTTGTCTAGATGCATTAACGCTTTCCTACATGATCATATTGTTCATAGGTGAGCACTCATCTCAATCGGGTGTCATAACGACATCCAATTAGACACAACACAATTTAGGGACCAAATTGTAAATTCAGCAATATAAAAGGGCTTTTCCAATTTTAAAGTTACCAGCCTTTAATTAAGTTCGTTTCATGCTTATATGTCAAAAATCAGCTTCAGACGATCATCCATGCTCAAATACTGGAAATCAGATCCACTTCGAAAATCACCATGTTTCATCAATATTTCCAAAATAACTTAATTAAACATGGATAAAACATTAAAATCACATTACAAATTATAAATCAAGGACCAAATGCTTGGGAATATCAATAAAGAACCATTTAACAGAGGAGATCACGGACCTTACCCTTGTTATATGATTTCTCCCTCAATTGGCTTGTTTAAAGCTAAGAAAATATAAGATTTCAATGAGATTTTGCAAAACAAAGCTAAAGAATCAAATTAAAATCAATAATATGAGTGAAAAGAGTTATTTACCTCTGGATTTTGATGAAATTCTGAGTGTTTGGAAGAAAAGAAGTTGAGAGAAAAGGTTTAGGAAAAACTTACGTGAATTTCTTTTAAAAGCTAATAACTAACTTTAGATATTTAATCCTTATTAACACCATTTTAAAAACATGTTTAAAATGTTTTAATTGAAGAGAGAAACCACCAGAAAACACTTGGTAGATTATCTCCTTAAAGATTCTAAGGATTTGACCCTTTTGATTTTAGTCACTTTAAACAATTTTCAAAAATCTCATTTTGGTTACTAACCCAAAATGTCATATTTCCAAATTCCTTTTTGTAAAATTGATTCCACCAAAAATCAATATATAATAAAAGATATTTTTAACTATTTTCCATATTTTTATCTTACCAAAAAATATACGATCCTGAATCCGACTCGAACCTCTAACCCGATCCACTGGACCGTCTAATAAACCTCAAAATAGCTAAACCCAAAATTAGGGTGTTACAGCACTTCGATTTGTGTTATGGATAAATTGGTTTATTAAAGAATTGTTTTGATATATATATATATTGGAGGATTAATTGCTAGTATGGAGTGTAAATGAGTTGGCTATTCTTTGGGACTGCTATGTAGGAATTTGAAAGTGTTTAGGGAATGTTTTGCATGTTTTAATAACGTTACTGGACTATTTTGAATAGTAAAACAAGGCATATGTTTTAAGAATGTATTTGAGGACTGTTTTGAATGAAAACAATGATGTTAAGGTATGCCCTGCACATATGAAAATATTATGGACTGTTGTATGTACACATAATTGTTTATCTAGAAATTAGGGAGTATTTTGGAAGCTTGTGAAAATTATGGAATGCTTTAAAGCTTGAATAATTGTGTCCTTATGAGTTTAGAGCTATTCTGGACATTTGTGAGAGTATTTGGACTGCTTTGAATGTATATAATCATGTGGAGGATTGTCTTGATGCACATAAGTATGCATAATAGGTGAATGGACTGTTTTGAGTATGAATATGAATAATGGGTTGTTTGGGGTACATAGGAAGAGTTAGTGCACTGTTTTGATGTGTAAATATGTATATAAGTTTAAATTGCCTTATTTTTGTGAATACATGAATGGTGGTGGACTGTTTTGCACACAAGTATGTGAACGTATGTGATTAGGGACTGTCTTGACACTTAAGATTGTTATGAGCTGTCTTGTATTTATATGTTTGCATACATGAAGAATAGAGTTGTTTTGGAAATGGTTTGTTGATAGGAATGGTTCTAATATACGATTATACTCCTTGTGAATTGTTAGACCAAGAAGGTGTTATTGGAGAGGAGACTAAGGTAGATCAATTTGTAGATAAACGAAAGGAGATTGTGATCTAGAAGAAAAATTAGCTTGGAACGAACTGCGAGTGTAGTTTAAAGTCTCGGGATAGGCTAGTAACCTTCCCGGGCATTTTTTATTATTTTAACTTCATTGCTTTACCTTGAATTATATCATGCATAAGAAAGCTTCGATTTGAGGTAAGTACCTAATTGTTAGGTATGATGTGTTATGTAATCCTTGTTTCAATGATATGCTGGTAGTAAGATATATGCATGTTTGTTAAGTAACCTTCTCCGTGCTATCCTTCGACTAAATTAAAAGTGATGTGAATTGAGAATTATGTATATGCACTTGAAATGAATAATAATAAGCTATGTTCAATCGAGCCATGATTATGGTTGAATATGTTTGAGATGCTATAAATGTATACTTTGTTCGAATGATACATGTGGTTGAACTTGTGAATATACTATGAATAATCCTTGATGGCAAGATTATGGAGCGATGCTCATCTTTAATAAGAATATGACAAGTTCATAACTATATGAATAAGGAGCTAAGCTCAATCTTGATTTTTGACAAGATAAGGTAATGTGAAAAGCCTTGGTTTCGAGTCAGTTATAGGTATAGTTGGCATGCCATAGAGTCTATAAAGCTTTATTTTGGGGTGGACTACGGTCTTGGACTACTGTCCTTATTTAACGACGGTATGAGGGAAGTGTTGTGGTCACTTGGCAATAGTAGGAGGGATTGACCGGTACTGCGAGTACCATTTTACTTGGTGATAGTTGGTTGGGGATTCTTGTACCTAGGCTGTTACTTGATTCTCATGGCTAAGTTAAAGAAAAAAATAAAGAAATTGCAAATAAATTAACGAATTGCTTTGATATCTTATATAACAAGTAATCTTCTATTTGCTTATGCTATGTTTGATGCCATCTAATAAGGGAAACAATGAAAGTTATCAGTTAAATCAATAGACTACCTTGATATCTTGCATGACAATTGATACTTGTTTGCATGATATATACATTATCTTTTGACTCAAGCTATAATGATAGGTTCAGAGGTTGTAAGAAGAATGATTATGCTAATTTAACAACTTGTATGTTAAGAAATTTACTTCTTCGAGATGCTATGTTTAATAATTTGTGTGACAAAAAAAATTATATCTATGAAATATGAAGTTTGGAATTTTGTGGCTTTGTCAAAAGACAATAATGGAATTTGAAAGTAAAGCTAACGAATTTTCTTAATAACTTACCTAACAAGTAACCATGTTTCGGTAATGATAAGTTTGATGTTGTATTAGAAAAATAATTCATGCCTACGAAATGCTAGGTTTGATACTTGTAAATAATAAGATAGTTAATATTTGGTAAAAATGGGCTTTCATATGTTTTTATGATTACTTGGTTAATAGGTTATGGAGTTGTTATGATGGAAAGATTAGTTGTATGATGTTAATGTTACGTGTATGAAGTTGTGTTTGGCTTGAGCTTAAAACAACTTAATCTTAGTATCTCTAATTTAAAAGAATAATATTACCTTAAGCATATTTCAATAGGTTGAACCTTACCTCATTGAATTCGATAGATCTTTAGATTTGGATTAATATGGCTGAACCTTGCGACCCTTGTCTCTAGCTGGACCTTAAACCCAACTTGATATTACATGACATAAATTGAATAAATGGAAATTAGGAACTAATGTTAGTACTAAAAAGGGACTTATATGGTTATAAGTTATTAGATGTTAAAGGATTTAGAAATTTTGCTCATAAATTACAGGTCTTAATTGATTTTTGAGAATCAAGCTAAATGCCTAAGTATGTGTTAAGTAATGCATGCCTGTGGAGGATACGTGTATAAAGATTATTGGAATTATTTTACAAGCTAAATTAAAGTATCATTTTGATATCTTGTACGACAAGTAATACTTGCTAGTAAGATACGTGAGTATTTATAATGAGACAAAGAAATATTACTAAGTTGGAAACCTTGTGGTTATAATGACTTAAATGTGATCAAGTCTATTACTAGCATAGATTCGAATGAGTTAGAATTAATGCCATGTCCGAAGCCTATGAATTAGATGAACTATGTTCGACCAAGCTTACTGCTTACCTAGATCCATATGAACTTGAGAAACAATAGAGTTCTAATGTAGGAATTTTGATTCATGTATTTTAGATGCTTTGAGATACCTCACTAAGCTTATGCTTACTCTATTCTTTCTATACATTTCAGGGTAATGTGCCTTCGGCTTCTCCTGAGCTTGGACGAGATCACAAGGATTTAAGTATGATTTGAATTAATATCTTTAGAACTCCTAGATGGTGGCACATAGTTGTTAAGTTGCATATTGCATTTAGTTTCCATTTTGGCTATATATATGTGTATAATTTTGATAAGTATCCAAAGTTTTGTAAATGGCCTTTAATTATCTCATAGATGTTGCTTGCTTTATATGATTAAATAGTTGGTAAGATTGTGTGGTGGTTTAAATATTTATAAGAGTCGTAAGTTGATGGATCCCTTTTATATTATGTGTGCTGCAAGCTGATATATATAAATATTATCATGTGTTAAACCCTAAGTAAAAGTGGTGTAGTTTGAATGACTAGTTTATTGGTTATAATAAGCAAATGGTTGGATGTCAATGAATTTTTTATTTGATCTTGCTACGTGAAAGTTATATGTGGCTGGCTAGGATTAGTTTAAGCTTCGAAATAATTTTGATATGAGTAATCGAATGTGACTATCACCTTTTGTAAACAATCTATTAAGCTTTATGATAGCCTAAGGTAAGTTAGCTATGATGTTCAAATGATTGATTGTAGGTGAAGCTGTGTTAGGCATAAGCTTTGAATGCTTGTTGCTAAGGATACATGTTTAGTAGTGATATGTGTTGCTGAGTTGATAATTCTGGATAATATGTCTTGATATTAAATAGTACAACATGAAAGTTTAAAGATTATTAATCAATGATTCATTGTTAACTTGATCGATTTTAATCATATATCGATATGTCCTAAAATGATTAGAGGTATGCAAGCTTAAAATCGAGTTAAGATTAATAGTGTGTATGAATGAAAATGATTCTTATGTGTTAGTAGGAATTTTGTAACAAACTTTGTGATTTGAATAACATAGAAGATAAAGATATGCTAAGAACTAGTGTTTGATGTGTATTGTCTATGGTATATAAATGCATGTTTGTACATTTGGAGATTGATGTTTGACCTATAAAGAGAATTTAAAAAGGTTTTAATTACTCTGTCTTTTGAAAGCATGCTTAGTTGGTTGTAATAAGATTTTCATGAATGTTAGTATATTTGTTTGGTAACACGTCCTAAGCTGGTTTATCTTCTAAACCGGGTAAGGGGTGTTACATTCACTCTATGCATTCAATGAGATTTCAGAGCTACTAGAAAAAGGTCGAGGGAGAAACTGTCATGGAGGAATAGAGATTAGAGCAATTAACAAAGCTTTTTTTACATGCAACACAAAATAATCTCATAATCTTAACATTCAAATACAAAGGAAACAAAACGAACCCTTTATTGGTCAATAAATTTCACACTAGTCAACAAGACGGAGAAGCAAACACATTAATCAGAGAGATCATTCATAACATTGTAAAACACCATAAACTGTTGACATGGTTATAGGTAACTAGGTTTTTTTAGATAGGGGAGGTGAAAGGAAAAAGATTGGAGGAAAAGAGAAAGGAGGCAAAAGAAAACCAACGAATGGAGGAGCGCTTGGAACTCCAAAGGGTGGTGTAAAAGGCAATGGCGACAGTTGAAGTAGTTGCAGAAATGGTATGTTCAGGAAGGGAAAGAGAAAATGTGGCAAGTTCTTCATATCCATGGAGTTGCTCTTAGCTTCATCTTTCTTTCCCACCACCATCTTCAGTGTCGCTGCCTGATCCTCCGTTGGCATTGGGCGAGCTACGTCACCATGAATGAGAAGAACCAAAATTAGAATGAGGCTTAAAAACAATGAGCTTCATCTATTTTTATGAAGCATAACTATTGACTGTGAAATATGAGAGTCTATATAGTTAATAAAACGTTCAAATGCATGCAAGAAAAAGAAGATGAATAAATCGGAAGTGGTGGGGAAAGAACAAGAGGGAAGCCCACAGAGTGAGTAGTTTACTTTGAGTTAACAAAGCTTTGAATCATTGTCTTATATGCAAGAATAAGATGATGATTTATTGGCTTATATGCAAGTGAGTAGTTTACTTTTTCAACATTAATTAGGAGAGAGAATAAGAAAAAAATTAGATTTTATTTTTTTATTTATTTGCCTCGTGATCAGCTATGTCACATCATCATTTCAGCAGTGACATGGCATGCCATCTAGAGAAGACGCATGACGCGCAAAAAAGTAACAGCCACATTAACGGTTCCGTCGGTTATCATTGGTTAAGGGTTTAATTTGATGCAATTCATGAACTAGAGAACCTAATTGACTATGTTTTTGCGCGAGGGGCGACATTGCTAATTTGGGTCGAACTCAGGGGCAAAAATACCCTTTTTACCCTAAATTCTAATATCATACTTACCATATGAGTAAAATGAAATTTTTATGTTCAAATCGTAATAAATATGTTATGAAATTATTATATTTATTTGTCAGATCACTAAAAACAAAAATTAGACATAAAAAATATTCAAATATATGTTGAAATCATTGAATCTTGTAATTTTAATTCTCAAAATTAACACACAAGTTTAAAATCATTGAGCTTATGATTTAGAAATTAGATTATTTTTTATGTAACAATAATATCAAAACCATAATTTTTTTCTTTTATTTCTTATATGTTTCTCTCTTGTTTTTCGTCTCTCTTTTTTTATTGGCGAAAACATTAACCATGGGTCAGTCGTCATCGGTTGGCTTTCCCCACCTCTATGATTTTTTCTTTATTTCTTTTCGTTGTTTATTCTCCATTTTACTTTCCTTTTTCCAATGTTGTTGTCTTTCTTACTCCAAGAAAAAGCACCTTCAGTGACAAATGTAAATAGTCACTAAAAGCATTAAATTTTGAGGCTAAAGTGTATAGTGACAAAATTTTCAAGTCGTCACCTTTCGTCACTAATAACTCTATCACTATTGTATTCGTAACAATTGTTCATAAATTGTCAAAATTGCTCATTTTTTGTGTCCATATGTTCGACAATATTATTATTACTATCCGTTATAAAACAAATGGTCACAATAACTCCATTTATTGTGATGAACTTTTGACACTAAAAACAAATATTGTAATGGAAAAAGTCATCACAATACTTTTTTCTTGTGACGAAATATTAGACACTATAAACAATAGCAATTGTGACAACTTTGTGAGCCACTAGAAAATCTGTTGCGCCCAACAAAGTTGTCACGACAAGTTTTTTTTGTTACCAAAGGTTTGACACTATAACCATTAGCAATTGTGATATTTTTTGTCCCTACAAATATATTCGGTGACAAAGAAATTATGTCACAATAAAAAAAATTGTAACTAGATGTTCGACGCAATAGTTATTTAGAACTTGTGATAAATAAATAGTCACAATTACTCTTTGAATTATGACTAATTATTCGACACTAAAAATTAAAGTTGTGACAAAAAATCATCACAATAAATAATCAATTGGTAATCAATATTATCTCGTCACTAATCAATTAATATTTTCACATCCTAATATGTTAAATTATTCAAGATATTATCAGCGAATAAAATATCCAATTACCAAAAAATATATTTTTAATTATCAATTCGTCATTTTCTGCAATACGAAGACAATTATTATATTTAAAAGTAAATAAGTCAACTAAAATATAAATAATATTAAAATGCAAAAAATATTCAAAATAAACTTCAAAAAACTAAATAAATCATAATGCATAAATACAATAGTAAGCTATCAATATACTAAATTGAAGTCCAAGGCATGTCATCTACACCAAAGTTCTTTTTTAGACATTTTCCTACAAAATAGATAATAAGAGAAAGAATAAGTTAATTAGTATAAAAAATTAATTAATCCATAATGTGAATGTACTTGTTAAAAATAAATTATTTATTTAATTTAAATATTATACTTACACCGCAAGCTGCAAAATTTGACTGAGATGCATTGGGAAACTGATTTGAAACTAATTGTTCATGTAACATGTCACATCCCGAAAACTGGTCTAGTCGGAACTAGGTTCCGGTGATCGAAAAATATATATCGGAAAGGTCTAAGTAATTTATTGGCTTGATTTATGTGGTTATAAACCTAGTATTGAACCCTAATTGAGTTAATTTAAAAGAAGTTGGGATTAATTGAATTTTTTAGAAACCTTTTAGTGACTAAACTATGAAAATTGAAAGTTTTGGGGCAAAAGTGTGAACTCTTGGAAGTTGAAGGATAAACCTAGTAATTAGTACATTTTGAAGTGAGTCACCTCCTTTCTTAGGCAAACCCACATGAGCCCTTGAGAATGTTGAAGGAAAAGATGATAGGTATTATAATTGATATCAAGTTTGTTGGGAAATGAAAATTATTGGATTGGTTATTTAGTAAGATGGATATAAAAATTAAAATAAGTTTATCTTTGGCTAAGGGAAACCTTGGGTAGATATATGGGAGGCTTGGGAATTTGGAAAACATTTGTTCTAAGTAACCTCCGAACCTTTCTTCTTTGCTATCTTCACCATCCTTCATATGAAACGAGCAAGCACCTCCATTTTCATCCCCTACCTCTAGCTCAAGCAAGCACCTCTCTCGTTTATGCAAGATTTTATTGATTTCTCTATACCGTTAGATGGCTCTTGAATTGGTAATTTAAAACCCTCAAACAATTTCCCTATTTCCATAAATTATAAGAGTGTAATTTCAAGATTTAAGTTATGAAGGACATGGTTAAACCCATGTTTTTAAAGCATAAATCAATCGAAGCATTATTGGTTAAAAGCTCTTATAAGCTCAAGAATTGGTTTTGAACCCATAAATATCGATTCTAACATCTTCCCTTTGTTCACCTAGCTCGAGAGTTGGAGAAGGAAGGTTCATCATCCCCTTTGAAGGCTATGAATAAAGGAATAGTAATCTGAGAGTCGTAGAAGCTTCAGAATTCAGGGTGAGTGTAGTCTGAGTCTAGGGAATAGGCTAGGTGCCTTTCCTTAATCCTTAAATATTGATTATTGGATTGTAAACATTGTGTTATAAGGTTATTGCTTAAGAACATCATTGTTAGCTATACTAGTAAGCTTGGGTAAGCGTTGTACCGATTTATTGTTATAACGTTACTGTTATTGTTATTGAAATCATTGAAGTATTGGCACATTGAATCATTGATATTGTTTACTGTAATCACTCATTTTTGACCGGGTTTTAGTGTTATTAGTGTTATTATAATAGTAAAATTATATATATAAAAAAGCAAAAAAAAAATAATAATAATAAAAAGGGGGAGGGGAGTGGAGCACAAGGCTCCACGTCACCCTCCTCCCCTATAAATAGGGGAGGCAGCAGCAAAGCAAAGGGAGAAAATTGCAATTGCAATTGCAAGAGCAATTGCAACAATTGCAATTGGAATCGGCAGGGCAGGCCAATTCGGCTAGCCCAGGACCGGGGTAATATCCTTGGTCCTAACCGGTTCGATCGGGGTCCTATTTTAGGTCCGATCTAGTTAATATTTTTGGAGAGGTCGTGGTAGATCTCGGTGGGGTTCAATCGGGGTTTGTCATACGAGCTCCTAGTTAGGTATATTTTCTTCCCTTTTTTATTAGTGTTGTAATTTTTATAAATTAATGAGGTATTAGTTATTTTAAAATTGTAGTCTTATTTTTTATTTTGCATGTTTATGTTTTAGATTAATATTTAATATGTTTTAAATTTGTGTTTTATATTAATATTTTATTTATGTTAGATATGTTTTTATTTATAAGTTAGATTAATATTTATGTATGTATGTTTTAGAATAGTATTTTATTTATGTTGAATTTGTTTTTATATTTGTTAGATTAATATTTATGAATATTAGTATTTTATTTATGCTAGATATGTTTTTATTTATGAGTTAGATTAATATATAAATGTATGTTTTAGTTTAGTATCTTATTTATGTATGATTAGTATTATGTTATGTTAATATTTATTGCATTTAAATATTTTGCCATGTTTTATATTTTGGTCATTAAGGTTGCATAATGATATATAAATTGTCAATGCGGTGCCCTTTTATCCAAGCGTGAACGGGGCCAGTATCAGGCGTAGTGATAGTGGTTGGGCGTTTATTCTCGGATAACGGGGCCCTTAAAATTTATTCGCAATTATGACCGAAGTTTAAAATAATCGTCACTTTAATCCGAAAAATCCAATATTAATAAAGCGGTAATATTAAAGTACCAATTTTGGGCGGTGTGGGGGTGCTAATCCTTCCCCATCCGTAACCGACTCCCGAACTCAATCTTTTTGAATCTCTGGTTTTATGGTGTTCGGCCTACCTAAGTGGCCGGTGGCGACTCCAATCTTTAAATAAAATGCGGTTTTTTTAAAAATCCCACGAAATAAATATTTTATATCCAAAAAATCACAAACACCTCTCAACACTTCGAAAATCCATGTTTTTTTAGCGATACAAAACAAAAAAGGACATCGTTACAGATGGCGACTCCGCTGGGGAAAATTTTTTGTTTTTCAAAAACAAATGAGAGTCAAGCTTTTAAAATAATTACCGCTTTATTAATATTAGAAATTCCGGGTTAAAGTGACTATTAAATTAACATTCGGTTATAATTGCGCGTTTATTTTAACGTATTTAAAATATGGAATATAAACCCGTTTTTTTTAAGTGGGGGGAAACGCTAATGCTTTCGTGGAGATATCGTTCTCCCGTATGGGCCTAGCAAGTACCTTCGGGGCTCGAGTACCTTATGCTTTCGTAAGGATATTGTTCCTTCGTACGGGCATAAGCGAATGGGTCCCCATGAATTGAACCCGGTTGAAAGGAGTCTATAATGGGTGATGATCGGGGGCCTTGCTACTCTTAGTAGAGGACAGCAAGGACAATTCGGGTACCTCCTAGAACCAAGACTACATGTAGGGAATACATAGAAACCTACCCATTTAGAGCCATGCGGATAACCTTAGGTTTTAGACGGGATAAATAGGGTTGTTTTGTGTGTTTATTTTGTTTAATTTTGTCCTTTTACTTATATATTTATTATTTTTATCCGGTACTAACTCATTTTTTTGTGTTTTATTTTTATTTTACACATATTTTTGTTGCATTATCATTGCATCCACATTACATAGAGGCGTTAATTCAAGTGGTTTGCCCGATTAGAAAATCTTTCATCATGGAAAAAAGGTGTCTTAGGAAGGATGGCATCGATCCAGTTGTATGACATTGGTCAGAGATTAACCAACAAATCCGAGGTAACGATTTGCCGAATAAGCGTGTAGTGCCAAAGTATACACACAAGACCCTGATGGTGGACATACAACGAGCTACAAGGTGTGTAAATGACTTAGCTACCGAAGCCGCGACTCTCTGACCTTTCGTAACCCCGGACATGGAAGAAGCACCATGGTTTATCAAGTTGCTCAGAGCTGTCAAGGAGCTAGGAGGTAGAGCTAGGGATTATGTGTAGAACTTTATTTTGTAATTAAGACTTTGTAATAGACTCTTTTTGTAATAGGGACTCCTTTTGTAATATGGATCTTTTTGTAACTGGACCCTTTAATTCCCATGAAAGTCGTTCGAAAGGGTGATTACCAAATGAATCAACGCCTTTATTTGCATTCATGTTGCATATCATGACATGGTGTTGATTCAAGAACAATTCATTAAAAAGCTTTCAAAATAGAAAAAGTCCGCTTTGCCGGAACGATAATATTACAAGATCAAGTTAGGCCGAGCAAAGACCAATCGCAAAAATAAGACGGTGCGATAAATAAGGCACGTGAGACGAAAGATTCAATCAGGGCGCGAGAACCCCAATTTTAAATCTTCACATTTGACCATTTTTAAATTCTCATTTTTAATTTAACTCAAAAAAAGAAAAAATTAAAAATATTATTATTTTGCTTTGAAACTTCTTCTCTCATAAAACTTTCAGAAGAATAATAATAACAAAAAGAAACCTAAAAGTTTCATTTTTAAATAAGTTAAAATTTTTGATAATAAAAATGGGGAAATTTTTAAACCAAATGATCTTTGAGAATTTTAATTTAAACCCTAAAATTTTTAAAGTACTCCCTTATGACCGATAGAATCCATCCCTGTTTAGACGTATTATTCGCTTGCACCCAGAAAAGATCTTATCTGCATTATGCCTGCACTTGTTGATGTCATTTTTAGAAGCCACAAAAATAAAGATCATGACGTCACGAGTCCATAGAATAAGAAGAGAAGACAAAGTCATCCATCATCTTGAAGACGACGTCGAGACGTGGAGCACAGGTTTTGCTTCCCGAAGTTAAGATCTCCATAAAAAAGCTAATTGTCACCTGTAATTCATTATTAGTTTCTTGCAACCATACATTTTTCTATTGATTGAAAGTCTTTTAAGGACTGTTCGAGAATCAACACCGCATTTACATTCATGCATTGCATTGCATTGCATTACATTGTACAATCATGACATATTTTACATAACACTATCACTACCTTGCATAAAATTTTTGGGGGGTAATCCAAATAACAATTAGAGTTTTATCATGAATAAAAGAATTGAAGACACTCAAAAATCCAGATCCGAGCAGTTAAAAGATGGGCTCGAGGAAAAAAGAGAAAACAAGAAGTTTGATGTCTTTAATGCAAGAAAACTCTGTTTGAACCCTGGGTTGGTCGTTCCTCCGAATTCCAAAGATTCTCAGATTTGCACATGATGATGGAACAAGATGCCTCAAGATTCACGCGGCCATATTTTGCAAAAGATGGAGGGATGCATTAAAAATTACCGATCCACTACTTCCCTTACAGTCTAGCAGGACGTACCGTGATATAATATGCTTTGGACCTAGCACTAAGTCGTCGGTATCTCTAGGGTATGAAGATGAAACCTGATGAAAGCTTCAAGGAATGTGCTTTGAGGTGTCTATGTTTAGTGACCCAAGTGCAACCCCCGTAGATGAAGAGGAAATTGACTTCTATGCCACCTTTTATATTTCTTCTTTAATAAGATGCTCGAGAAAATGAAGGTCAGCTTTGAGGACTTAATGACAGTCAGAGCGAGAAACAAACATGCACTCCGGGACCTTAGTTTAAAGACCAGACCTGCCTAGGAGCAAAAGGAAACAAAGAGATAAATGTGTATCACTTTCAAAACATTGAGGCACTGGGGCATGATACTAAGAAATTTGGGGTCGTTAAAAAACTAAGAAGCTGGTCAATAAAAGGAGTCGTGACAAGATAGTCATCCAAATGATGGAAAAACAAGAGAAGAGGCAAGCCTACACTACCTTAGAAGGGGCATAATGAGTTAGTACCCTGGAGATAATCCAAAGGTCCCTACGGTTTTCTCATCATTTCACAAAGAAATTCTCAGCAAAAAATAATAATTGTTTATTAGAATTAAAAATCACATTTCCATTTAGAAAATCATTTTTACATCCTTGATTCTTTAAACATTTCATTTTTATGGGGTAGTTTTCCCATATGCATATACACACATTTTTGAATGGACATATGTATATATCATTTCTATACCAGGTCCTCAAATTTTGAATGCAACAGTACATTTGCTTCAAACCCAAAGATCAACTCTAAGTTGCATATATTTAGAAGAGATTGAATGTTGTGATGATACTGTAAATGTGAGTATCTGCTAGTTTACTTAGGCCAACAGAGGAACAAAGGCGAGTGTTTAGACAATGGGCATTTCCCATTTTAGGAATTTATCTTCTCAGGCGCTTGTCGTTTAAGATCCTTGAAACGAAAGTTGACCCTAAACCTATACCCCATGAAGGCATTCTCAGGACATTTGTGAATATGACAATGGATGTTGTTCATTTACTTTACCAGAAGACACAGATGGGACTATACAGATTGGATACGAAGATCAGAAAATCACTAGAAGAACGTGGTTGAAAACATGGATATGTCCAAACGAAAAACCAAAAAAAAAGATCAGAAGGCCGAAGCAATCCAGATCGAGTAAATATCAGAAGAGCTGCAGAGAGACAATTAACTCGAGCGGAAGATCGCATCAATACCAAAGATAGATCCGTGTTGATTCAAGGATACATTCATAGACTCGAATAAGAAGAAAGAGATTCAATGCTAAAAACCCAGAATGAACAGTCTAAAAAAGAGAAAAAAAAAAAGAAAGAAAGAATATTGTATATGTTTCACACACAGATCAAACAATACAAGAACGAGACTTCAACTATGAGCAAGAGACAGAAGGAATCCACATTTTAAGTAAACATCAGTTTTGAAAATTAGTATAGAAGCTCGAATTGAAGCCAAGTCAAGACAAGTCGGCCCGAAGATTGCCAATTTTGAAGAAGGAAGTGACCTCTAGGGTGAAAACCCAAAAATAGACAGTCTAGAGTGATCCTGAAAATGAAGAAAAAGAGTAGTCTGCCTGAGCATGCAGGCATCGATATCCAGCCAAAATACATTGATCCGAAGGTACAAAAGAAGGAAGTGACCTCTAGGGTGAATACCCAAAAATTGGCAGTCTAGAGCGATCCAAGAGAGAAAGGAAAAAGAAAATAAAAAAGAGAAAAGAAAAAAAAAAAGAAAGAATAACATTTCATCTGGGCGTGCCAATCACAAGAATTCCCAGAAATGTAATCGTAGTCCTTCAAGAAATCTCAGTTCCGAGGAGTTTTGGAGGATCAAACATTCTTGAACAGAAAATGAACATCAAGATATAGCCGTAATGCAAGGCAAAGATATAATAAAAAGAAAGGAAATGAACTCTAGGGTGAAAACCCAAAAACGAGCAGTCTAGAGTGATCCAAAAAAGAGAAGGAATAATGGGCATATCCGAGTTACATAAGTACAGAAATACTGTTCCACTTAACCATAAACCAAAGCCTACATTACAAGCCTCAAAGACCATTCTGGTCATCCATAGATATCCAAGTTGAATGAGAATGTCTTCAGATTTCATTTCGCCTATAATGGTTAACTTTTCTTCAAGGAACATCAAACTTCGAAGTGCTTGATCGACACCCAAATGAGGGAAGGATGGGGCAAGGTGAGATAGTGAGGTTAAGAGTGCCACCTTAAACGGGGTAGAAACTAGGTAAGGTTGTTCCTCTCAAAAGCCTATTAGACCAGAAGAAACTATACATTGGCATATATCTCCAGAATGGTCAAAATCTTCTAAATATGCACTTCATTAGAGTTCTGGCAACTTGAAGCAGATGCGCTATGGTGTTTGATATTTCGGGGGCAAACATGTTTTAAAAAGGTTTGACATTTTCTCCCAAAGTTATGATGTTTACCATTTGTTCCAAACAATGTTTTCAAAATGTCCAAGTTGTGATTTTCGAAATGATTGTTATCTTTTCAAACAATCATTATTTTTTTGAAATATACACAAGTAAATTACCTTTTACTTTACTTTAAAAATGAATGATGATGAGATTTAAAGCATAGGGACCGAAAGTTAGTTCCCATCAAATGTCTGCGAGAAGATCAAGGAAGAGCTCAAGGGATTGAAGCATTTTGGCTCACCCCGTGACTAGAAATAGATCAAGGCTCTATATGATAGGCCAAAAATTCAAAGCAAAGGGAGCCCGTGGTTGAATGAGGCAACGCCAAGCCAAGAAGATGACAAGGGTTCTTATAAGAATAATATAAGAACCAGAAGATCATTTATGAAGGCGGGTGATAACTCTAAAGACAAGAAAGTCTTTCGCACAAAAGGTATAAAAGCATGTTCAAATGAGGATTTAAGAGCATACAATAAAGCAGTAGAGAGATGAAGAAATCTGAGGAGCGACCTTTCAGGGTGTAAGACTTTAGAACAAAAAAGCTAAAAAAAAGAGAAAAGAAAAGAAAGAAATCATTACATTGCATGCATCATATAGATAGGGGCATGTCAATTTTTGCTTATTTTGGACAGGTACCTGAAGAATTATCAAAGAACATTAAGAAGTGGATTTCATTGAAAAGTTTGGCAGCCACCTTCGGCGTGAGTCCCTAAAATCTGAAGAAGTTCCGGCGGCCATTTTCGTCGTAAGTCCCTAAATCTGAGAAAGATCGGCGGCCATTTTCGGCGTGAGTCCCTAAATCTGAAGAAGTTTTGGCGGCCATTTTCGGCGTAAGTCCCTAAATTTGAAGAAGTTTTGGCAGCCATTTTCGACGTAAGTCCCTAAATTTGAAGAAGTTTTGGCGGCCATTTTCGGCCTAAGTCCCTAAATTTGAAGAAGTTTTGACGACCATTTTCGGCGTGAGTCCCTAAATTTGAAGAAGTTTCGGCAGGCACCTTCGGCGTGAGTCCCTAAAATTTGAAGATTGGTAGCCATTTTCGGTGTGAATCCCCGAATCTGAAGAGACATCGATGGCCATCGTGGTGTGAATCCCAAATGAGAAGACAGTGTTTTCATATACAAAAGGCATATGTTTCCAAGATCCAGAGAGAGGTTCTATATAGGAAGAATCCTCCGCTCCGAGGCTTCAAATGCTGAAAGTTCTATATAGGAAGGACTGACAGTTCCAGGGTGAAGACTAGCAGTTCTATATAGGAAGGACTCCCAGTCGAAGGAATTCACCCATGACACACAAGATTATATAGGAAATCCTGTTGTGTCGAAGCAAAGAGTTCTATATAGGAAGGGCTCCGAGCTTCAATGTCTTAGGGTGAAAGGTTCTATATAGGAAGAACCTCAGTAGCTCAGATTTCGAGACGCCAAAAGTTCTATATAGGAAGGATCACCATGCTCGAGGGTTTGAAGACTAGCAGTTCTATATAGGAGGAACTCCCGGTCGAAGAATCCATCAGCAACGCAAAGGTTTTATATAGGAGAAACCAGCGTTGATGGCGAAGAGTTCTATATAGGAAGGACTCCAAGCTGCACCGTCTCAAAATGGAAAGTTCTATAAAGGAAGGATCAAGGCGGCTCGTGGTTTTGAAGACTAGCAGTTCTATATAGGAGGAAATCCCAGTCGGAAGAATCCATCAGCGATGCAGAAGGTTTTATATAGGAGAAACCAGCGTTGAAGGCGAAGAGTTCTATATAGGAAGGACTCCAAGCTGCACCGTCTCAAAATGGAAAGTTCTATATAGGAAGGACTGGCGGCTCCAGGGTTTGAAGACTAGCAGTTCTATATAGGAGGAACTCCCAGTCGGAAGAATCCATCAACGGCGCAGAAAGTTTTATATAGGAGAAACCAACGCTGAAGGCGAAGAGTTCTATATAGGAAGGACTCCAAGCTGCACCGTCTCAAAATGGAAAGTTCTATATAGGAAGGATTGGCGGCTCCAGGGTTTGAAGACTAGCAGTTCTATATAGGTGGAACTCCCAGTCGGAAGAATCCATCAGCGACGCAGAAGGTTTTATATAGGAGAAACCAACGCTGAAGGTGAAGAGTTCTATATAGGAAGGACTCCAAGCTGCACCGTCTCAAAATGAAAAGTTCTATATAGGAAGGACTGACAACTCTAGGGTTTGAAGACTAGCAGTTCTATATAGGAGGAACTCCCAGTCGGAAGAATCCATCAGTGTCGCAGAAGGTTTTATATAGGAGAAACCAGCGTTGAAGGCGAAGAGTTCTATATAGGAAGGACTCCAAGATGCACCGTCTCAGAATGAAAGGTTCTATATAGGAGGGATTCATAACTCGAGGCTTCAGAGTGAAGGGTTCTAGGTAGAAAGAGCCTATAACTCCAAGATCGGAAGGTGACGAAGCTCTATATAGGAAGAACTTATGAGCCTGAAGATTCAGCTAAGGAAGAGCGGATAGTTCCAGAAGAACACGTGATTTCGAAGCCAAAGACGAGAAAGTAGGTCAAAAATGAGTGCTTTTGATCTTTGCTTTGTCCTCGTTTCACAAGAACAAGCAAAGTGGGGCAACTGTAATCACTCATTTTTGACAGGGTTTTAGTGTTATTAGTGTTATTATAATAGTAAAATTATATATAAAAAAAGCAAAAAAAATAATAATAATAATAAAGGGGGGAGGGGAGGGGAGTGGAGCACAAGGCTCCACGTCACCCTCCTCCCCCTATAAATAGAGGAGGCAGCAGCAAAGCAAAGGGAGAAAATTGCAATTGCAATTGCAACAATTGCTATTGGAATCGGCAGGGCAGGCCAATTCGGCTAGCCCAGGACCGGGGTAATATCCTCGGTCCTAACCGGTTCGATCGGGGTCCTATTTTAGGTCCGATCTAGTTAATATTTTTGGAGAGGTCGTGGTAGATCTCGGTGGGGTTCAATCGGGGTTTGTCATAATAGCTCCTAGTTAGGTATATTTTCTTCCCTTTTTTATTAGTGTTGTAATTTTTATAAATTAATGAGGTATTAGTTATTTTAAAATTGTAGTCTTATTTTTTTTTTTTTTTTGCATGTTTATGTTTTA